>JAKLML010000057.1:0-168272 GCA_022813425.1 Aureobasidium lini | reverse complement strand
CCCCCCCCCCCCCGCCCCCCCCCCCCCCCCCCCCCCCCCCCCCCCCCCCCCCCCCCCCCCCCCCCCCCCCCCCCCCCACGAGGAAAGGAGGGAGGATTGGAAATGCCATGATTGAGATGATGATATGAATGATATGATGATGTTGGACGATGATGTGAAAGCTATATAACGATATCTTACGATTGAACGAATAATGACTAGATTTTCTTCCTCCCACCCTCGATGTTCGTGTGTGTATTCAGTGTTTCTGTTCATTGTGGTCTAGCTTGTCAGAGAGACAACGGTGGGCATAACATGGACTCAGCTTGCAACTTGCAGCTGTTCTCTGCCAATCTCGAATCAATATCCATTTCAGCACCTCGAGCAAGTGTGTTGGTAGAGTACGCTTTCTTTGGTTCTTGATAAGGATTTTCGTGTCAGATTTACAGGCGTTGTTGATAGTTGCGGCTGATAGTGGAAGTCAACAAAGATATTGCTACCTTTAATGGTGGGCTTAAGACTGTATTTTGGTTGATCATGCTAGTTTGTGTTCCATACTTTTATTGGATATGTGTATGTTATGCAGCTATTGTACATCTCTTATATATTAGCGAGCTGGTTATGGTTGGGTCGATATAGCTCAGTCAGATGACTCTGCTTTCTCAGGAGCTTCGATACGAGATTGGCCCCAAACATTCGGTCTGCATCAAGGTGTTAGCATTCATGTCGAGTGGAAGAAGAGAAGGAACTTACCTCGTAAATAGCATCTTCAGAATCTCCCCGTAGCTGCCATCATCTCTCTTTCTTCCCTCGAGCCACTTGCCCAAATCCTCCTTCAACTCACTCTCTACTCTGCCCACAACATCAATACCACGTTCTTCGCAAGCTATACGAGTTTCCTCTGTACTCAATGTCAAATGACTCAACACCCAATCCTTCAACAACAATTCATCATCGATATGCAAATAGCCCAAATGCCTCATCAACTTGACCGGAAACAGGGGGTGCTGCACACCAATACTATCAAACAATCTACCTCCAATGCCCAGTGTTCTCGAGATATGCAACATTTGCGGCTTGCCCATCTTGACAATATGTTGCGCCGTCCTCATGCTGACATATAATCTAGGCAGTGCCTTTTTGCCGCCAGCAGCGCTGGTAGGCATGGCTTCATCATTTGATTCTGCGGCCTTTGGTGTACTGAGCCCTTCGCGGAAGGATTTCTTACGGCGCTCTTCTACGCCTTTGCGCATATCTTCGATTTGTTTGGGGATGCGACAGGTGCGTGGAACTGCTGAAGGTACGAAGGGCACAATAAGCGGTAACCACTCTCCAAACAACGCCACCATCAAGGCAAACGGCGGCAGCTTTCTGAAATCATATTGCTCGCGCATCAGAAGTTGGAAATCCGTGCGTGTCAATTTTCCCTTGCCTGCATTCTCATAGTAGAATTCCAAATGGGCGAGGAGTGGGCGGGGCATATTTGGTAATCCGGAGTTGCGGTTTGCGGTTGTGATTTGGGTCTTGAGAGCCTTTGCACGTTTGTGGTTTGCCCATGTTGCTTTTACACCTGTCCAGTAGAATTTGCCGTATGCGCGGCCGATTTGGAAGAGGTGGGAGGGGGTCGAGCGGTCGCCTTTTTCGGGGAGGTTGAGGGGCGGTGGGAGGGTGGAGATGGGGCCGTTGATGCCATCTTCGTCTGGTTGAGAGGGTTCCTTGGGAGGTAGCTCTTTGGTCTTTTCGTCTTGGTTCGTGGAAGGTGGTTGAGTTGAGTAGGCCTTGGGGTTGCTGATGCTGGCGCGTAGCAATTGATGGCGCTGGCTTAGCGGGCGGAAGGATTGTTGTTGGACGGAGAAGATGAGAGTTGTCGCCCTTCTCGGGGCTTGTATTGAGGTCGTCATTGCATTGGTTGGTGGTCAATTGCTGACTGAAGGTCGAGGTTCAGAGCGCTTGGAGATGATCGTGTCGAGGGTCCCGCGTTTCGAAGCATTTTTGGGCGCAATGAAGTACGTCACCATGAATATTAAATTATTGAAATTGGGAGATTAATTCATGACTTGTAATCTTTATTCATGATGACCAGATGATGATTTATTTAGGCAGCATCATGACATACTCCCTCTCACTGTCGCCAAAGCCAATGACATCGCCGTCTTGAAGCTCAATGTATCGACTTCCTCCTATCTTCTCACCATTCAGCCGCGTTCCGTTTGCGCTGTCCAGGTCGATGAGATATGGCTTGACCTTGCTCAACTTGTCTCCGTATTCGTTGGTCTTTGTGATGTGTCTGAATTGAACGACGGCATGTTGCTTGCTTATGCTCGGGTGCTCGAGGTGGAAGTCGGCAACGGCTTGATCGCGTCCCATGAGCCAGCAACTGCGCGAGTAGAGGTGGATTGTGTCAACCATGTCTTTGCCCTTGAAGACAAACATGCGCCATTGCTCTTTGCTTGAGGGCTTCCGCGCTTCGGCCGGTTCGTGGTATTTGAGGACCGTGTTTGTGCCAGCCACTGTGTTCGCTTCCTTGGCCAGTAGTCCTGTCGCATTAAAGTTGGGCTTCTGTTTTTCCACGACAGGTTCTGCTGGACCAGCATCGTCTCCCTGGCGGAACTGGTCTTGTTGCGAGGGAAGTGGTCCACGAGCGCGACGGGGTGGAGGTGATTTTGATTTCGAGTAGGATCGTCTTCTGCGTTTTGGTGGTGGTGATGGTGATGCGTCTTCTTTGCGTGAACTTCTTTCCTTGTCGTGTCTTCGCCTCGGACTCCTTGAGCGGCTGTGGTGTCTCCTCCTTCTCTCCTTGTTGTCATCGTCGTATCGTCGGCTCCGTCTGTCTCTTTCTCTTCTGTCATCATCCTCTCTGCTCACCGATCTCCTTCTTCGATCGTGTGATCTATCAGAGCGTCTCTCTCTGCTGTCACGACGCCTTCTGCGATCTCCGTCTTCTGAACCCATTGTGATATGCTTTGTGGATTGAAATTGTGAAAGAGCATCCATCAATAAATTAAAGCTCGCTCCTTCACTCGGCCGGGGATGACGCGAAAGTCTTGGCATCTCCGACGTGCGCTCGAGGGTCCAAAACTTCTTTTTCGCTCGCGTTCACCTTCCTTCCTTGTTCAAGCACCATCCTCACCAAAGCTGCGTTTCTTTGCTTCCACACAGACAAAGCGATGCTTTACCGCTCGCCTTTGTCCTCTATCTTGCAAATGAGAAATTCGGAGTAATCTTCACACTTTACACTCACCTTGTTCTTGCAAAAGAGCGAGCTCTGAGTCACTGCCCGCGAGGGCCTGACGTGACACGTCTGCACCTGGCATCAGAAACTCAGGACGTCTTGACCTAACATCCACTGCGGTGGTGAAGAGGAAGAGATCGCGTTCCTATGGGAGCCGGTGCGAAGATTGTGTGCGAGTCTTCAATGACTTGCGATACTTGAGTGCAATACGCAGCGTTTTCTTCTTTCACGGAGGGAATAATTCGATTCCGATTACTCGGGTGAGGATGGTGTTTCAACCCTTTTTTTTTGGTTAGCGATAGAGAGACCACCTGTACGTGGTGCTGACTACGAACCTCATGTCTTTGTTACATGAGAGCCGAGAGTCTCTCGACTTCTTTGATCGCACTTTTTGTGTTGGTTGTCGAAACATATTTTATTACTAGAGACCATCCAACATGGTCGCTCATACTTCATTCAAGCAATGCACAATTTCTACTCGACTCGAAATAGCTGAAGTCAGACATCGAAATCATTCTCTGTTGTCTAGCTTGCCCTGGCCGTCTCAAACCTCGAAAAGCAATCCTGGATCGGGACTGGTTTCGGATGCGCCTTTGTGTATCGCTTTTTCTTCTAGGATGCTTGAAGCTTGCACCCCTTCCTGCTGCGTCTCTTGGTGAGTTTGTATTTTGAGTCGCATAGGCTTGACCCTCAAAGCAGCGTGCACGCCAAAACATCGTTCTCGAAATGCACAAGGACTCGTCTTGCTACAATGAGAGGCGTTGCATTGCTCATACTCTGGAAGAAAGCATTCATAATCTGTCCTGGCTGCTCCTTTGATCAAGGACGACGCCTTCTTCTTTGAACTTCCTATCCATCTTTGTCAACATCTCGTTCACGCCTTTGTCACTCTTTGAGTGACTTTGTTTACATCGTTCCGTTCATTGTTCGTTTGCCCGAGGACCTTTCACTCTAACCATGATGTCTCTTATATATAATAGCACTCGAAGCGTGCTACGCTACTTCCTCCAGACCACATCAACAAGACCAACAACCCCCCTCATCCCGTCACCAATGTCTGAATCAACCATTCCCACCGAGGCTGCTGGTCAGCCTTCGATCCTGAGTAATCTGACATTTGGAATCGAATTCGAGTTTCTCGCTTATGCACCTGATAATGTTAATCCCCAAAGGGCCGCAATGAAAGCCCTGAACAGGCCTGTCCAAGTTCAATGCGACAAGTGTCCTCAAATACACTCTTTTGTGCTGCCCGTAGAAGATTCTATCGACAATCCCAGACCATTCCAGCTCTGGACTTCCCATAACGATGTTTCAATTGTACCCGAAACCAACGAAGCTGGTCACATCCCAGAAGAGTGTCGGTTCTACCCGTTGGAACTTGTCAGCCGAATCCTCAACTTCACCAAGCCTACACCTGATCCCATTGGACAGATCTACCCTTGTACTGGCGAACTATACGAATGGTCAGCCCAGACTGAAGTCGCTGCTGTCGTCCAAAGACTAATCGAATGTTTTTCCAGGCCCGGCTTCTTGCTCTGCAATAACAGATCCACAGGTCTTCATACTCATTGGGGCAGTGGTCAAGAGAGGCCACCTGTGCAGACTTCGATTGGAATGTTTGGCGTCTTCACTGCTCTCGAACGTCACTTTGATGCACTGCTCCCGGTGTCTAGAATCTGCTCGCAAGGAGTCAGAGGCCCCTCGCTCGGGATCAACAGACCCAACCCTTTGTACTCATACTCTGAGATTAAGGAGAACTTGTATGTTGGCAGTACTTCCAAAGTCTTCCTCGAGGACTTTGCGCGAACAATCAGAAGTGCCATGGATCTGGAATCTGAAGAGGAGACTCGAGCTACAATCTATGAAGCCTTGAGAAACTGTAACGCCCCTGCTTGGCTTGAATCGATGTCAGCTCATGATAGCATCGATGATTTCCTTGACTCATGGCCTCCAACTCAGGGCAGAGGAAGAGCTACGCTCAGTCAACGATCAATTGCCGTCAACCTTACCAACCTCCAGAGATTCAACGGTTCCAAGGGCACCATCGAAGTCAGAGCTACTGCGGGAAGTTCTGATATCGACGAGGTCTGGGCTTGGTGTGACTTTATGGGCAAGCTCGTTCTTTGGCTCTCTACCCCAGGCATTCAACACAAGGACATCATCATTGGCATCTGGGCTAACCCTCATAGCAGCATATTTGACCTTCTCATGCAAGTCGGTGTCTCTCAATCCACTTTCGACTTTTACACTGATCGTATGGATAGAAACTGGGCTGCAGAACGCTTCAACCGTCTGGCTACAAACCTTAAGGGTAATCCCTTCAAACATTTCATCCGCGCTGTCGAGAACAATCGATTCGAAGACTGCCGTCGTTTCCACGTTGACGCCAAGATTCAAGAAAAGTTGGAGCAAGGTCTGTATGGTCAGCACCCCGATGCATTCCTGCAAGTCATGCTGCCCTGGGAACTGTACTATCACCCAGAAAGCTTGAATCTGAACATGAACAAGTGCGACTTTGAGAGCAGAACTGACGAGATTATAGAAGACGCCAAAGCCTTGGCTGCCGCTAAATCTGAAGTCCCACCGAGAAAGCTGTACGTGTGGGTTCCACCACCCGGCGACGACTCTGGCTCTGGTTCGCCCACCTCTGCATCTCTTGTTCCTCCTCCCCTCTTCGCCAGACCTTCTGTTCCCCAACGCACCCCTGATATCCCTTCGGATCTTGAAGATCCCTTCACCACAACCTCTCCCACATCCACACCATCCCGTCCTGCTGGACCCATTCCTACCGTCAGAGATTTAGCTGACATGATCCAACACCAGACTAACGTCGATCGTCATGCTGCTATGGAAATCGACTCCGAATGGGACAGTAGTCTTTCCGCCGGTACTCCCACTAGATCTCCCAGGGCCTCTCCTGCCCAGTCAGAAGACTTCCCTTTCCGCGCTACCAATGATGCCGAGAGAACTTATGCTCAACAGATCCCGGAGGGCGCAGCTTCTGATTCTGAAGCTAGGTCTCCTGAAAGTGCACCTAGAACTCCTGACAACAGATCCGAGGCTTATGATAGTGATTCAATGGATGAATCGGTATAGAAGGTAAGACACTGATATAGGTAAGTCTTTGCTTTTTTGTTCGCTCCTGATATCACCACCCGCGACAATATCTATGGCGTTCAGGTAAGCCTTTCCCCCTGTATCCATATCTCTAATTCTTTTCGATCATCTCACTGGATAAGAAATTCTAATATTTTGCTCTGTCAAAATCTTTTTGTCGTTCCACTTGTGCCTGTTTTTTTTTCGTGATGAAAACTCTGATCATCAAATGTCGACCATTTCGATCCGATCTGAGCACGCATGTGTATATCCCATTGTGCTGTGAATTAGGCAACCAGTAGTTTACCAAATTTACCTTCCAAGACACTCAAGAATTCTTTTGTACTTGTACCTCATGAAGAATAGAATATCCTTTGTCTTGACACAATCATAGGAAAAACCCCCAAGGCAGAATAAAGGTATACATGTGCTTTTTTTTTTTTTCTAGGCGCCTTGCTTTCTGTGACTGTTGTTGTGATGATTGCAAAGAGATGTGTTTCTTAAGCACATCTTACATCCAAGACACCCGAATGAAACATGTGGAAGAAATTGTTGGGAAGCAAGATATTTGATTGAATACGAAAGAAGACCCTCGCAGGTCCATGATGGATGGATAAAAGAGGTATAAAAGCCGAATGTCAAAAACTCCCCTTAATCAAGAAGCGAAAACGAAAAAAACAACAGACCCAGATCCTCAAGAAGGGTCAATGTAATATTACACCCTTACCACCCATTTTAACCTTCTCTTCCCCTTCCCCTACCTCGCACTTGTCGTGTATTGACCATTCAATCCACACTTCCATCCCTCTCCCCCCTCTGCCTATTCGACACCCTACTCAACCTAGACGTCCTCCCTCCCCTCCCATCATCAGTCCCAGCCAAACTCTCACTCTCAAAACTACCTCGTCTATCTTTTTCCCTCTCGAGCATTCCCCTCAGATCTTCCAATTGCGTGTCCCTCTCTTCCAATCTCTGTCTCGCTCCTTTGCGATCCAGAAGACGTCCTTCTCGTTCAGCTTTGAGTCTTCTTTCCAACTCTTTGAGTCGGTGGATCCATCTTTGTTCTGAAGGCTGCAGAGGCGGTGTCGCGATGACGATGGAGGGGTTTCTCGTCGCGTTTGCAGTAATCGGTTGTTGTTGAAGCGTTTCTATCGCCGAGCTGGAATGATGGCGTAGCAGACTTCCACCCATACTTGCTCTGGGTGTAAGTTGATTGCTAGATTCTCTATCCTCTTTCTTTTCCGTTGGCTTCGGGGTGACGGACTCGGCGGCGGATTTGTGGAATCGTATTTCGGCTCGAAGGATCTTAACCTCTTGCTTCAGTTTGGCGATTTCTTCCGTGCTGCGTGTGGAGCTCCTGTTCATGTTCTGCTGTGATTTGAGAACTGCGGATTCTTGTGCCTGCACCTCGATTTGGGTTTGTGCGTCTTTAACAGCGCGTTCCAGGAAATCCATCTTCTTGACGCGGACGTCAAGGTTTTGCTCGAGTGTTTGGTAGTCTTTGCGAAGATTCTTTTCGACAGCACGAATCTGTGTTTTGCAGGTAGACATCAGAGATTCGAGCGTCTTTATGGCGGAAAGAATGGTGTGGTGGAATGGTTGGAGGGAGCGGGTGATGGTGTCGAGCGTAGGTGAGTCGGAGATACTGGCTGTCCATTCGTTACCGCAGAGAGTTGACAATCTGGTCCAGAGGGTGAAAAGGAGTTGATTGCGCTCGGTGAGTTGATCGCGGTATTGTTGTTCGAGCTGCATCATCTTGCGGCGGTCTTGGCTACGTGCTGTCTCGAGATCCAGGGCGCGAGACTCGTGTTGGGCCATCATGCGTGCGTTTGTAGAGTGGCCGCGCTGAGATTGCTCGAACTGGTGGAGGTCTTTTCGGCGTTGGGAGCGCTCTTTCTCCAACATATCTGACAGTCTGCGGCTCTCGAGACCACTGCTTTCGAGAAGTTGATCTCTGTTCCTTAGCAAGCGGTCCTTTTCTGCCAGTTGCGACTTCGCTTCGCCGAGATCGTGCATAGTATTCTCCAGTTCGTCTTGCATTCTCTGGATCTCCTGAAGCCAACCAGTGCGTCTATCACCGAGTACGCGTCTGAGACTGGTCTCGAGCTCTTCCAGTCTAGTCTTGTACTTTGTGGCTTCAGTCTCCGCTTGACGTAGAACCTGCTTGACACTTCTAACTTCATCCTTGGACTTCGTGTTCTCGTCGTTGAGGTCATCAATCATTTGCTGGACTTCTTGCTTGGACTGGTTGTCGACAATCTCGCGTTGGCGGCGTTCTTCGACAAGGCTGTCCTCAAGCTCTTGCATCTTCTCCTTCTCGTCTTGGATCATTTCCTGCGCCGCGTTGAGACTGTTCTCCAGGTCGCCAATCTTGATCTTGTCGCCTTCTTGCTCTTCACGTAGGAAGGAAATCTCACCATGCAAAGACTCTGCCTGAACCTCAAGTCTGTTGTTCTTCAAAGCAGTCTCTTGCAAGTTCTTCTCCATCTCATCAAGCTCTGCGTTGGCTTCATCCAGTTCTTGCTCAAGCATTTCGATACGCTTCATAGCTGCTGTCCTGTCATCTTCAAGCTGAACCAGACTGTCGTTGAGATTGTGCAACTCGCGCTGCAGAGCCTTGAAGTCGTCTTCTCGATCCTTGAGGTCCGAAGCAATGCGTTCACGTCCTTGTTCGGTCTTGTCAAGACTATCCTCTAAATCTTCGATGGCACTAACAGCTTCGATTCTGAGTTTTTCGTGTTCGGCCTTGACGTGCTCGAGTTCCAGTTCTGTCGCTTCCAGCTGTTGAATGGCTTCGTTTCGCTGGTTCTGGACTGTCCTCAGATCTTCAACAGCAGCATCCAATTCGTTCTCAGAGATCTGGACAGCCTCTTCGAGTTCTGCGATAAGCTCGGTCTGCTCATTGAATTGTCGCTGCATGTCCTGGAAGTCCAGCCTAAGAGCAGCGTTCTGGTCACGCAGGATGCCTTCACGTTGTTCGTAGCCATCTCTTTCAGCATCACTCATTCCCGTAGCCTGAGTTTGCCCGCTAGTACGAGATGTGGACCTCTGGTATTGATTTTGTCTGGACACGGAACGATCGAAGATACTTTCGCCCGTCATGGAGCGACCGCCGTCGACTCTGCGATGAAGGAGTTTTAGGTCTTCGATCTCTTGCTGGAGGCGTTCTCTCTCTCGGTTGCGAGATGTGAGCATGGATGTCTGAGCGCCAAGATCGCGACGTAGCTCGGCATTTTCGTGTTGAAGCTGATCGACCAGAGTGATACTGGAGGAGGAAGCGACGGCACTGCGGTTGTCGATGTGGTCCGATTCGGTCGAATGTGAGCGGAGTTGGCTCATTCTGTTGAGTCCCCTACTTGCTTCTGAAGCCTTCTCGCTTCTAAGCATGATGACTTCTTCACGAAGCTTACGAATGTCCTCTTCGGCTTGTTCTCTACGAGCAGTCTCTGTAGTGAGAAGGTCTTTCCACATCTCCTAGACATGTGTCAGCGGCGTTGTCTCGGATGTCTGAGACTAGGTACTCACGGATTCATCTTCCTCATGCTCTGGCCCTCTTCGTTCATTCATGGCAGTCATGTACTCTTTCATCTTACGTTTTTCCACCTCCTTTGCCATGTTCTCAGCAGTGAGGTGTGCAATTTGAATCGTCTTTCTATCAAGCTCTTCGCTGAGTTGGAGAATCTCATACTCGAGTTCTTCATGACCATTGCCAGCCGCCTCTTGAGCGAGCTTCTGCGCTTCGGCTAGGTCCAGCTCTGATTGCTTGAGCCTCTTCTCAAGGTCACGTATTTTGCGGCGCAGAGATTGGTTCTCCTTTCGCTCGTTGGCAAGATCGGTCTGGAATTGGACGTTCTTGTTAATCATGTCCTTTACACCTTCTTCCGAACGATTCTGCAAAGCCTGGTCAAGGAAGTGGATCTTGAGTTTCAGATCAAAGTTCTCCTTGGTAAGCTTGTCGATCTTGCTGTTCTGCTCTTTCAAGGTGAGATTACCACCTGGGCGATTGCTGAACGCAAGCGCGTTTGAGGAAGATGCTGGGCGCTTGTCAGGGGAGATAGGACGGTTCTGCTGTCGGTACTCTTTTGCGATGGTGTCGGGTACTTGGATGTTCTGCACATGACGAGTGATGATGGTATCTGTTGGGGCATGGAACTCAAACATGTCCGGCGGACGGGGTGTAACGGGATCAGAGGCGATGGATATCTTGTCCTCCTCTTCTAAACTACCTAGAGCACGTTCTGCGCGGATGCTTGCCAGTACAGAGTTGCCACGGTTCAACGGAGGAGGATTGGGTTCGCTGTCTCTAGACATGGCCGACACAACACTGCCGAGACTGGGCAGTCTTGAGAGTGGACGGCCGTGGCTGAATGAGTGATCTTCTGGGATAGCACCACCAGTCTGTAGAGCGTAGTCACCAGTTGAGTATTCTGTATCGGCGTTGGAGATGGCAGAGAGGTGACTGGGATTTCTTTGAGAGATGTAACTAGGTCTCTTCTGCAACCGTGACGAAGCGGAGTGAAGGCTTCCCATGTCGAGCAAGCTTCTATCTGATATCGGCAAGGGGACGTCCTCTGGCTTTGTTGAGGCGGAAGTCGTGGAGAGGAAGGAATGTTCTGGATCCTGCGGCGCATCTCGTTGCGAAGGCTCTCTGGATGAATGCGACAGGGCAGCTTCTCCAGAAGAAAGAGACAAGACGCGTTGGTCTTCGGACGATGGAGCATATACGGACACCCAGGAGGCGGATCTTTGTTCGGCGTCTTTGGAGGGGTTAGAGCGTAGAGTGAGTCTTGTAAAAGCAGTCGACAGGTCGTGGTCGTTGTTGGATGAGCGTCGTACCGGCTCTGCGCGCATCGAGGAGCGTTCGGCGGCCGCGGCGGCAGGGGACGAGGGTTGTACGATAGGAACGGATGCAACTGAAGCGATTTCCTCCTCTTGATCTTTCTCTTCTTCCTCTTCCTCATTAATGTCTTCCTCGGTCTGCTCCTCGATGGGTGGAATGTCGCTGTCTTGTTGGTGTTTGATGTTGAGGTAGGTATCGTCGGCACCAGTCCTTTCATGGGGCACACGGGTGGACAAGAGGTCGGGCATGAAGCTAGACTCGACATCCATAAGCTTCCTCCTCATCTCGCGCTCGTCGAGAGCATCAATGTGCGTGTTGTTGACATGTAGCAGGCTGTCATTGGACATGGGCAACGGCGGGAGGTCCGAGTCGTCTTGGTCGTACAAGTCATGGTGCGGAGAGAAGGCTTCATTGTGGTCGTCATCGTAGTCATCCTCCGGGTATAGGTCGTCTTCGCCGTGGTATAGGTGGTAGTCGTCGATGGATTGTTTACTGCTTTGTTGACGGTCTTCGACTTTTCGAGATGAGACATGATCATCAGCGTCGGCGGCGCGGTCGGCCAAAGGCGCGGGCGAACTCATCTCCTAATCAATCCGGTTGGCGAAAGAGAGGAACACGTCGCTGCCAGATCGCAGATAACTGCGACTTGCCCATGGATGAAGCATCAACAACTGCAGATGAAACGTCCGACAAGCAAGAAGGCTGGGGCTAGCTTGAAACCTTGCCCGGACTGCTCGGTCCCCGAGGCCTTGTCTATTGTTTATTTCCACCACGTACTTTCTTGTAGGTCATGTCTAGGTATTCTCGTTATCAATCGTCCGTAGGATTATGAACATGAATTGTCTCGGACCACTCGAACTCGTTGTGGTTAAAAACATCTGTCTACCTACTTTGCGCCGCGCTTGCACTTGCCGAATCCGGATCGTCAAAGCCCGAAGCAACTTCTCCACCATCGCATCTGCAGGGCTCGACCTGCCCTGCACCGACTGCTCATCAATCTTGCCTCTCATAACTACCTTATCACAACTACATCAACATCGGTCATTTGACGAGAGCGCTACAATTGACTGAATCCTTGCGGGCAGTAGCATTGTCTGCTGAGGTTACGCCTCTTATTAGCTTCACAACGAGACAATCATAGGCTAAGGTTCGAAAGCACGTTTTGAATACTCGACTCTACACATTTTGGCTCGACAGAATCCCCCCTCCTTGACATATCGGGACGGACTACTACAGCTCCTTCTCCGGCCTTGCCATCATGCTAAACACATAGGTCTCCAGCTTCTCCATGCTGATATGACCATCATCTGCCGCATTTGTGAGGCTCTGTTCGAACTCGTGTCCAGAGTATTTCTCAACAACCGGGAAGATGAAATGGAAGGTTTGCAACTTCTTCTTGGCCTCCATCAGTTCGACCTGCTCTTTTTGGATACGTTCGACCATCTCGTCCTCCAGAGAGTTGCCTGCCGCCATGGCTTCTTCCAGCTTCTCCTCGACGATGTCGTGCTTGATCATAAGATCATTCAGCTCTCCTTGGAGGCTGTTGCGATCGCCCTTGACCCTTTCCATTTCTTTTCTGACGTCGTTTAGCTCAGACTGGAGATTGAGGTAATCCTCCTCAAGCGCTTGTGCCTTCTCCACCGCCATCCTGAGATGATCAAGCTTGATCTTAAGGTCTTTGTCTTCACTCTTGATGCCCCCCAGTTCCACCTTGAGTCTGGTGTGTTCAGTCGTCAGGTCGTCCAAGTCGCGTCCAAAATCACCCACGTTACTCATGACCCTTGTGAGTTCCTCCTTGAGCGCGGTGCGATCGGCGGCGGATTGCCTCAGTTGTTCTTGGTATGCGTTGCGAGAAAGCTTGGTCTCTGACAGATCCGATCTCATCTCATCCAGATGCTGCTTGTGCAGGATCTCCATGTCTTGGAACTTTCTCTGGAGGTCGTCGCGATGACACTTGACTTCCTCCAACTCTTCATCGAGGTTGTTGCGTGCATCGGTGATTGCATCCAGTCGGTTCTGCAAGGTGTCACGCTCGCTCTTGGCCTCATATAAGTCTCCTTTGAGCTCGTGTTGGTAGGCGGTCATCTGGTCAAGATGCTGTCTATGGTTGAACTTCTGATTCTCAAGCTCTTTTCCCAGCTTGCGGCAGTCGTTGTTGGCTGTGGCAAGCTTCTCTTCAGTGGTGGGTCGCTTCGGGTCGTTTTCTCTATGTTCCTCGATAAGATCCTTCACCGCGCTCACATTTGCTATGAGCCTATCGCGTGTAGCTCTCGCATCACGAAGTCCGGCTGTGAGTTCTTCTCGAACCACAGACAGATGTTCACGATAGGTGTTGGTCTTTTCCTGGAGCTCTGCTTCAAGCTTGAGACCCTTGTTGTTGGCTGTGACGAGCTCTTCCTTGATCTTGAGATACTCGATGTTGGCTTTGGCAAGTTCTTCGTGGGCGCCGTCCAGCTTCTCTTCGACTTCTTCCAGTTCAAAGACAATATCTGCAAAATCGGCCTCGAGTTCATCACGGTCGGTTTTGTCGTCGGACAACTCATAGCGGAGGTCGACGCATTCCATTTCCACTCCGTAGCAGCGTGCCTTGGTACGTGCCAAGTCGCTATTAGCTGTGGCGAGCTCTTCCTGGACGGCGAGCAGCTTCTTTTCGGCTTCCTCCTTCTCACAGGCAAGATCTGCCATCTGCATCATCTTCAAGTCGAGGCCGTATGCCGTGGACTCGACTTCATCGCGATCGACTTTGACGTCAGCCAACTCGGTGCGAAGGTCGTCGCGCTCCTTTTGTGCTAGAGCAAGTTCATCTTGCACCTCATCGCACCATGCCTTGGTATGTGCCAATTCGCTTTTTGCCATCTCCAAGTCACTCTGGACGGTGTGGTACATGTGGGCTTCCACCATGGCTTCAGCCATCAGCATCTCCTTCTTTTTGACTTCTTCATCATAATCTCGCTGGAGTTCCTCATTTTCCTTGACGTGAAGCTTTACCTTGTCCTTGAGATCTTTGATGGCCAATTTGGAGCTGGCCATGGTCTTGGAACGCTCCTTTTCGACATGGTCCATAGTACCCTTGAGATATTTGTATTGCTCATCGGACTCGTGCTGGTACATCTGGAACTCCTGCTGCTTTACGTTCTCCAAGGTTTCGAAGTGGGTGAGAGTATCTCTGAGCTCTTGAGCGTGCTCGTTCTTCAGCGTCTCGATGGTCTTTTGCATTAAGTCGAAGGTCGCAACTTCTTGCTCTCTCAGACGCTGGATTTCCAAGTTGGAGTTTTCGGCATCTTGGCTCTTTTGTTCGGCGAGTGCTTCAGCGGCGTCCAGCAACTTTTGCCTTTCGGTAAGGAGGAGATCTTTGTCGTGGATTACTTGTACCAGGTCGCTGATGTCCGTGACGTGATCCATCTCGTTTTCCTCGATCCCCAGACGCAGTCTTGTAGCTTCATCTCTGTCCTTTTTGGCCAGTGCTTCAGCGACCTCTAGCAATTCCTGCTTTTCGGCAAGCATGGTGGTCTTTTCGTTGATGACGTGTTGCAGCGTAGTCAGATCCTTCGAGTGCTTGGACTTCAAGTCTCCGATCTCCAAGCGTCTACTTGTCTCATTTGTGCTCCTCTGCACGGTGAGCCCCTCCACAACCTCCAAAAGCTCCACCTTTTCATCAACAAGGTCTTTCTTTTGCTTGAGCAGAAGCTTAGTTTCATCCAAAAGGACATGTTTTTCCAACACCAGACCATTCTTCTCCTTCAGTATAGCTTCCTTTTCATCGAAAAGTTGGACTCGCTCACTCCAGCATTTTTCGATTTCGTTCTGGAAGTCTTTGAGTAGAGACTCCAAGTTTTCGCACTTGCGTGCGTGGTCCAGTTCTTGTTCTTCTGTGCATGTGGTTTCGTTTGAGCTGACGGAGTAGGAGCTTTCGCGGATGCTTTCGTCTTCTGACTCGGCTTCTGACTCGACTTCGGTGTCGGAGAAGGGAGAAGATGGCGAGGTAGAGATGAAATGTTGGTTTTCGGTTACGGGTGGTTCGTTGGAGCTGGTGGAGCTGAGGATGGACCAGTTGTCTTCTTCGTCGAAAGAGTGGGCGGCGTTGATCTCCATACCCTTGATGCTGGAAGTGCTCATCTTTGCAGTCTTGTCGTTGGATCCGCTCATCTCCATATCCTTGGTATAGGTATCCGAAGCCATGATGTGCAGAGGTATCAAAAGGTTTAAAATGTGTAATTTGCGTTGGGGTCAGAAAAGGCAAGTGGTGTGAAAGTGTTGTGTCTTCTTTTTTCTTCCCTTCCAAATATCGTGAAGAAAAGAAAAAGACAAAGCCAACTCGAAAAATTTCGCAATTATATTCCCTACCTCACGCGAACGAGTCATCAGTTTTTTTTTTTTCCCTTTGCTGGTTATCTAACTCATTCTTATGATTCACCCCGGAGTCATTGGTTGTAGAGGTAATTTCTCGCTGACGCTGGGGATGTTGGGGGTATTATCAATAGTATTATGCTACGAACTTCTCAGTCGTCATCTTCAACCATCCAAACTCTTCTTTTGCATAGATAAAAGGTGTTTGGTTTTTTAGACACCTACCTTGTATGTGATGTGATATGATACTACAGAATGATTATCTATCGCACGCTGGTTTTCCATATCGCTATCTAGATGAGGCTCAATGATGCTCAAACTTTCTCTATCTGGAGCCCATCCACGAGGGGGATTTGAGCACGTGGATACCGTGTGTGTTAGAATATTCTGGAAGGATGATTTTCTACAACGCGATGGGATGAGATGAGATGGTGCAGTGCACCTTGGAGGTTTCGAATATAAATGTTGGAAGGCGCGACTATTCACGGAACAAGTTGTTTTAATGCAGAGTATAAGCATGCCATCACTTCAACGAGTATCAGGGAGATAGAACACGGCACATGAGTCACTGGAAGTATTTGCACTGGTCAATGGAAGTGTTTATGGTTGGAGGGTCTTTTTGATGGTTGATTGCATGGTTGTATAATCATAATCTTCTCATTCTGCTGTATCAAAGTGTGGAAACAAAAAAGAGAACAGAGCAAATTGTTTGTCATGATGATAGGCCGTAAAGAATATTTGTGCAGCAAATGAAAGCATAAAGTTCGTGTTCTCGGGTTGAGAAGCCCTCTGATACCGAGCTTTATTGCTACCATGGAAAGGAATATGTTCTACTCTTAGTACCGAAGCTGTGGGAGATTATCTGAGAGAGCATCAAATTCTGGAAGACGGGGAAAAGGGTGATGGGAAAAGAAAAAGTCGAGTTGTGAACGAAGGAGGGAAAGAATCAGCCCACTGTCAAACTATGCTCCAGCTCTGAGGAAGGAATATTAGACTCCAGTTGAAGATCTCAGATACGGTTACAGGTGTTCAGTCGTGCTGCGTAGGGGGTATCTACCTAGTCTCTGCAGCTTGTCTATGTCAGACTCAATGTCCTTGTCTCGCTGGGTGTGTGCAGTATTTAAAACACCGGGGATCAGACCGTTTGTTTCCTCAAGTGGAATATCTTTGAAAGGTACAAAGTCGGATGAATGAGCTCCAGGTTCACGTCTGGAATGCAGGACTTGCGTCCAGAACCAGAAGGGCTGAGGATGTTGTTTATCTCTGAGCGTGGGGATCTGGCTTTCGGAGAAACTTCGAGATTTTTCGTACAATTGATTGAGTGTATTGGCGTCTAGTGGTTTGATAGGGAGGGGTTGAGGGATGGTTGTGGAGAGCGTGGAGGTGTGAGGTGTGGCTGCTTTTCTGACAGGCTGCTGGGTAATGGATAACCCCCCTCGGTTGAGATCTTCATCGTCATTTATCGGCTGTCGCCAGTGTACGAGTATACCTCCCTCCTTTATTTCTAGCTCTGTTGATGGTAGAATTCGAGCAAGAAGCTTGTATTTGCTGTGCTTGACGCTTGTAGCTGTTTATGCTTGGATCCACCGGGATTTTGGATGCACGGAAGGCCCGATCCGTCTGAGATCGGGCAGCACGATTTGAGGGTGTGAAGTCTTAACTCGTGCTTCCGAAGATGGGTGCTGGTTGAGCGTTTCTATCGATGTTGTCTGCGGAGGGTTCAATCTTGATCGGTCTGTCTTTTTCCTCGAAGCGTCTCCAAGCGGGATCTTCTCTTGACCAAAAAGTCCTGGCGCTTCCAGATTGAACAGCACTCGCAATGGTAGACACAACACTACCGCCTCTGAGCTCTTGCTTGATCTCTGTATTGTTAAGATTATAGCCAGATGGAGATCCAAGCTTCAAGGGGGGAGCTTGAGGCCTATCGAAAAACTCTTCGTCGTCTTGGTGGTCATCCTCATCGAAGTATTTCCCCTTGTTGCATTTCCACTTGTTACTGACGCCATTTGGCTTCGAACCCTTCTGATTCGTGGCCAGTCTGACAGGATTGACATACTCGCACTCAACAAGTTCGACGCTCTTGCCTTGACTTCTGACAACCGCCTGGTAAGCTAGTTGAAGATCCACTCTAGCATCGAAGTGTTCAACCAGTAGAGATGCCAGAGTACTGTCAAACTTTGCTTTCGAGATAATGCGATCGGAAAGGTTTTCTTCGTATGACCATGTCGAGCCGACGACGGAAAGCGACTGAGATCGGACCCAATACATTCACGTAAGAGATACCGGTGAGCATCTTTGAACTCTGTAAAGGGTTGATCAATAGGGCCTCTGGTCTCAGTGGCCCAATCAAGCATGGATTTTTCGTCGAATGGTGATGAAGGCCATATCTTGTTGGGTCAATGCAATAGCCATGGATGGTGGCCCATACAGTGTCTCACACCCGTGAGGACTCCAGAGTCCAAACACACGAATCGCTTTGGCAGCCTGTCGGCCAGCTTCGAGACCACCATACCATAGCGCAAGTTCCACAAAATGTGCAGCTGACAAGGTCTTTCTCGTGATTGCAGCTTTCTGGATGCATTTGGTGACACCCAAGTCTCCTGAGTAATCAAGGGGTCTCCAGACTATCCAGAGGCTTGTTCGGCGTTGTCGACAAGCACAGAGGTGCCTTGAACTAAGTCTTGAAGAAAATTGAGAACGCAGGCTTGATCAGGCTCATGTACTATCGTTTGTGCCAACGAAACCCACATTGCCTTGTGATCTTCAGTGATATGCTCGGATGTCATGAACCTTTTCAAGGCCTTGAATTCACAGATGCCATCTGAGACACCATGCGACTTCGAAGGCCAATCAAAAGGTAAATTTTGCACGACCTGTCCTGGGACAGGGAGCGATGGCCGTGCGACCAAAGCATCTTCTTGGTTGGTCTGGTTCAGACCGGGCTCACCACCGCTGGTAACACTGTTTCGAGAGTCACGCGAGCTGTATTCATACTCTGGAACATTTTCCGATTGTTCCAAGGGCGGATCATCGTTGTCCGCTTCAGCTTCGTCCACTTCATCGTGCTCTTCAACGATAGCTGGCGATCTGACGTTAACAACGGTAAGCCTAGGTTCGACCGGAGACGACGAGACACTATTGCTACCAAGACGCTTGGCATATCCATGATGTCCGTGAGTGGTTGTCGGAGATGTTGGAAGTGCGCGCTTGCTCATCTTGGCCATCCTGTTAACATCACAGATTAGCATTCCCGAAGGCATCGCAGGTGTGATGAGTGATGACTTACTTGACCTGTTGCAACCTCTAGAGATTGACTGCAGAAAGCGAAGATGGCGTTGATGGTAAATTCAAACTGCAACCCAGATGGGAGGGTGGCTAGCTGGCTAATATAGTATCTGCTTCAGGAGACAGAAGCTTCCAGGCCAAAGTCCCAGCAAACGATACTGCCATCAAAGCAGAATTCGGCGATTTGGTGCGCATGAGCGTCCAACAAAGTGGTGAGTTTTTA
Source organism: Aureobasidium lini (assembly GCA_022813425.1). Classification (NCBI taxonomy): domain Eukaryota; kingdom Fungi; phylum Ascomycota; class Dothideomycetes; order Dothideales; family Saccotheciaceae; genus Aureobasidium; species Aureobasidium lini. The sequence continues at coordinate 149,270 of JAKLML010000057.1, read as the reverse complement.
TGTTCAGAATCAATTCGATATCGAGAAGTAACGCAAATTTTGGGACAAATTTTCGATTGTGAGCAGGTACGAAGAGCAAACACTTCCTTTCAATCCAGCCTTTTCTCATTGATTATTGATAAATCACTGCAACCACAAACTACGTTTCCCACCAGCCTTCGAAGCATTGTTCTCAGCTCATTAATATTGACCCGAACCAAATTGTCTACAGCATGTACATCTCCGCCATCGATGACTTTGGCCTCGTTGTGTTGTTCAAACTGTCTTACGCGATATATTAGAACCAAAACATATATAAGCAAAACGGTTGCGCTTACTGTTCCAAATTTATTTGCAAAAAACAGAGTAAGATGTCCATTGCGTGCTTTCATCATTGCTGCTGCAACAAGTCCCGAGAGCATCGCACCCGACATCAGAGCAGTCGGTCTTGGCATGGACAGTTACCTGGCATCCGTGTACGGTCCCGCCGTTCTGCATAGCCGAATCGAAAATCCCGCCGAGGGACTGGCAGGCCACACCAACATTGGCTGATTGCGAGGTTGTAGCCGATGTTCCAGAGCATTTGAACTCAGTGTACGTATCGAACGACCATTGAGCATGGCTCACGGCGCAGATACTGCCCAGAGTAGTGGCGAGGAATAGGAACTTCATATCGGTGACAGAAAGAGGTCGATTGTGGCTGGGTGATATCGAGCTTTGCGTGAAGTGGAATATATGGGAAGAGATGAGGTGCGGAAGAGATTCTTGGACATGGGCTTTGGCGATACTCCATTATATGCCCAAACCTTTATGCGAGGGCATCACCTGGACATTTCTGATCTACGGCCAGGATGACGGTGAAGGCATAGACAGTGTTACATCGGTCCACGTAACATAGGCGCGTGAGCAAGATCTTCGGTCCAACAAGCGTTTGATATCTTTCCGAAGCATGTATTGACCTGGGCCCCGTTGCTATATTGTCTTCAGAGTTCGCCGGCTTGAAACCCTGCCTAGTGCTCAGTCTGTAGGATATCAATAGTGTTACATCGATCCGTATGACATGAGCGCGTGAACGACAATCTCGATGTATGCTATCGTTTCGAAGGAGTAGCTTTGCAGTCTCCTCAGCGACATCTCTGATCATGTACCTCGCCCCAATGGGAGTAAAGTTCGCCGTTTAGAACTCTTGCCTGATACCAATCCTGTAGGATTCCCGTAGTAAGAGACCGTATCAAAGTTCCTACTATAACATATGCCACCATGGTATTGGGACTTATAGCGGGTCGTAAAGTGCTTGCCGAGATAGAAGATCCTCGCTTCCTTAGTCGTAGCTGCCATAGCATGAACCGTACTCGTACTGAGGTATAGTGTTGTATGCAGATCGCTCGCAGAGACATAATATCTCTGCTTGTTAAGGTCGGCACAGCTTGGAATACAGATGACCTATTGGGTATCTGAGACTTACGGCCATACGTGAATGACTGGCTAAGACATTGGATCTCTGCTCGTCTGATTCTGAGTCGAAGCGACTATATAGCACATACCGCCACTTACTCAGAATTACGGCCGTAGATGAATTGCTTGCGGAGATAGGCGATCCTTACTCGTTTCAATCGGGTGTTCTTTTGGTCCGAAGGAGCCAAAGAGCTTAGCAGCATCAAGACAAAGCTTAGTGAAGCTTGGTTTGACTACCATCCAGGCAGACTACGTGCGCATTCACGTATTCTATTCATTAGCTCAAACGGCTCTCCTTAGTAACAGTAGCCACATCCATATCTCGCCGCGTGCCAATGCCTCGAGAGGATTGAGAAACATGACTGAGGTGGTCTTTCCCAATGTAGCATTCGAAGTGGAGATTCCTGCTTCCCACATTCATGCTGACGGATCATCCTATATTCCTCAAAGCATCTAACCGAGATGACGTGGTGGCCTTTCTGCAGAGAGGTTCCCGGCAGAAGAAGATCCGGGCCTTGTCGTAACTGGTAGGTATAAGTTCAGCGACCTTTCCCGCTGTCACTCGTTTCTTGCTCGACACAACTCAACACTCACAATCATATCCTTGCCTTCCTCAAATACCAGTCTTTTAAGATGCATCCAGCCACTATCGTGCTTACGCTTTTCGCGACACTGACACTGGGATCCTCTCAGAAGATTGTCGTCTATTCCGACGACGCCTGCGCGACCCAAATCACGACCTTCGACTCCTCTATGGGAAGCGAAAACTCCTGTCAATCTCTCCCTTCGGGCATCGGCAGCTACGAGGTCACGAATGATGCTCACAACTGTGAGGCTGCCTCGGGAATAACTGAGTACAACCTGTATTCGAACACAGGGTGCTCAGGCAACGCAGTGATTAGCACCTGCTACGTTGGTTGCACGGCTGTGGGTGATGTTACTCTGGGGTCGTGGCTATGGCAGACTGCTTCCGACCCTGTGGACCCTCCGAGGATCTGAGACAGATTAAGTGCAAGGAGGAAGAGGAATCGACTTGGGCTTCAGAGAATCGTAGATTAGAAGCGGCACTGTGGAGACACAAACCGCAGCATTGTAACGTGTGCGTAATGGGACACTCTGCGTGCGTAGACAGGTATCGAGAAATTCAAATTCTGATTCCCAACCTCACCAATTAGAAGCTGTGATCCGTCACTCGCTGTCCTCCCATCATTCATCTAGGCGGCGAACCAAGTGTCGTATCGTATTTTACTCCCGCCTGGCAGGTCGCCTCGCATCGCCTCGATGCCCTATCTTTCCGCCGCGTACAGATGCCATGGCCCATAGAACTTGATTACGAGAACAGTCTTGCGGCTGGAGCTACGGGGTTAAGTAGATCATGAAAGGTTCGCATTGACTCGAAGACAACCAAGATTAATCGTTAAGTAAGGTCTGATCTGGAATCATTGTGATCGTAAATGCGTGGCCTGTGTTATTTTCTTCTGTTTGTGTGCTGTTGTTTCAATCGTCAGGGTATTCATCCTTGATGTTGCTAATGAAGACTTTGTTCTCCTGGTCCCAGCGCTTGAAGTAGCGACCAGCAAGTTTTAGCAAATTCTCAGATGGGTCTTCTTGGAGTACCATGATGTTTTCTTCTGCTACATAGCGTAGAGACTCATCTTCGCATCTGTGAATATGTTAGCATGGCTGTGATTACATAAGTACTGGCAGAAACTCACATGATATGGTAGAAGCTTTGTTCGCGACCATGGGGAAGGTCTTCAACGCGCATACTCTGGATCCAGAATTCACCGGCCTGGCAGCTCGGATCCCAACCAATGACCGCACCCACATAGCCATAGCGTACGTGTCGGAAGATTTGTCCCACTTTGTGTTTGACTAAGGATGTGCGCTCGTCTCGAGGAGTAACAGGATTCGCATTGGCATCTGCAACTCGAACCTGCTGCAAGACCGATGCCAGTCTAGCCTTTGCTTCCGCTCCGTCTAACATAGGCAAGACAAATTTTTCGAATAGCAGAGCATCATCAAGCCACAGCCCATCTTGAACGTAGCCTTCGAACCAATTTACTATCTGGTTGAGCCAATGTTGATGGCGCACAGCTAGTTCACGACTCTTAGGGGCGTCGATCTGGCTCATGGTTATCAGACCCCACAGCGCGCAGAATGCAATATTGGGGGTTTCCCATCCTGGTGAAGGTCGATGGAATTGCATAGATCCGATGATGTTAACACCATTTCTCAAGACCAAAGCTCGGGTGTGAGCTCGAGTCAAGCAAGAATATTGGCTTTCTGGCGTGTTGTAGTGAGGCATCTGGTCGAGCATGTCGCGCATCGTCTGCTCCGTAATAATCTCATCATTTTCAAATGGGTTCATCCAAACAACACCATCGGGAATGGTGTGATTTGCGCGTGTGTCTTTGATCGAAGGACCGTATGGGCTCTCGATAACGGCATGAATTTTGCCAGGGAAGTTGCATGGCCAAGCTTTGACACCAAGTCGTTCAGCGACGCAGCAAAAGATGGCGACCGACTGCATAGGAATAGAAGATTTGTCGGTAGGGTGTTTCAATACGTGGCAGATGAAGCGATATCTCATATGACTGAAGGTCTCTGGGGAACAGCCCACAAGATTGTGCTCTCTCAAGTACTTTGAGATGGCAAGGGCTTTAGCGATATATTCTTTGTCACGCCAGTCCGGGTCTGAGGATTCGACAGCATGAGCGAGGTCGTCAAGCTCCTTCTTCAAAACTTCGAGTTCGAAATCGCTGCTGCTACCCTGAATGAAAAGATCAAAGGCGCCCAAGGCCTCTTCAAGAGGCGGATAGTCTTGATACTGCATCTTATCCCATGTTTGTACCGCCTTGTAACGGTGCAACAACTCGAGAATAACACCACTCCAATATCGGCGGGCAAGAACGTCTTCAGCGTCGTCGGGGGCGTGAAGTTGGCGCATCAGCATGTCTTTGGCATCGTAGGAAAAGTCCTCGACAATCTCGTGCATGCGCGCCATGCGGTTTTGTTGAGTGCTTAGAAGGTCGTTGAAGATGATCAAGAAGCGTTTGTCCTGAATGACCTTGTCGGCGTAGGCCTGCTTCCACTGGGTTGTTGAGTGAAGGTTGTAATCCGGGATTGGTCTGTCTTCCCGCTCTTCCCAATATCTCCATTCCTCACGACACCAGCGTCGCCAAAGTGAGGCGGTATTCGAGATCTTGTACAGGCGTTTCGAGCCTTGGCCGAAGTTGGCGGCGGCGGATGCGCTAAGGTGAAGGAAGATGTTGTGGATCAACTCGTCCGGCAGGTCAAGTAGCGTTGTGGAAGCCATGGTGGTGAGCTGTATGCGATGGCCCGGCGAAGGTGAGTGCTGGTAGCATTGGAACAATAGACCAAAAACTTCGACGACTGGACGGCAACTCGGTCTCGCCTTCTTCCTGCTCGTGACGCGATAAAGTTGCCCTCGCAGAAGCAAGAACCGATGACGACCAAAATGCGGAGCGGCGAATCTTCGGGTTTCCGGCTTCCGTCTCCCAAGTTTCAACTCTGCCGTTTTCTGTAATCACATGTCCAAAAACAACATCTGCCGTACCACTCTTGTCGCCGCGCTAGTCGCCAATCTTCGAGAAGCAAAAAGCCTTCTGGTTATGGACAGCCTTGGAACAAAACTACTGTCCAACTCCAACTCCATAACCGCTCCCAAACTGCCAGCCTCCCGTATACTCTGCTATCACAGCATTGTCAGCATGTCTTTGAGAGACACGGCTTCAGCTCTGTAAGAATTAAGAGCACACATCATCCTGCATTCGCCTCGGTCTGTCTTAACAACCATTGACGTGCTCTATTGCGGCGTATCAACTACTCCGTCCTGTTGCTGACATATCGACACTCGCTTCGCAACCATGCCACGAACATAGACGTCTTCAACGAAGCCATTAGGAGCTTGCTTGGCCTATTAAAGACTTGGGAACTCGAAGCTTCAAGACATCAGAGAAAGCCCTCGGTAGCTTGGAGCTGTGTCTCGATGTCTGCTGCGACATAGAACCCGGCGAGGGCCTTGCTGAGTTCCACTTTGACGTCCTGAAATCCAGCGCCAGTTCTAGCTTCGATCCGAACGATGAGCTTTAGGTCGTGTATCGCATTGACTCCCTCGCTCTGAGGCTCGTCTCGGTTGTGCCCCATCTACAGATATGTGCCAGTTTGCTGCTGCCATGTCATCTGCAAATAATCGACTTGGAATATCTGGACCCAAATCAACAAATATGAGACTGTGCGTAAAGATCACAGAATTGCTCTAGCTAACAATCTAGCATCACTGAACCTATCTCATCTAAGGTTTTCACGTGTTGGACGCTATGGCACGACCGATGCTCACAACCATTTTTACAGCTGCAGCAGCCTCGAACAGAACTGTTTCGACACGCTGAATTGCTATCCGAAGGGTCTACCAGCGTTCCTGTCTGAACAAGCTGTATCTCAACAATGCTCTTGTATCGACTCAACTGAACTCGAGCTCTGGTCAAACGACAGCATCCAGATGGCCTACTCTTCGACACTTTCCCTTGAAAGGCGGCATAATCCTTCCCAAAGGCTAGTGGTATTACACAGAATATCCTGACGCATTAGAGGCAGGCTTGGGCACACCGCGCTTGAGCAGTGATAGCGAATCTGAAATGTCTGATTCGGAAGGTGGTTCGACTGATCTCGAGGACAACTCAGAGCACGACGCAACAGCCAACAGTTCAAGATCATATCACCCTTGGCGGACGCAACCGAACCCGGAGTCGTTTAGTCCACTAATCAGAAGTGTGGCTGCTGCGATACCACGTATGCCTGCACTCCAAACAGGTGATATGGAGCTTGGCTCCGAAGACCATGCCCCTGTGATACTTGGTCTTAAATTTGTTGCGGTCGGCTGCGCATTCCAGGACCGGCCTGACTATTGAGTAAGAGACACACAAGAGGATATGAGGTCGCGATGGCTGCAGATTTGGAATGGTCGTGGAATCGAGACGTTCCTCTTCCAAGAGACCAGGGACGTACTTATCAAGTGTCTTGGCCCTGATGGCTTCTTGATGATACACACATACCCCCCAGTTCAGGACGAGTACGAATGCGGGGAGCGGGCAGCTAATCCTGATTAGGAAGGACATGAGGGTAATCGTGAAAGCCTAAAGATAACCAACGGCTGCCAGAATCCTTTGTAGTACAGTACGTGGGATTCGCAGGATCCGCAGGATTATTGTCTGGTCATTTGGCACCCCTAAACGCGCCTCTTCTTGCACCGAGGCTTGTTGAAGATAAGTACGTCGGCAAGCCATACTTGGCGCACGCTTCATTGGACAAGACAGGCTTATCAATGGAACATTGTGGTTGACGGATGGTTGCATTCCGCAGCGCATTTCCCGCAGCGCCCCCCGAAATGCCTCAAAACATGGGTGGCCGCCGCTGCCGGTTTCTATCCACGTTTTTTCTTTGATCTTGTGTCGCAAAGATGAGTAGCGAATCCAAGACTTTTGACGACAAGCACGCCCAGGCTGGGGCAATCGGCCACAATGTCCACGACTCGGATGACCGCGACATTGTTGTTGGCGAGCAGAATGCGCTGCACAGAGATCTCAAGGGTAGACACATGCAGATGATTGCTATGTGAGTCCACCGATTAGTCTCGAGTTTGTCGCTGTCCTGACCAAAGTTCTAGTGGTGGCGCAATTGGTGCTGGTCTCTTCATCGGCTCTGGTGGTGCTTTCCAAACTGGTGGTCCTGCCTCTGTGCTCATTGGCTTCATGCTCGTTGGTATTCAAGTGTAGGGTCTCTGCCGTTGATGGTTTTGTTCTTGTCTGACGTCAACACGCAGCTATTTCATGATGCAGGCTCTTGCGGAAATGTCCGTCATGTACCCAATCAACGGTGCTTTCGCAATGTACATCTGTCGCTTCGTCGACCCATCTTTTGGTTTTGCCTGCGCCTGGGAATACGCCATCAGTTGGTTGACTGTCCTTCCCTACGAAATCTCTGCTGCTGTCAACATTATCCACTTTTGGGAAGGCTCCCAGCACATCAACAGCAGTGCTTGGATCGTTCCATTGCTGGTCGCTCTCGTTGTTATTCAGTTCTTCGGAGTACGAGGATACGGTGAAGTGAGTTCGAAAATGATGGCTTCTGGATCCAGGGGCTGATCGATAAATAGGTCGAATATGTTCTCAGTTTGATGAAAATCCTTGCTTGCATAGGCTTCATGATCCTTGGTATCATCATCGATGTTGGTGGTGTTCCAACTGATCGCAGAGGCTACATCGGTGGAAGATATTGGTTCGTATTATCCGGACATTGAATTTGACCAGAGACTGATATCCTTGAAACAGGCATGCCCCTGACGGCACCGCCTTCCTCAATGGCTTCCACGGATTCTGCAGTGTTTTCGTCACCGCCGCATTTGCCTACACTGGCACTGAGTTGACCGGTTTGGCCGCAGCTGAAACCGTCGACCCAAAGAAGGAGATCCCCAAGGCCTCGAAGCAGGTCATCTACCGTATTCTGATCTTCTACGGAGTCAACCTTTTGCTCATTGGTTTGATCGTGCCGGCAGACAGCCCACTATACAGTGATGGAGGTTCTACATCTCGTCACTCGCCTTTTGTCATCGCTATCAAATTGGCGGTATGTCTTTCTCAATTGTTAGAACTCGATCAGAAGCTAACTAATCCGAAAGGGAATCAAAGTCCTACCATCGATTTTTAATGCCGTCATCCTCATTGCCGTCATGAGTGTCGCAAATTCTTGTACTTTCGGCTCAACTAGAACCATCCAGGCTTTGGCTGCAAACGGTCAGTAATTACACGGTATCACAACGAGCATGCTCAGAAACTAACATCGAACACTAGGCATGGCACCCAAGTTCCTGGCTTACATTGACAAGAAGGGTCGTCCTTTGGCCGTCATCGCCCTCCAGCTCCTCTTTGGTTGCCTCGCATTCATCAACCTGGCGCCCAACGGCGGAGATATCTTCAACTGGCTTCTGGCCTTGTCCGGTCTCTCGATCCTGTTCATCTACGGTGGTATTGGCCTTGCCCACGTCCGTTTCCGAGCTGCCTGGTAAGCAAGAAGAAGAAAGAGAAAACAAGGGGATGTTCTCAAGAAAAACTACTAACCCACAAACAGGAAATACCACGGTCACTCTCTTGACGAGCTCCCGTACAGAGCAAGCGCCGGTGTCTACGGTTCTTATTTCGTCATGTTCATCACCGTAATCGCCCTTCTCGCTCAATTCTACGTTGCCCTCTACCCCATCGGCGGCCCCAACTTGGACACTAGCACCTGGTTCCAGCTCTACCTCGCCGGTCCTCTCCTCGTCTTCCTATACTTGGTGTGGAAGGTCTACAGCTTCTTCAAACGCCCTGCCGACCGCCCTCTATGGATCAGCACAAAAGACATCGATATCTACACCGGCATGAGACACATCGATCCTGTCATGACCGGCGATGTTTCGTTCAAGCAAAAGAAGGGTGTGATGGGTCACTTCAAGAATGCTTTCAGCGCTGTCTTTTAAGCTAGGGGCAAGAGCTTCGAGAAACAGGGTTGTAGGCACATAATTGGCGCATCCACCTGGTTGGACAGCTGCAGCAGAGGTCTTGACTATGTACAAAGATGGACCGCGTCAAAAGCCTCCCACCTATAACTATTCATCAGCATCAGCATCAGAAATTCTTTATAATTCACATTATTCAATTCTGACTAAATCATAAAGCCAATCAACTCTACAAATTTGCTTTCCTTATCTGTATCAACATCTATTAATACCCTATGCATCCTTCTCATCTCCACCACATCCACCAGCCAAGCTATTTCACTGATAAGCAAACATCACACATCCACCCATCTTCACGATCTGACCTGACTCGAGTTTCTGATAAGCATCACTGACCCTCCACCCCTTGCCAGCTCCAGCTCCAGCTCCCCGACACACTGCGGAATTGGTCTTTATAAACTAAATGGACAGTAATTACTGCACGTACAGCCACAGTCAGCTGAAAACTGGGCATCCCGTCCGCTCTGCCATACATAAGCAGTTGAACGGCAGATTAGTACTACGGTGGGTGACCACGTGGGAATCCCTGCTGTTGGACGTTTTGCTTTTTGCATCTTTTCGATGTTTCTCTTTTGCCGGCGAGCGAGGAAAGACTTGATAGTGTTTGTGTCGAGAAAGGGTGTGGGAAAGAGGTAAGGGTTGAGGGTCGGTGATGGCTTTTATTTTTGAACCATGGAGATGGAGGCCACTGCTTTGTTTGTCTCTAGGCCTTGTAAGGATTGTTGTTTCCTTGTACTCGTATGATCTTTCCGCTGCTGTTTGTGCGATTGTTTCTTTTTTTTTTTGCCTTGGGTGAAGATGGAGAGGTTTTCCTGGGTGATGAGAAACTCACTATCCTGCATCACGACTGCCTCCCTCGCTCGATATCAGCAACGACTGACGGATCTCTTGAAGCTCGCAATCAACGTTCTGCAGCCGCACGTGTGATTCTTTCCTGGCGTTTGTGCAGATTTGAGGTTTCGTTATGGGTATATATGTACAAGATGTTGCTACAATTACTCTAATCAGAGCATCCACCCATCGCTAAACGCAGTCAAAGAAATCGAAATATGGCCCTGCAAACCAGGATCCTCTGAATCAAGGTGCCACCAATGCGGTGAACACATCCAACTTCTTGATCAGATCCACCATGCGGAAAGGCTTTGTGATTGTATCGTCCATGCCAGATGCAATAGCCTGCGCCGTTTGCTCGGCCCTCGCATTGGCAGAAACAGCAATGATAGGAATATGATCGCATATCAAGCCTTGCTGTTCGTATTCACGGATCTTCCTCGTTGCGGAAAGGCCGTCTAGAACGGGCATCTCGACGTCCATAAGGATGAGGTCGATTATCCTGTCAGAAGAACTGCGTAGTGCGCTCCAGTGGCGGGTTGTTTGTAGGATGTCGAGGGCTTCTTGGCCATTGTCTGCTACAACGACTTGGTAGCCACGTTTGACGAGTTGCATTTGTAGCAGGCGTTGGTTTACTGCATTGTCCTCGACGACTAGAATGCTGATTTTGGTTTTCGGAGCTTGATCGGCAGACAAAGAAGCCGAGTTCTGCCTGAGGAGTATCGATTTGGGGGGAGGAGGAGGATTGGTGCGGTAAGCCTTGACGAAAAAGGCGAACGTTGAGCCGACGTCTGGTTCAGATGCCAGACCGATTCTTCCACCTTGCATTTCGCAAAGCTGCTGTGATATGCATAGACCCAGGCCAGAACCACCATACTCATTATAGGTCCTTGCTGATGCTTGCGAGAATCTGGTGAAGAGTTTGCTTTTTTCTTCTTTCGTTAGGCCTGTGCCCGTATCTGTGACGGCGAAGTGTAGATACACAATCTTGGCGGCGGAATCTGGATCATCCTCCAGATTCTCTTGGGTGCAGTCGTGTGATATGTGACTGACGGTAAACTCGACTCCAAGTAGCTCCTGTGTGGGTGGTGTGCTTGACGCTCCCATACGAACAGTGACTTTGCGGACAGATCTCCTTTTCGAGAACTTCAAAGCGTTCGAAACGACGTTAACTAGAATTTGTTGTACGCGACCCGGATCGATTGTGACCCACTCAACATCCAACCCTTGAAGTGAGGGGTCGACCTGCGTTTCTAGTTGGACCAAGTTATTTGCGGCTTCTGCCTCAAACGACCTATCCACATTGGCTAGCAACGACATTGCGTGTGTAGGAGTAGGCGCCAGTTGTAACAGTTTAGAGTCCAGCTTTGATAGCACGAGGACGTCATCCGCGATCCTGAGTTGATGTGCAGAACAAGATATTATCGTGCTTACAGACTCGATGCTTTGCTGGACAAGTTCCTTTATGCGTTGCTCTGCTTTGTGATCTGGTACCATATGATTTGCGAGAATGGCTTTTGTCTCTGCAAGGTTTTCGAGAAGAGCATCTGCGCAATGCATTACGGCTCCTAGGGGGTTACGAATTTCGTGTGATGTCATGTCGATGAAGCTGTTAGGGTTAGCGAAACACTTTGCAAGTATCAAAAGGACAACTCACTGCTCCTGCTGTCTTCGGGCCTCAAGTGCTTCCTCCATCCTGGTCTTTTGCACTGTCTCAGCGAACTTGATGGCGCTGATGTCTTCCATAGTACCAATGACGCCTGAAATCGATCCGTCCTCGTCAAATTCAGGAATGGCATTTGTGAGGATCCAGACTGGACCCATGGATTCGCCATTCTCATTGTACCATTCTCGCTTCATTCTGACCTGAACCGTAGATTTGGTCCTGGCAGTAACAACGCCTTTCCAAAATGTTTCGGCAACCTTCTTGTCTTCGTCATGGATGACTTGAGGCCAATCGATCTGATCGAAGGGCACCACAGGATGACCAGTCTGCTCAAACCAAGCCGGGTTTACGTATGTCACTCTGCCTTGTTGGAACTCTATCAGGTACTAAGGGTTGGAGTCAGTTTCGGCACACAGAAGCAACATAGAAGCAACACGTACGATTCCCACAGGAGACTCCTCAGCAAAGTCAAAAAGTCGTTTGTTGCCAAATCTCTCCCGCGCCAATGCATCAACAGTCTCACGAGACCTTTCAGACGTGGCCAATCTTTGAGCAGCGGTATTGGTCGTGCATCCTAGAATGCTTCTTGCAGCTCCGTTTGGGTCAAATACAGGAAGCAAAGCTACTGAGGCCAGAGTACCGATGACATCTTTACCTGTGCTGTCGTCGGACTTATATCGCGTCTCAAAAGAGACTGGGGTACCAGAAGCAGCCAATTTCCATTGTGAGGCCACATAGTTGGGTTCATCGACCAGCGTATGTATCAAGTCCAGGTAGGCATTTTCTCTGGTCCCATGGTCATTTGGATTGAGCCAGGTTTTGTTCGCATGAATCAGGGTGCCTTTCAGATCGCATTCGAACAAGCTGATGCCTACCATGTCTATGACTTGCAAGATTTGCTGATTCCGCTCATCGCTGGATGAATACTCGTCGTAATGTCGAGTTCGTTGTCCTTGGTTGTCCTTCGAGCCACCAAGCTGTACTTGTTGTTTGCATTGCTCTGCGCCAGCTGTGGTTGAAAGGTCGTGGCCCGTATCCAAAGCGATTGGCCTTTTCATTCCTTCATGAGTGACGTCCTGAACTGATATAAATACGCCGGTCATCGAGCCAGAAAGAGGCATGGCAGTCCAGCGCCAGATCGTGTTCTCCTGAGTGTCTCCACTGCCAAGGACTCTCGATTGGTCAATGACAAGGAGGTTGTTGCAAGGTGAGAGGTCGTTCTGCAAGGAAAAGTTGGTGATTTCCTGAGGCATATTCATTTCGGTCTCCCTTAGTACATGACCGAGATCCACCGCTTCATTCGCAAAGGCTGTGCTATACGCTTCATTGTAGAATATTCGCCGGTCGTCTCCAAGAAGTAGCAGCCGTGGTTGGGAATCCAAAAGAACGATTTGACATATTTGCAGAAGCTCGGGAGGCCATGAAGACAGATATTTCAGTGGAGTTGATTCCCAGTCGTTGTCCAGGATGTTTTGTAAATGCTGTCGTTGTTTTGGTGTACTTGTGTGTGGTAGTCGCAGGGCGACATCTTGATTGTGATGCGCGCCCTGCTTGACGGGCTCACATGCGACCGTCATCTTTTGGTCCTCAGACACGAAAGAACGATGGAGGCAAATCACAGTCACTCACTGGTGGGCGATGCGGATGCCATTCAAGCAGGATTGTGCACAAAAAACACGGAAAGACAACAAAAGCGTTTTACCTTCGGTGGGCTGTTCTAGAGCCACTAGCCCTGTCATGCCAAAGGCGGCAGTGACCTCCTTAAAGATCCCTAAATGCAAGTGCGCTCATGGTGAGGCAGCGTGCGACTGCTTGTTTGGACTGGCTCCCGCTTGCAGTTGTCGCTGAGACTCTGTTCTTTGCGCCGCTTACGAATACATTAGGAAGGGGAGACCAAGTTGCAAAGCAGGCCGAGGAAATTGTTCATATTCACAACAGCTTGAAACTTGGCGGGATTGTCGCACTACCACGAGAGCACCTTTGTTAATGCCTCATCACTGCAAACAAACCACAACGCACCATCCTGATCTTGAATTTGATCATCTTCATGGTCACCGTCGAACCCGTATGGATTTCTGATATCAATATTGAGTTCATAGAAATCTGTGTCGCGGTTTATGTCTCGGGACGATCTTGCTCCTAATACCCGAGGCTCTGATATGCTTCAGCCAACCGGTGTTTTATGCACGTTCGGCTTGCCCCAAGTAGGAAAAGGGTTCTTCACCGCGAGTCTTGGCCAAAATATGCTGAAGGAAAGGCCAGTCGGTAAGAGCCGCTCAAATGCAGATGTGAAACCCAATGCAGGCTGCAGTACTTGATAGGATGGAGGAATACACCAGCGGAAGTCTATTGTTGCCACATGCCCACATGTCGCATCTCATAATGTTATTTCTGCCCTCACGCGGGATGTGAGAAGACATAAGGAATGCTTTGAAAAGGAGACTTCTCCTTGTGCATTCTGCTACTCGGTGAAGATACCCATGGCATTTAGACGGCACAGAAGTGCAGCTGTATTTCTCCACTAGGTGTTCTTGCCGCATCCGCATCCGAAGAAACTGTCAGTGTCTAGCGCGTGTCTGGATCAACGCATTCTAGGCCCAACGAACCCATCTCTCCTCTCCCTTTTAGTACATGAGAACGCTTGGGGAACACAAGAGTAGGACAGCATTTCCACATCACCGTCCTACAGTCTTCAACCCTCGCACCTTGTCACGAATGGATATCCTTGGTTACGACCAGGGTCTGCCTGATCTTGACCTCCCCAAGAACAACGACAAGGAGGCACTCGGTCAGAACACCAGCATCCCGATCGATTCGCCGCAACAATGTTCGAGCGACTTCTACTACTCAGCGCCAGTGCCTGTAACGATACCCAATTCTCTGATGCCGGTACCTAGTGTTTTGCTGGAGAACCCAATGAACCTGATTTATTGCCACTATTTCATCAACTACACGGCCAACGTTCTCGTAACTCACCAGTGCCCGTCAAATCCTTTCTCGACAATTTTGCCGCAGCTCGCCATGCAGGATGATAATCTTTTGCGACTCTTATTGGCATACGCAGCATGTCACCGAGCTCGACTTTTGCGACATGCCGAACCCAAGAACCGCATCGCAACGTGGGTCACACCTGTGTTCCCTTCGCTGCGTCAAGCTCTTTCCGGAAACGAGCCCATCTCCGATTCCGTATTCGGATCTTGTGTAATGCTTGCCTCACTTACTCAGTCATATCCTCTGGCCTTTGATTTGCCCATTTCCTGGCAGGAGCATCTGAGCTTGGCGCGGCGATTGTACAGTCTCCGTCTTAGCCAAGAAGGTCTTCAACGAACCAATGCGACGGTATTCTTTGGTAGATGGTTCGCCTATCTGGACACTTTTGGAAGCGCAAGCAGCGACACTTATCAAGGCGCCTATTACGAGTGGTCACGCGAGCTTAAGTTGGCAGAGCAAATTCCTGACATACAGTGTCTGGCTGGCTTCACCACCAAGTCACTCATCCTGTTATCGAGGACTGCAGAACTGGCCAAACGTTGCGATTATGAGCGCAACTTAAATGGCCAGCCCTCGATCCAGACCATCACCATGTCTCAGCAGTTGAGAATGAATCTGGAGCTGTATACCCTGGAGATCAAGCACACACGCTATGATTGTGCCTGCTCGGAGTCTTTGTCGTCATCTACCGAAGTATATCGCGCCGTCAATGCCGCGATTAGCCATGCCGCCTTGATCTACTTACATCGCCGTGTTTACTTGCTTCCCTCGGATTCTCGGCTGGTGCAATTTTCGGTAAACGCCATCTTGGAAGCCTTCAACGAGTTGAAAGGATACAACGCGTTTGACACTCCGGATATCATCTTGCCTCTTTTTCTTGCTGGCTGCGAAGCCAGAGACCCTGGCAAAGCTGTCGACGTGTTGCAGCGCCTGCAGAGTATCGAGAATGCTGGTATGGGACAGGTCGTTCGTGTCAAGGCCTTGCTTCAGGAATGCTGGGACTCTGGGAGAGACTGGACTGAGCTAAAACACAATGTTTTGCTTGGCTGAGAGCATGCGATTTTCCTCTGTTGAGCAGTCAGGAAACTGCTCAAGATCATATCGATCGATCGACGCCCTGCCTTGAACCTCCAAGATTGCCGCTTAGCATTCGCAACACTTCGAGCACAAGGCGCAAGGCGCAAAGCCCTCTTGAGAACACCAGTGCCGATTTCAGGTCGATGGAAGGGCGTTGCAGGCGAGTCTTGCCTGTCGCAATTCTTATTTGCAACCAAAACACGAACTCCGACTACGAGTCAAGAGGATGTCTTCGCAGTTGTATTGCAATTGGCAAGATATTCCGAACTGCGAAGATACATTGTCTTCTGACAAAGCATTCAAGCCTGCTTCATCAGCGAGTAACGCATGGAAATAGGACATGTCTTCCTCTGATAAATGCAAATTCGGATTTGACAGATGGCAATTTAGCTGCCAATGAGTTGGACAAGCAGGGAACGTCAGTGTGTTTACTACACATATGAGCATAGAAGTAAAGGAGTAGAGGAGTTTATGACGACCGGGATTGGAGGCGAAATCTCATTAGAATGTAGATAGAACGAATTTCGTTTTAATCTATGGCATTTCAGCAACTTTACATGTCTGTGTCTCTGTCGAAAACCCGAAGTGGTCGTCCAGCTCACTGACATGAGGACACAAGAATCTCAACACGACCATATCACGTTGGCATCTCGTGGGCTGATTGTGTTGGCAATGGTTGTGGCAATGATCTTGTTGGCAACTTAACGCTGTCTGCAACCATTCCGAGAAAACTCCTTGCACTTTCCACCTTCTGATTGAACATCGAAAACCAGTACACTCGCTTTCAGTCTTAGATGCAACTCATCATCAACTGCGACTACTCTATTTCAAGCTCACATCTTTATCTACATGGTATACAAGCACAAAGTGCACAAACTAAGCGCTACCGCCGACGAGAAAAGCTGCAAGCGCGCGTCTGTTTCATATGCATCCTCTGCGAGTAAGAAACAGCCCACAATAAGGCAAGCAGGGCGTCAGAATCATTTTTTTGCCTTGATTCGACTCATGCAAGTAACCTCTTTCTGCATGCCCGATATGAAAAGGGCTCGCGCTTAGGTACTTGTAAGCGCTGAGATCTCTGTGTTTAGTGAGGCACGTAGGTGCGATATATGTAGGTCAAAGCTGCCAGGCCTGTTCTTCTTCTTTTCTTCGGTCTTTTTCACAACTTGACACTTGAACTGGTGTGTTGCTTCTGGACTCTCACTCTGGTCTGGTTGTATCTCTTTTTCTGGACGTATCATGGCAGCATCACGGAGTTGGGCGTCTTTTCCCAGACGCAATACAGATACCAGCACAGATGATGAAGAACAATCACTGGAAAACCTCACCCAACCGACAAAACCAGAACCTCAAGAAACACTCCGTCGACTCACTTCTAGAGAAACCCTCTTCATGTCACCTTCCAAGACCTGGAACCTCTACCGCCGCAACCCCTGGTACTTAAGCTGGCAACAAGAAACCTGGGCCATGATCTTCAGCTTATCCTGCCTGGTCGCCGTCGCAGTGATAATGGCCTGGATAGATGGGAAACGCCTATCCATCTGGCACTGGGCTATCCAACCCAACGCTGTGATTTCAGTGTTGATTGTTTCCAGTAAAGCTGCTTTGATGATCAGTACGGCGAGTTGTGTCAGTCAATTGGAGTGGACGCATTTTCAAAAGAGGCCTAGGCAGTTGCGGGATTTGGAAGGGTTTGATGATGCGAGTAGAGGTGCTTGGGGTAGTTTGCAGTTGCTGTTTAGTCCGTCGGGGTATCTGAACGTGGCTGTCACGTTGGGGTGTTCGATCACTGTGTTGGTGCTGGCTATGGAGACTTTTGGACAACAGTTGCTCTCGTTCCCTGAGAGACGAATTCCGGTCACTAATGAAACAGCTTCGTTTCCGGTCATTCAGAACTTCAATCCAATGCCATCTTTGGGGTACTGGAGTACAGCTTTCCGATCGTCTTTTGAAGTCTCGGCTAGGGCTTATGGAGAGTATCTACGGACAGACGACCGACCCACCATTCGACTGCCCTGCTTCTTCATGCTCATGGGACAGCCATGTTACATGGGACGAGATCAGAGACAGGGTAAAAGAGATGAAAGGTCAACTGATTGGAGACGAGAACGAAAGAGTGAGGTTAGTCAAATCGTGAAAGCGGGAGAACCTAGCATTAGAATAATTCGTATAGCAATTCATGATTTTCGCGACCCTGACATAACCACGGCCATCGAGATCGTTGATGATGATGATGATGATGTTTGACTGCTGTGCATAGCACTTGTGCTTTACTCTCGAGGTGCGTCTGTCAGAGGCACATATGATACGCCGTAGAGCTTCTTTTTCTCGACAGAGCCGTCTTCCTTCTTGTCAACAATGTAGATGAACTGTTCACCGCGCTCGCCAACGGGCATGAAAAGCCTGATCCAGGTCATCAGCATACTGTCTCTGACCAGGACGAACATTCTTTCGACGCAAGCATCAGCTGCTGCGATCGAGAAGCCGCGACTCGTGGGGATTATTGAGAAACTACGTACCTTCCAGGACGTTTGAGCTGGTCAATGAGATCCTGATGGAAACCGACCGCAGCAGCACCCACATGGATGACGTCGTAACCTTCTTCGCCGCCTTTGCCTGTCCAACCCTTTCTACCATCGGCCTTCACATGGGTGATACTTCCATTGGCAAGTAGTTGGCGACCTTCAGAACTCTTCTCGGTGTTCTTCTGCGCAAGGTCCACAAGCGGTTGGATGTGTTCGACTCCAACTACTGTGCCACCAGGCCTCACTAGTTCGGCCAAGACGTGAGTAAGGTATCCAGATCCCGAGCCAACATCCAGCACCTTGGCTCCGGGTTGCAAGAAATCAAGCACAGATTCGCAGGCGTTCGCGTGCATGTGGGGTGCAGATATCGTGGCTGCATGGCCTATCGATTGGGGACTGTCTCTGTATGGCGCTGCTGGAGCGTAATGTGCTCGGTCGACCTGAGATGATAATTAGTAAAGTCGACTGTGCTAATATGGAGTCGACCGCCTACACTGTGCATGGCTTGTTTTACACGATCTGTTTTGATGAGACCGTTATCGGCAAGACAATTGACGAGACCACTGTTGGTGGAGCCGTGACTACGCCACGCCATTGTGAGCTGGCGAGCTTGCAACGCGGTGGCAGTCTGTCCGGTGCGTAGAGAGCTGGAAGCTGATGGAACTCTCTTTGGAAACTTGATGAAAGACACGTTGGCGAAAACTGCTAGGTCAAGATGTTCCAGATTACCATGTGTTCGATGTGCCAGTAAGACTTCAGACTGCTAGAGGTTGCAATGCTAGATAGGTGGAAGGAGCGTGGTGGTCTGCGGGGTTGTAACATCGACGTCACTTGATCTCGACTTCTTCTACCATATACAGCAAACACGGCCTTTGGAATATGGTCAAGCGCATGTCGATCTATATTAAATTCAGCAGTCACAGGTAGAGGGGAACCATGGTTTGAACAGTGAAAACTCGTGGATTTCCTCCGATTGGACATCGTCAAATGCTATGTACAAAGAAGTGTAGAGACCCGCAGACACACTACCTAGACCATTTGACATGAATCTGGAGAAAGTTGCTGATCAAAAGAAAAAGAAAAATCGAATACACGAATAAACTCGTCGTGAAAATAGAAAAGAAGATTTAGATCGGAACTCCACAGAAATGCGTGCCCACAGAAGATAACCATGACTCGTACGAGATTTTTCCAAGCGCTTTGTACAGTCTTAGTTGCAGATACCCCAGTACTGCTCAGCGTTGAAGGTCGAAGCGCTGTTGGTCTTCCACATGTCGTTGAAGGCAGTGAACCAGATGACATTGGAGGTGACAGCCTTCTTGATGGAGGCGATGGCGGACTTCTGATTCTGGACGCTGGGAACGGCAACACCGTTGGTGCTACCCTGAGTGGGCCAGCCGGTCTCGGTGATCCAGGTCTCCTTGCCACCGCAGACGCTGGAAACACTCTGCATCTGCTCAACAAGCCACTCACCAGAGTTCTCGGCAGCAACGCTGCCGTCGAAGAAGGGGTGCGAGTTGACAGCGACGTAGTCAGAGAACTCGCAAAGTCCGGGGTTGGCAACCATGGCGACGAGAGTGTCGACAGCGACAATGCTACCAGTGTAGCCAGCGGCGGAGAGGGTTGACTTGGCAGAAGCGACACGCTTGCCAACATCAGCAACAGTGAGCTTGCCGCTGTTGACAACCTCGTTACCAATGGAGATGGTGTCGAATCTGGACCAGTCGCCGTTAGCGGCCTCGGTCAAGGTCTTCAGGTCAGAGGCGAGGGTCTCATCGGTATCGACGTTGTAGACACCTGCGAAGATCTTCAGGTCGTACTGCTCGCAAGCGCTGAGGACGGTGGAGACCTGGTTGCAGTCAACACCGTAGGTGCGGACGAAGGCCCACTCATCGCCATTGCTCTGGGCGAAGGCCTGGATGGTAGCGAAGTCGCTGTTGACCTGATCCTGGGACTTGCAGCCACCGTCATCGGTGTAAGGAGAGTAGACAACACCGTATCCCGAGGGACCCTTGCCGCTGGAAGACGAGGTAGAGGAAGAGGCAGCAGCCTTGGAGGAAGAGGTCTGAGAGCCGTAAGAAACACCGGCAGAGACAGAAAGGATAGGGGCCTGAGTGGTGGATGCGGCCTTGGTGGAGGAGGACTCCTTGGAGATGGCAGCCTTGTAGACAGAGGCCAAAGTGGTAGGAGTTTGAGCGACGTAGACCGAAGAAGAAGATGCCTCGGCCTCGGTGTAGACAGGGGCGGAAGAAGCAACGGCGACGGCGGAGGTTGCGGCAGCCTGACCCTCAGTGGAGGTGGAGTAAGGAGCGCCGTTCTCGTCAACGAAGACGACAACGTTGGGGAGCTGAGTGGTAACGTAGGAGTAGTCGGTCTCGTAGACGACCTCCTGACGCTTCTCGTGGAGCTCCTGGTGACGACGGTGGTGACCAGAAGGCTTAGCAGCAGCAAGGTTGATCAGCGACAGAGCGCCGAGGGCAGCAACACCAGTTCTCATCATGATGAATAGTATAAGGTAATGATAGTTTGGTCTGGCCGGCCAGCGGTGTCAGTGATGTGTATCAAAAGAATGTGCGGAGGGATGTTCAATCCGAAGAATTGGCGGAGGGAGACAAGTTTTGAAGCCTCGAGCAGAAGCCTCGAGCCCAACAACCTGGCCGGTGCTTGCGTGGTGAAAGGGGGCGGAGTGTGAAACTTACGAATTCGGTTCCTAAACAAAGACGAAGGCGTGAGAATAGATTGTCTCAAAATTGACTGACGCAAGGAGTTGCTCTGTGTGTTTGTTGACGTTCAAAAGAATGTGGCAGCTGTCCCGAAGCGCACGATTGAATTCCTCCCGGGGGATTGGTAGAGACGGCTAGTTTAAAGAATGTGGATGACCTTGGAGCAAAAACGAACGATGACCTGGCAAGGCAGTGGGTTGATATAACAGTGAGCAATTGGAAGAGACGAAAGCAAGAGACAAGAGCGAGGTCCACACTCGACTATCGATGGCAGAAACGACCAACGGGTCGCCGTTGAGTACATAATCAAAGTATGGGAACTACCTAACTCGATATGGGAAGGACGAAGCCAAAGCGGAGGCTTCCCGAAATTGCCCAAGGCTTTAGTGCGTCCTGTACCTGAACATCACCCAAGCCACCCGGACTTCTGAAGCGAACGTGCGAAGTTTCTCTCGCATTTTCATGCATGTCAAGTGGAGAAACTCCGCTGTGCAAGGTTTCTTTTGCATGCAGAGAAGACGGGAAAGGTTGAAAACCAGCCGAAGTCCGCCGCGCAAGAATACGAGATGCTGTTGCGTTTCTTCGACGAATCTCAGGCGGCCAGGTCGTCGTCGCAACAAAATGCGTGGTCTCAGACCACCGGAACAACCGCCTTGAGCGTTCGCCGTTGACGACGGTAAACAAACTGAACTCCAGAATCTCCCTGTGCGACCTGGAGTGTTTTGACTCGAGTCGAGCGCTCGAGCTGCGGCGACCTGCATAACCAAGAACAACAGACGTTGTCAATATGCGGCTAGGCCACGGTAAATATTCAGCATTTCTACACAAAGGTAGAGTTACGAAGTCGACGGCCCATGGGTTGACGTCTGGTTTGCCTTTATTCTCCGAACGCCATTCAGCTGTTGAAGACGAGGAAAAGATCGCTGGGCAGAAGACCTTGGCGAGCAAGCAAGGCCACGCGGCGAATGCGCTGGCAACGATGCCACGTCGAAGATAAATAGTGGTAGACGACAAGAGTGCGACTTTGGTACATCTCGAGTCTCGGCTTCCTAAGACAGCTGTCTTCGGGTCTCCGCCCTGCGAGGTACCCAAGGCACCATCTTACGGTAAAGCAACCGTTCAGGTACAAGTAACTCAGTAGGTTTATTGCTTCTCGAACGACTCCACATCTTACATCTTATCGGTCAAGGATCAATGAACAAGGAAGAGGAAGACTTCTGAAGCCTTCCGTTGCAAATGTCTCACTCAACACATTTCGCGTGTCTCTTTGAGCATCCTTTCTGTGTTCTGCCCATGTATCTTTCTGTCGCAGGACAGGGTTCGCAGGTGTCACAATTTGCAATTTGACATTGAGCAAAAGACTCTTCCATGAAGTACACGGCACGTCGTACGCTCTCACTTCTGATATGTTATGTGCTTTGTTAGTGAGAACATGTCTTTGACCACCGTCTTCGAGACTTGTCCTCGGACTTCGCGTTTCTCGCAAAGTTGCAAACATCACAGCTGGGACCTACATCCCAGTGGGAAATCTTTCTCGTGTCGAAGATCTGTGTTTCCTCTTGACTTGTCCAACCATATTTTTGTCGGGCTGAGACATAGGAACGGTTGCCCTGGAACGTCTACACGCATCTACCACGACGAGGATTCAAGCAGTTCGTGCCTTCCTTATTGGGTAGACTGATTCCAAAGAAGGTCAGGATATTTGAGCTAACCACCGTATAAGCAGTCTCGACCCTAAGTCTCCAGACACAATAAGGTAGTGTATCCGACATACAAAGTTGAAGCTGGTTTTACCCCACCCAACTTTCTCGTTGAGTGAGCCCATGTCTGAAGTGGTCTTCTCCGCACGCAACTCGTCTCAACATGCACTTCTGGACTCCATATTCAGCTCCATCTTTTTCACTTCAGTAGCTTACGACCCGATTCACTTGCTTCTACCATAAGACAATATTGTCAGGCCATGCATTTGTCAAAACAGGTCACTCTTGATCAACTAACAACTGACGGCCTCAGAGCAGTCTTTGCCTGAGAGCAAATCGCGACTGCAAAACATCCGCTCAGCCTCGAAAAAGCAATGCGACTAGAGACACTGATTCTCGGGTAAAGACTGCAGTCTCTCACGTCTGGAAACCTAACGCGATACACCAGCCTATCCGACCACGACAAATCATACTTCTTGTCTACTTACCGACCAAGACTATCATCCGATCACGACAAGATACGCAGCAGGCAGAGTTTCTACTGCAAGCACTACTCCGGTGCCATGTTCTGATTCAGAAGGCATCGTTGCTAAGAAAACACTCCACGGAGTTCACTTTGGCAAAACTGCTCGAATCCACAGTCTTGCCGTCTGCTAGATGTCACAACAGTAACGACAAGCGATCGATCTCTTCCGCGCTGCAAAGACAGTTCCATCACAGCATCATCACAGGCTTTGCAGCAGTGCAAAAACCATCGCTGCCTCCACTTGCGACAACGGTGGTGCAGCTTCATAGCCAAGACCGTCTTTTCTCGTATTTCTCCTCTTCTCCCAAACACGGCCGAGTTTCTCGTATTAGTGTACACAACATGACGGCGCCGATCTGGAGATGTCACCTTCCTACAATTCCGTCTTTGTCAGAGTGACACGATTCACGACGACGACAAGTCATTTCTTCGACGGCAGGTGGAACATGACCAAATTGCTGCAGGTACAAAGATTCGGTACTGCAGGAACGCGGAAGCTTGGGACCAAGCAACGACATAAAACGCATAACGGTGAGCTTGCATACGAGGTTATGCATTATTACAGATCTTTGTGGAGATTTGTAGCGGATGCCGAGGCATAACAAATGACCAGATGACTTTTATCCCTAGATAAAGGAGATACGACAGCAGCTATGATGATCCCAAGCAAGGTCAGCTGAACCTACAACGAGGTAATCTCAAGCAGAAGAAAGGTTCTCAAGGGGATC
The DNA here is from genome assembly GCA_022813425.1 of Aureobasidium lini. NCBI lineage: Eukaryota > Fungi > Ascomycota > Dothideomycetes > Dothideales > Saccotheciaceae > Aureobasidium > Aureobasidium lini. Next base: position 125,493 of record JAKLML010000057.1, on the reverse strand, counting down.
GACAGCAGTTTACTAGGGCTGTATACTGATCAAATCTCTAATTCCAACAGACAGAATAGCGCAAAGCAACAATACGACTATGCTAGATGTCTATAGAGTTGTCGCAATCATACGATGTGCATCATCGACTTTCTTGCGTTGTGAGCAACAAAGACCGTCCTGATCCGCAAAGGTACTTGCCTTAGGCATTCATATTGAGACAGGGTCATCCCTTTCACAATTGAATCTATCGAACAATTCCCTTTCAACTCTCTCACAGCAACCTGTTTATCCTGAAAGTCATATTGAGAGATGCATTGTAATTTTTTTGACTTGGTGTATTGATGCTATCCCAGTACGAGTGTTGTGTCGGCTGTAGAAGTCGAAAATCGTAATTGAAATGGTCGACTTTTGATTCCTGGTGACTTGCACACATTTTTGCGTTCATGTTCGCTGTGATACCATGCACTGACATGATTCTAGCTAAATAAATTCGATTGGAAGCACGGGACCGACAGGAACATAGCTGTCTTTGAGCCACTCGAACTCAAGAATGGCGGTCGTTGTTGTCGTCTTTGACTGTGTGTTGGACCAAAACAATAACATGTGAAGCCCATGACGTCAACGGTATAATCCATTAACGCGTCATTTGCAAACCGTGTCTTTGTCGTGACAGAGGAATCTCATCCCTTCACCAAGCTATAGTCAATTCATACAGGAAGATGTCGACACCATCGAAACGACGCAAGAAGAACGACGGTCAATCTGCACGCGGACTCGACTATTTCTTTGGAAAGCAAGTACAGGCGAGACCACAACCGAAGGACGAACCGAAAATCGAAGCTCAGGAGACGGAGCTGAAGCACGATGACCTCGATCACGATGTCCTCTCTGATGAGGCTTTAGCCCGGAGACTACAGGCAGAATGGGACGAAGCAGACCGAGCAGCGTCAGCACCGGAGCCTACACCCTCGCCTTCAAAGGCCGCACCCACAACTGAAGCACCAGAAGAAGCAGCATTACCGGAACATATAAAGCAAGAGACGGATATCAAGGAAGAAACTCCTACACCTGTTTCTGCTCCGGCAGCAGCACCTATCAACCCCTTTGCAGGTTTAGGCAAGAAGAACACGCTCTCCCTCCAGTCAGCTACCGCAGACGAAGACACAATCACCTACGACATCCCCTTCGACCAAAGCCCCCTGACCTTCGACCCACAAAAGTACATACCCGAGTTGAAGAAGCAATGGGTCACAGACAACGGCCATGCCACCTACGCCCTCCTCACCCACTGCTTCGTCATGGTAAACAGCACACAAAGTCGCATCAAGATTGTTGATACACTGGTAAACACTTTACGAGTCATAATAGAAGGAGATCCACAGAGTCTGTTGCCTGCAGTATGGCTAGCGACGAACTCTATCTCGCCGCCTTACATTGACATGGAGCTCGGACTAGGAGGTTCTGCTATCTCAAAGGCGCTGAAGAAAGTATGCGGATTGGATAGCCCTGGGCTGAAAAAGTTGTTTGATAAGTATGGCGATGCTGGAGATGTTGCATTCGAGGCAAAGAAACGCCAGAGCTTGACGTTGAGGAAGCCTAAGCCTTTGACCATCAAGGCTGTTTTCGAGTCATTGGTCAAGATCGCCAATGCAAAAGGTCATGGTAGTGTTGAGGTAAAGCAGCGATTGGTTGAAAGACTGGTTCAAGATTCTAGAGGCGCCGAAGAGAGTCGATATGTTGTCCGTACTCTGGTTCAGCATGTGAGTAGTCTTCGTTCTATCAAGAACGATATCTGACTCCGGAATAGCTTCGTATTGGTGCCGTAAAGACGACCATGCTTATTGCACTGTCTCGAGCGTTTCTCTTATCAAAACCACCAGGCGCGGACTTCCCGACAAAAGACAGACATGGATTGGCCAAGCTCTCGAAACAACAACTGGCAGAAGTATACTCTCCTGCCGAGGAGATTGTCAAGGCTTGCTTTGCTCGTCGACCAAACTACGTGAGCATACCATCTCTCTACCTTATTGAATTTGTGGCTGATGGATTTCCAGAACGATTTAGTACCCACTTTGCTCGAAATCGGCGTCACGGACGAGCTTCTACTTCGCTGCGGTCTCGCAATGCACATCCCACTCCGTCCTATGCTGGGAGGCATTACTAGAGACCTAGGCGAGATGCTAACAAAACTATCCGGTCGCGAATTTACCTGCGAATACAAATACGATGGTACTTGCACCCAACCACCTTTCATATCCTTTCTCTACTAACACTCCACTTCCCAGGCCAGAGAGCGCAAGTTCATTGCGACCAAACTGGCAAAGTAACAATCTTCTCCCGCCACCTCGAAGTAATGACAGACAAATACCCCGACCTCGTCGCCCTGGTCCCCAAGATCCGCGGCGAAGGTGTGGAATCATTCATCCTCGAAGGCGAAGTCGTAGCCCTCGACCGCGCAACCGGCGCCTTACTACCCTTCCAAACCCTCTCCAATCGCGCTCGCAAAGACGTCGCTATCTCCTCCGTCACCGTAGACGTCTGCTTGTTCTCCTTCGACCTGATGTACCTCAACGGCGAAGGGCTCATGGACCGTCCATTCCGAGAAAGACGATCCTTGCTACGGAGTCTTTTTGTAGAAATCCCCCATCATTTCACCTGGGTCAAAAGCATCGACGCCGTATCCACCGACGAAGAAGCAGTCGCGGAGTTCTACAAACAAGCACTCGCGGATAAATGCGAAGGCTTCATGGCGAAAGTATTGGATAATCTGCCCAATCCGGATTTACTCGATGAAGACGGCATGCCAAAACCACCTCCTACACCATCCAAACGCAAACGTGCCGCCAAACAAAAACCGGGCGATATTCCATCCTCACCACCACCAGAAGCGGAAACAGCAGCGGCTAAAAAGGGAGGAAGGAGGAAAGCACTCCTCGCGACCTACGAACCAGATAAACGACTCGATTCATGGTTGAAAGTGAAAAAAGACTACGACACCTCTGCTTCAGATACTATCGATCTGATCCCCATAGCGGCATGGCATGGCACAGGGAGAAAATGCAATTGGTGGTCTCCCATTTTATTGGCGTGTAGGAATCCAGAAACCGGAGGACTAGAAGCAGTTACGAAATGTATGGCTGGATTCAGTGATGTGTTTTACAAGGCAAACAGGTCAAAGTATGATCCAGATGCCGGGCTGGAAGATGAAGAAGACGACGACGACAAAAACGAAAACGACAATACAGAAACCTCAGCAGAAGTACCAACCACCCTCCCAACAAAAAACAACACCCTCGGCGCCAAACCATCCTACATAGACTACCGCGGCCCTGCCCCATCAATCTGGTTTTCCCCCCAAGAAGTGTGGGAATGCGCCTTCGCAGACGTAACTCTATCACCCACCTACACCGCCGCTATAGGTTTGGTTTCTGAAGAAAGAGGATTGTCATTACGTTTCCCGCGGTTTTTGAAAGTCAGAGAGGATAAAAGTGTTGATGAGGCTAGTACGGGGGATTTTTTGGCCGAGTTGTGGAGGAAACAGGAAGCTAGGGGTGGTGGGAAGGAGGGGAAGGAGATGGTGGAGGAGGAAGAGGAGTGATGGATGGATGGGGGATATGGGTGGGAGTTTTGTGTATACTAGCTGGAATTGGACGATGTTGATGATGTTGATGTTATAAGATGCAGAGGAGATGGGTATTGGATGAAACAGCATGTATTTGCTTTGTGCTTTGTGTCAAGAATTATTTCAACCACCTTTTGTTGCTCCAAAATGGGATCTTCGAGTGTAAGGAAGCTATTGGCGCCGAAAGTGGTGCTGAGGCGTCTCGATATCTATCTCAGCGCCTTTTACTGTGCCCAAACGAAGCGTTGAGAACAAGAAAGCCATTGGCGCTGGAGTAGGCGCTGAGCTTCACACCGTCCAATGTCAACGATTATCTCGATACCTTCTGTGGTGCTGATTTGAGCGTTCAAAAGGATAAGAAGATCATTGGCGCCGAGGGCGGTGCTGAGAATTGCTGGAAAGACATAATTCAGTTCTTCAGAAATGAGAAAAATTGATATATTCATAAACTTCGTAAAATTTCCTTCTACTCTATCAAAAGAGATGAAGGAAAGCAGATGTGCATGGCGTGGCACATGTTCTAATAGCCCATTCCATAACTTCTAACACGACTAAAGTAGAAGGCTTTGTCGTTCTTCAGACCGAATTCACCCCAATCGTCTGTGAGTCTGTTGTAACTCCAGAAGCCCTTCCAAGTTAATTTGTTGTTGCCCGCCGACTTCTTGCCTCTGCTTCCAAGACCGAACTGCATCTTCCACATGTACTTGGGGATAACGCCATCGGTCTCGACATGCACATCTCCCTCGGCTTCTTGTGAAGAAGTGCCGTCGCCAGGACCGGAAAGTCGCCATCGCCCACGGAGTGCGTCCTTCATGACGCTATTGGGGAGAAGGGATCCGCTGGCGTAAGAGCGCATATTTTCCTTGGTGAGGTGATGGACGACATCGATGGGCTCGGTGGTGGTGAGGAGAGATATACAACTGCCATCTCTGAAGAAGCGGAGGTAGCGGAAGTATGTCACAATGAGGATTGGCGTGCCCCACGTTGACGAGGAGGTGTTTGTGGCACCAGGGCGTTGGTAGTTGACTGTACTGATGTAGCAACCATTAAATCGTAATCGAGGGCGTGAGCGGAACATCTGGCGCCAGGAGGACGCATACAATGAGTGGAGGAGTTTATTGTCGATTTCAAGGGTTGTTTTTGAGGGGCGTGGAAGAGGAGCGAGTTGTGTTTCTTCGGCGCCCTCTTGTCCCTCAGAGAGGTAGGCTGCATCGTCTTCGAAATCGGGCTCTACAGGCTCGCCCTTGATATTGCAGGCGTAGTTGTAATGCATGCCTGCGAAACCAAACTCTGGGCCTAGAGCGACGCGTTTCCAGATAGACTCGTCTGTCATGACGAGGTATGCGAATCTCTTACAGACCAAAGATAGCTTAGATAGGGAGGCCAAATCGTTGACGGCAGTCCACGTCAATATCTCAGACAGTATCTCGCCAGGAAGTTCAGCGATAGGGCAAGGCGGAGGAGCATCGAGATCTGTGGGAGCTGGAGCACCAGGGATTGAGAGTTGGGAGAATTGGTCCACCAGCTCAGAAAGAGTCGGTGGCAGTCCGTGGGACGAGTGATGTGCAGTGCCCGGAACAGTCTGTGAAGCATTCGACGGGTTTGGTTGTTGCTGCTGCTGCTGGACGACAGGCTTCGGCTTGGGTGGAAAGGCCGAAGGAGGGAAGTGCTTGTTCTTGTATTTCTCGTGGACACGATCATCCATCTTGAAGGCTGTCCGGTAGAGAGCGACACTATCACCCAGACTGCCCATAGTCTCTTTTTCTACAGCCTTTTCATAGTGTTCCAAGGCAGACTCTGGCTCTTTTGTCAAGTGCCCTCTAGCAAGAGCTTGTTCGTGGGCGTCCAACTTCAATTCGGCCTCCTTGTCTGGCAAGTCGTAGTAGACCTGGGGTGCAGCCTCCTCTTCGGCGTCTTGGTCATGATAATTCTGTTGTTGCGGCTTAGGCTTCGGGGCAGAAGACGAGGGAGGAGGGTTCCTGCGCGGACGAGTCGAAGGAGCGGCTTCTTTGGACTGTTGGCTGTTCCTTGACTGGACTTCTGCTTGCCATTGTCGTCTGAAAGCTTCCAACTCGGCATCGGTATTCTTTGGTGCTTCCTGTTCACTCATTATGACGGCGATTGTGGTTGATAGTCGTCTAGATGCACGGGGCAGTCTAGATCGAGATGGACTCGTGGAAGAGGCGTAAAAGTTGCGTGACGTAGGAGAGGCTGCTTGTCCAAAACGGCGTGCTCGATGTCTGCTCAACTCCGTCTCGAGGCAGCGATGGAATAAATTGGTCGAGGAAGATCAAGATGTAGATGATATTCCAGTAGTTAGAAGGAAGGAAACAGCAGCCGTCTTCGTCTTGCAGATTGCGGTGTCTAGATTGATGATCGGTGCTTATCGCCGAGAAAGAGAGTCTAAAGGCCGACCCCGGGCTGGGTGGAAAAGAAAGTCTCGTTGGCTTTCGATGACGCTCCAAAAGCAAAGGGCGAGCGCAATCGCCATCATTCATCTCTCATAGTCATCATAGCCTAGTGTCACCCCTCTCGCTGCCCTCCATACCACTCTCACCCCTCGACACTTTGCACCTCGCCAGTAAACAATTACCACTCAATTCACCACCGCGAGCTCTTTGCTTCTCCGACCTTCGCCGACTCAATCGCAGCTGCCTCGGCCAACCTCCCGACATCTTATCAATCAGCGCGCCCACTCTTCCACCCCCTCCCTTCGTATACAGGTCAATTTTCCACCACCGGCCGTATGGCCTATATTGGTTCCGCTGCAGCAAATCAACCTGCTTCCGATTTTGCCAACATCCACCAACCCGCCGTCCCCTCGCAACCGCTAGACGACACTCCTGCCGCCACCATGGACCAAGAAACTTCCATTTCTCAGAAGATGATGTCTGCCGTCTCTGGCAGCATTCTGACCTCGTTACTTGGTGTGTCTTCCTCGATAGCCATCGCATATCTTTCCGCCCAACTAACACTTCTCAGTCACACCCCTCGACGTTGTGCGCGTTCGACTACAAGCTCAATCTGGTCCGTCTCCCCTCAATGCTTCTACCCAGCCCTCCTTTGCGCGCCTCCCTCCCAATCTCGGTATCTCGGCATGCTGTAGAGAGGTCTACTACGTCCCCAACCAAAGCCCGTACTGCATTGCCTCGTCCACTGGTTTTACTGTCGACGAAATGCTTATTTCTCAATGTGCGGCAGAGGAGACTGAGCGAAGAACTTTCAACTCCACAATCGATGGCTTGAAGAAGATTGCGCGGAATGAAGGCCTTACAACTCTCTGGCGCGGCTTGAGCCCAACTCTGCTCATGTCCGTCCCTGCCAACGTCATCTATTTTGCTGGTTACGATTGGTTGCGCGCAAACCCGAACAGTCCCATGAAGGACCGCGTATCCGACAACTATGCTCCCCTCTTTGCTGGTTCTAGTGCCAGAGTGCTTGCCGCCATCGTCGTTAGTCCCGTCGAAATGTTCCGCACTCGCATGCAAGCCAGTCATCCCGAAACTGCCACCCCGACCGGTGTATTCAGAGACACCTTGTCTGATGTAAAAGAGATGGTCAAGACAGATGGATACCGTGCATTGTGGAGAGGTCTTGGCCTCACTCTCTGGAGAGACGTGCCTTTCTCTGCTTTGTACTGGTGGGGCTACGAATACGGCAGACAGACACTCCACACCACAAGAGAAGGTCCCGCTTCTCATGAGCCTACAGGCAGCTTGAAGAACCGCGCAGTTAGCGAACTAGACCACAAGACTGTACTAGTAGACAGCTTCATCGCTGGTGCAAGTGCAGGCGCAGTTGCCGCATTCGTCACAACTCCCTTCGACGTCGGTAAGACTCGTCAACAGGTCGCTCGCCATTCTACCGACGCTGCCTCATCCGCTGCTGCAGGCGTCCGTCCTGAAGACAAGCTGATGCCCCGCTTCTTGTGGCACATCTACAAGACTGAAGGCACTGCCGGTTTATTCAAGGGCTGGGCTGCACGTACCATGAAGGTCGCACCCGCATGTGCCATCATGATCAGCAGCTACGAGATTGGCAAGAAGATGGCCGGCACCATGAACGAGAAGACCGTCAAGGAGTCGACCTAAACGAGAAAAAAGTTCGTTATCTGGATCAAAAAAGGATCTGGAGTGTAATTCTATCACGGCCTTTACTTTGCATTTTGGCAAACAAAAAACACAGCGTGGAGTTTTCTGGGAGCGGCATTGGGCTTTTTTTCCGCATCTGTTTTTTTTCGAGTTCCTCTTTTCTCTTCACTCATACCAGCGCTTGCATCAGCGGCCATCTTGTCTTCTGTTCTTGCATACCCCGTTTTTTTGTGGTTAGCGAGGGATTTCTACGCAATCGTCTCCCTTTTTCTTTTACTGTGCTACCACCGGATAACGATAACTTGAGCCATCTGATGTCTCTTGAATCTCATCCAACAATAAAAATCTTCGCTACCACAAACCTCTTTGCTATGATTTCACCTTTCAATTCTCAACTGTGCGTCTCTTTTATCAAACGTGCAACCTGTGAAGTTCAGGTATGTTTGCTTTCTCAGCATTTGTCTTGCCGACGATACAACGGATGCATAAAAGTGTAGACGATGCAATATCATCTTCTCCCTCCTCCTCCCCCTCCAACCAATCCCTCAAACAACTCATCTCGTCGCCTCACCCACATTTCCAATTCCCGACGTAGATCCTGCATCTGTCTTCTCACTTCCCTTGGCTCCGGCGACACACCTTCATATATTGCTATCTTGCCCTCTACATCTGCCAACTTCTGCATCAACACCTCTGCCGCCTTTCCCGCTTGCTCGACTTCCGTAAGCATGGTTTCTGGTATACTGGAGGACGAGTTTCGCAATCGTTCGTCGTATTCGGCGATTTTGGCTTTGAGGAGTTTGGTTTGGCGGAGGGTTTCTGATGTTCGTTTGGGCAGGTTTGGTTCGGGGGTGAAGGGTGCAGAATTCATGGTGCGGAGGTCTGATTGTAGGTGGGAAGATTGGGATTGCAGAGAGGTTTGGAGGGAGGTTGTTTGGGAGAGTTGTTGTGTTAGGGAGAAGAGGGATGTGGTTAGGTTGAGGAGATGGTTTGCTAGTGATGTTGGGGATGTGGAAGAGGAGGTTAGAGTTATGGATGCGGTGGCGTGGGTGAGGAGGTCGGAGGTCCCGGGTTTTGAGAGGGAGGATTGTAGGTTGTTAAGAACGGTAGTGTTGATATCGCTGGAGTCTTGTTTCTACATCTTATTAGCCATTTCATCCTTTAAACTCTCACCAATTATTGAATATCTCACCTTTCTCTCTTCCTCCTCTTCCAACTCTTTCAACGCCATCTCCTCTACTCCACAAACTCCACTCCATCCTTCATCGGCCTTTTCATTAGCAGCAGCCAATGCCAACAATGCAATCAACGTCTCCTCATTCTCTTCAAATTTCGGCACTCGAGAAGGAGCGGGATATTTTTCCCGCAGAAAGGAATGGATGTAGGTCCAATCTTTTGCTAAGCGTTGTTGTTCTGCTGCTTTTGAGGGGGAGAAGAGGGAGTATTCTAAGGGTGTTGTTGTGGTGGCTGGGAAGGATGGGTGATCCATGGGTTTGTCGAGCGATTTGTGGAGTGGGAATTTCTGGCTGATTATACGTTATTTGGTGGAGAATTTGGTGTTGTGTTGTGGTATAGAAGTGTAATATTGTTTGAGTGTTGTTTGGCGGTCAAATTGTTTGGGCTTTGAGGGTCTTGGCAGTTTACATTGATGGTTTTGGAGGGAATCAATTGATATTCTGTTTTATTTCTAGAAACCTATCGGATTGAATCCTACAGTATATCGAATGAAGACTGTTTGTCAAGATGGAGGTGACTCGATGCTGTGTTGCTGGTCTAGAGCAATTGTGTGTTGCAAAAGAGGAAGTCATCAAGAAGTGGATTCAAAAGCGAGGTCCAAGCTTCTTCCACCGAAACGTCATTGATGCGCGCTGCCTTTGTGAAATCCATCAAAGACAACAATTTGTGTCTGTCACATGCCAATTCTCCCTCGTTTGTCTCTCATCCAATTTGATCCTGGTTCCAGAGTGAATCGTAGGTAGCTCATCTCCTCAGCGAACATGTCAGGAAACAAGGCGGCGCTGAAGGCTGCGAAAGTCGCCTTGGATGCAGAGAACTACGATGATGCTGTCACTCAATGTCAAATCGTTCTAGCATCAGATGCTCAAAACTACTTTGCGTACGTTTTGCCTGTGCTCGTTTGAATCAATCATGCTGACCATATTTCCAGCAAGCTATTCTTGGGACGCGCATTCCAAAAACAGAACAAATTAGATGAGGCGGCAAAAACATACAACTCAGCCGCACAGATCAAACCGGATGATGCTCAAGCATGGCTGGGTCTATGTAATTTGTATGAGAGTCAGGGTGGTGTGAAACTTGACGAGTACCGCGAATCTGCTCTGAAGGTTGCTCAAATCCAGGCCGCAGCTGAGGATGCTCATAAATGTCAAACCACAATCAACAAGCTGGTAGAGTTCACCAAGGAAAATGGAACCACTGCTCAATACAAACGCGCACTGGAAGCTCAATTACCTGGAAGTCCTATCTACGAATTCTTGGAGGGTCGCTTACCGAGTCCGTCGCATACATACACTCGCCTCATCGAAATCACCGAGGAAGAAGAGAAGCAACGCATCAACAAGGAAATTGGCGAGCGAAGGACCAGACTTGGTGCTAGAATCAACCAAGTCACTACCGATGTCCGCCGAGAGGTCTTCTCAAGAAGCAACGTTGAAGAACTCTACCAAAACCTGATCGACTGGACTAACGATGATGAGATCCGTCGCGAATACGAGCAGAAGCTCTTACAGCGAGCTTACGACACTTTGATCGTCCTGACTGGAGAGGCGAAGGCTGCAAAACGTGAGCAGGTCATGGGCATCGTACACGGCATGGTCATTATCAAGCACCCTTTCCTCCTGGCCTGGACCGTCGATCTCGACTGGAAAGATGTCGCAAACATTTCGGACCTTGATGTCAATGTTTTGAGAGAGTACCTCGAGTTCTTCCCGGAAACCAGTCTCGGCAAAGTCCTCAAAGCATATCTGGACTGCGAAACTTCACCGTTCCCCGCTCCTCCAAAGGACCCTCAACAAAAAGAGGAGGAGGTAGAGCCACCGCTCAATCAGGAGGATAGAATACTTTTGATGAGTGAAGGTCTTGAAGATGGCAGTAAATCTGTTCTCGCCCATCGTCTCGTCGCAGAGTACTATCTGCACCTCGAAGAGTACGAAAGCGCAGCAGAGGTCGCTAGAAACGGCCTGAAGATGCTCGAGTCTGAGGAAAGAAAGTCAGGCCTATCATTGCAGGACAACAAGGATGCCTTCAATAGCACACTCGCTACTGCGTTGGTCTACCATCAGTCACCCAAGAACCACCCAGAGGCTAGAGATCTCTTCAACAACATCCTCGAGAGAAAGCCCAAGCATACAATGACGCTTATTGGACTAGGTCTCATCCTGGAAGAACAAGAAGAATTTGATGAGGCTGTCAAATTCCTTTCGCAAGCCCGGGATCAGGACCCTAGTAATGTTCGCATTGATATCGAGGCAGCTTGGTGTGACGCGCTTCGCGGAAACTATGGCCCTGCACTTGAAACCATGGAGAAGCGCTTGCCTGAATTGAAGCTTGACGACCCCAAAGCACGAGAGCTCAGAGCACAGACTCTGTATCGTACTGGTGTTTGTCTTTGGAACCTCGATACTTCCAAGACTGCCAGAAGAGATCGCAATGGAGCTTATGCCAGGTTCTTGTCTGCAATCAAGACCAACGTCAACTTCGCCCCTGCATACACTTCTCTTGGATACTACTATGCCGATTATGCCAAGGATAAGAAGCGAGCACGCCAGTGCTTCCAGAAAGCCTTTGAGTTGTCAGGCTCGGAGGTCGAGGCTGCAGAGAGACTGGCAAGATCATTCGCCGACCAAGGCGAGTGGGATATCGTCGAGATCGTTGCGCAAAGAGTCGTCGACTCGGGCAAAGTCCGCCCGCCACCCGGTTCCAAGAAGAAGGGTATAAGCTGGCCCTTCTCAGCCCTGGGTGTCGTGCAAATGACGAAGCAAGAGTACTCAAAGGCGATCGTCTCCTTCTTGTCAGCACTCAGAATTAGTCCCAACGATTACCACTCGTACGTCGGTCTCGGAGAGAGTTACCACAACTCTGGCCGTTACAACTCTGCAAGCCGTACTTTCATCTATGCCGAGGAGCCTCATGACGGAATCTCTATGAACGTTACTGGGCAGAACTGGTTTACGAGATACATGCTTGCCAACGTCAATAGAGAGCTCGGTGAGCATGACGAAGCGATTGCTGGTCTGCAAGAAGTTCTCACTGGTAGAGCTGAGGAGTTCGGAGTCCTCATCGCATTGTTGCAGACATACAACGAGAAGGCCTGGAGATGTGTAGAGACTGGCTTCTTTGGTCAGGCTGCTCACAGCGCAGTACAAGCAATCGAACTCGCTCAAAAGATTGTCGAACTGAGACCGCAAGCTTTCAACCTGTGGAAGGCAGTTGGAGATGCTTGTTCGACCTTTTACTGGATCCAGGACAGACTTGACATCTTCCCATCCGACATCACCAAGCAGATGCTGATGAAGGATGTTGATGTTAAAGAATTCAGCATGTTGTCGGACATCGATGGAGTGGACTCGAAGGTTCTTGAGGGCTCATTGGATGATGGCAAGCCTCTTGCCTGCCCGGAGTACATGGCTCTTTCGTTGCTCGCATACAAGCGTGCTATCTTCAGCTGCGCCGACGATGTACATGCGCAAGCCGTAGCCTGGTACAATCTTGGATGGGCAGAGCACAAGGCATTCAGCTGCAGCGATGTGAAGGCTGGAAAGAAGTTCCTTCGTGCCGCCGTCAGATGTTTTAAGCGTGCCATCGAGCTTGAAGCAGGCAATTCGGAGTTCTGGAACTCGCTTGGTGTCATCACTACCAGACTGAACCCCAAGGTTTCTCAGCACTCTTTCGTAAGATCGTTGCATCTGAACGAGCGTAGTGCAAAGACATGGTGCAACCTCGGTGTTCTCTATCTCATTAACAATGATTATGAACTCGCCCACCAAGCCTTTGGCCGTGCTCAGTCAACGGACCCTGACTACGCACATGCCTGGCTCGGCGAAGGTCTCATTGCGCTCATGATGGGAGACAAGAAGGAGGCATTGTCACACTTCACTCATGCCTTCGAAATATCCGACTCTGCTTCTCTCATCTCAAAGCGCCAGTATGCAGTGTCAGTATTTGACAATCTGCTCGCAACCCCCTCAGCCTCGAATGAAATCACTGCGTTGATTGAACCGCTGTTCGCCTTGGAACAGCTCCACAGACAGTCTCCTTCAGATCAAGCATACAATCACCTTGCCTCATTGTTCTCGGAACGTGTAGGCGATCATGGTCCTGCTATTGAGATGCTCACCACCCTTTGCACATCGGCAGAGTCTGACTACGAAGCTACTGAGTCGCTCAACTCGCTTGGTCGTTTCGCTTTGTCAAAGGCAGACCTTGCCAGAAACCAGCTTGCATCAAAAGACTATGAGTCAGCCGCTGAGAATGCAGGAACATCACTCGATCTGTCTGCTGAAGCTGATGCGAGTGGCCTAGACCCGGACAGCAGACGCAAGGTCCGCTTGTCTGCCCATCTGACAGCAGGTCTTGCTGCCTTCTACCTACAGAACATGGACGACGCCATTGCCGCATTCAGATCAGCGCTCGAGGAGAGTAACTCTGACCCTGATGTTGTGTGTCTGCTTGTTCAAGTCTTATGGGCCAAGGGCGGCGGTGAGGAGAAGTCTGTCGCTCGCGATCAACTCTTTGACTGTATCGAGAAGCACGACTCTCATGTTCCATCTATTGTCCTTCTTGGTGCGATTGCGGCATTGGACAACGATACCGATGCTCTGGATGCCGTCCAGGATGACCTTGCATCTCTGCGTACGAACGACAGTATCTCCATCTATGATCGTGAGCATGTTGAACAAGTTCTTGGTGCTATTGCAGGTCTTTCGTCGGATGCCTCGGAGTTGGATGCGCTCGTTGAGACACAAAGAGCCATCATGCTTGCGCCACACCAAAGTCATGGCTGGACACAGCTGACCGATCTGACTGAAGAGGCGTACCCAGCTCAAATGGCCCTACTGACATCGCAGAGAGCTGTTCCACCATACGGCGACCTTGGAGCGCAGGATTTGGCAAAGGCGTTCGCAGGAACAGGCGTGGTCAGAGATGCACAGAGAGCGATCGTACTGGCACCATGGGAAAGAAGTGGCTGGGAGACATTCGCAGATGCAGTGACGTCTGCTTAAACAGGCTGATATCCGAACATCACAGTGGCTGGGAAATACTGTTGTTTGCGCATACTAATGAAGCGAAACAACCTAGCCAGGTCAGGCCAAGCAAAATCAATTCAATTCCAATAGAACTTTGAGAGAATTTTCGTTTTGACATTTGCCAATCGCATCGATTTACCTTTACGAGGAGGAGAGCTTGTGGTGGTGGAAGCAATTTTGTATGTCTTGGTATGGATACCTCGTGATCGTACTCCCGCCGTCTCCTTCCCCAGCTGGACTTGATGGTTCACACGGATAGACGCCTGTTGAAACGGTGATAGTGTTTCTGTTTCAAGCCTGCACCAAATATAGAGTACATTGGGGAGATCATGCTGTACGTAGGAGGCTTGAGTTACATTTCATGCTCACAGCTGAGTCTCGAATTTTCCATTGAATCGTTCCCCGGTCACGACCGAGAGGGAGCGAAGAGATGTTGAAATGTTTGGGAAGAAAAACAAGAAGCACCCCACGTGCAGGGTGCCTGAACGCCAAGCAGCCTCGGCCGCGGCTTTACCCGGCCCTGACCAGAAAAGTCCAGAGCTTGTCTCCTTGCCTTGTCATGCAGCAACAACAAACATCACCCCCTTCGTGTTCCTACCGCGATGCGAGGCATCTTTCATCTCAGTACACCGGTCGAGGGGCTCGGAACGAGGCGTTTGATGGACTCGATCAATGGGCCTTCTATTCCATCTTGACTCGAAAGTCTCCTCCTGGATTTCTCGTTTGACGTCAAGAGGGGTAAACGCTTTTCTGAAGGAGAGTTGTCTTGAGCAGGTTCAAAATCAATTAAACAAGTGCAACCTTTCCGTAACCGGCATCGATACGGAGTCTGATCAGGCAGCTCGGGGTGGTGAGTTCGCACATCGTATCTTCATTTCTTGGCGTAAGTGGCAATTGAACGGTGGGCAGTTGGTGATGTATCTATCTTTGGATGAGACACAACTTCAATTCAAGGCTGGAGTGTGGCGTGTCTCATTGCATTGTATCAATGTTTCTTGCTGTAGAGAAATTCTGCGAGATGCTTGATCTGGAGTCTGGATAATACAATGATCAACAACACCAACAAGGCACTTCTGCAGGAACCCGCATGCATCGAACTGTAAAGATTTTGGATCATCAGATGGATCCGAGGTAAAGCGATCAAGACCCTGGGTTAGCAAGGCTAAAATTGCACTCTTAGTCCACGACCCCGCTGAATTGGAATGCAAGAAGGTTCAGAGATGAGTCCCCGTTGTGGATACGAGGTCGAACTCTCGTAACGGGTTCCTGGTTCCTGGAGCTAAACTAACTCGGAACTCCCTCAAGCCTCTCACCATGTCATTGGGAAACACCTCTCGATATATAAGGCCTACTCGACCTTTCCAATGAGCAACTCTTTCCATCATCAACACCTACAGTCGTTCAACTACTACTAATCCATCCAACTTCCACACTCGCTACACAGCACCTTTACAACTTTTTAATTCTTCCCAAGTTTTATATCATCACCCCACCGCAAAGATGAGATACTCCGCTGTTGCCTCTCTCGCCTTCGTTGGTGCCGTCGCTGCCCAGAACTCCACCGCTGGTGCCGCTGCCACTGGCTGTGTTGCTTCCTACAACACTTGCAGAACCACCGGCACCAACGGTCTTTCTGCCAACCAGGCCCAGTGTGCTTCTGACAACGCTGCTTGCCAGGGTGCTTGCTACGCAACCTACAACACTTGCCGTACTACTCGCACCGACGGTCTCTCTGCCAACCAGGCACAGTGTGTTTCCGAGTACGCCACCTGCCTCGGAGAGAACCCTCTTAGCCCCTCTGGCGGTCTGGAGTCGTCCTTCATCCCTTACAGCGCTACTGCTAGCTCCAGCATGACCTCTTCTGCTGCCGCTCCCGTTTCCACCGCTGCTTGCCAGGCTTCTTACAACTCCTGCCGCACCGCCCCTGATGCCAACATGGCCTTCTGCGCTTCCCAGTTCGCTGGCTGCCTTCAGGAGAACCCCTTCGCCAGCAACGGCACTAACACCGTAACTGCTGCTGCCAGCGGTGCCGTCTACGTTACTGAGGTTGTCACTGCGTAAGTTTCTCGAAGATCTCCTGCATAGGACGAACATTCTCTGACCGTCTATCACAGATTGACCACTGTCTGCCCTGCTCCCACCGCCGGTGCCTACGTTACCACCCTCGGCAAGAACGTCTACACCGTCAGCAGTGCTACCACCATCACCGTCACTGACGTGAGTTGTATTATTCAACCATCTTGAACAGTATATCTGACTATTCTACAGTGCCCTTGCACCATCTCCAAGCCCGTCACCTCGGCTCCTGCTGCTTCTGCTTGCGCTACTCAGCTGTACGTATATCCATCGCTTCAAACCAATCTCAATCAAAACTAACATTTTCCAGCTTCGATGGCTGCAACCCTGCCAGATCCGCCTGCCCCAACGGCCCCGGGTCTTACATCACCGTCACCCCCTCCACCTACCCTACCAGCTACGTCGTGAACGGCCAGACCGTCTCCTTCACCGCTGCCCCCACTTCATGCCTTCCCTCTTCCGCCGCCACCACCAACGGTGTCATGACCCCTTCTGCCGGCGGTAACAAGAACGGCACCGCCTCTGCCACCAAGCCTGCTGTCTACACCGGTGCTGCTGCTCAGTTCGGTGCCGGTTTCGGTTTCCTCGGTGCCGCTGCTGGTGCCGTTATGCTTCTGTAAGTATTTTTATCATCAATTGATAATCTAGGAGAGTGAGGAGAGAATGGGGAGGTGTAGTAGAGAGAAAACAGAAAGCAATCAGAGATGCTGTGTAATTGTTGAAAGGGTTTTAATTCTTGTGTTTTGGGTTGTTGGAAAGATCAAGAATTTTTGCATCTCTTGTTTTCTTTTCCGGATGCTATCATTTTTCTTTTATATATACCACTTGTATAAATATGGGCGGGCTTTGGAAAGCCCTTTTTGATATCACTGAATATACTTGTTGTCGATTGCATACTTCTTTCCCCATTTTCAATGCGTTACTGATAAGTATCGCGGATTTTGTTTCATTTCGTCATAAAATTCAAAGGAAGGAATGACTGGAAATCTCCCTTCTCATCTGCACCTTCTCATTTCTTTCTCACTCATTCCACTTTGGCAGCTCAATGTCCCCTCGTGTTTCGCGGCGCTGCTTGCCCCTCTCTTTGTTATGTTCTGATCGTATTCTGCCCCGTCTTCGAACCGTTTCAATGCCAATAGCTCAAAAACGATACCGTACTCGTATCTGAAAGGGGAGAAAGATCAGATAGCGATCAGCGCACTCATGCAGGCGTCAAGCAACAGGAAATTCTGGACGGAGAAACCAGTGGAGAATTGCAATGGGGGAAAATAATCTGGAAGGCTTCATTACGCTCCTTTCCACCAACGGAATGGACACGAGCTTGCAAGCTCTGGAACGGTTGCGTCTTCGCATCTTGAAAGTCCACTTCATACATGCAAAACAGCGTATTAAGGTAGGTATGTGGTTATTTCATTGACATGCGTAAAAAGGTTCATCAAGCTATCTGCTTGTTTTCTTTACATGCTGATCCACCTAGCCATCCAGAACTCAGTAACCTGCTTGGCTTCGTCCACAAGCCCCATATCCAACAACAATTGCGTAGTACCTCTAACCGCACTCTCCAACGCGCTGAAAATCCAAGCGTGTGTATAACTAGTATGTTCACCCACAAACACCGTATGCTTTTCAGTCTGGAAGTACGCAGGAAGATATAAATCTTGCTGCAATGCTGTAGGCGATGCCCAAGCACCGGCTTGATATTCATCATTGAGCCAGCATTTTCTGTCGTAGGCGCCTGTGAATTGTTCGGCGGCGATGGGGCCGTGGATTTCGATCATGGCGCGTTGGACGTAGGCGACGTGTTCTTGTTCGGTCATCGCGCCGAGGGATTTGGCCATGTCGCCGGAGAGGTAGGATGCGAGGATTACTCCTGGGCCGGTGCTGTTGATTTGGTACGAGGGGTAGCATACACTGCCGATCCCTGCGATGCCGCCGCCTGAGCCGCAGCCGCCGATGATGGGACGGTCGAGGTGTTCCCAGAAGCGGGTCTTGTAGTGGAGTGCGACTTTGCAGGCGGGTGAGTAGTTTAGTCTGCTGATGGCGCGGCTGAGAAGGCTAGAGTAGTCGGGGAGACGCCAGAGGCGGACTTTGGAGAAGGGGACGGCGACGATGGTGTAGTCGAAATCTATGGTTTCGGTTTCCATGTCCAAGGGGTTGCCGGGGCGGAAGTGGACGGACATTTTTTCGGAGGTCTCGTTCCAGGTCATGGCCTGGACGGCAGTTTGGAAGCGAGTGCGATTCAAAACTTGAGGCCCGAAAGCTGCAGGGAGACGACTCAGACCTTGGTCGATGGTACGCCATTCAGTGGCCTCAAAGTAGACATCTTCATACGGCCAAGATGGGAGGTTATCAGCAACCGAGTCAATCTGATCGGTGATGTTGTTGTCAATGCCCATCTTGTAACGAAGGTAGCCAGATTCAGAGAAGTCAAGGAAGCCCTCAGCAACGGCTTGCTTATGTGCCTGGAAGACGTTGGTTGCATAAAGACGAGTCTTCTCAGTAGTCATGCCGAGCCAATCCTCAAACTCTTCGGTTGCTTCTGCCACAGCAGATGCATTGCTGTATGTGAGAGTGGCGTTAACAGCGAGGGAAGGATTCTCGGACACCTCTGCCACGCCCGGAACAGTACCATCAGGCTTTCTCTTGGTGGTGCTCGAAGGGTCGTTACGGGCGCTTTGAATCCAGGGAATGAACTTGACCTCGTAGGAGGGGTCGTGCTTATTCTGCTTGTTGAGTTCGTCGGCAAGCTGGAAGACCATCTTGTGGTCGTTGATCTCAATGGTCTCGTTGTCCATAGACAAGCTGACAGGGAAACGCATAGGGCCCATCTCCTGGTACTGGTATTGATCAGGCTTGGTAGCATTGAGGTAAGATGTGTGAACACGGCCTCCAATACGCGATGAAGCTTCGATGATCTGCCAGTCGTGGAAACCAACAGAGTCGAGAATGTGTGCAGTCATCAAACCAGACATGCCGCCACCGAGAATACCAACAGACTTGCTCTTGGTTTGAGCAACGAAGACAGACTCTGGCTCCTTCTCCTTCAGGTATGTGACACCATCAAACCAGGGGCCCATAGCATCCATGACATCTGCGGCTGCGAGATGTCTTTTGTTGTTTCTGCGACCAACACTGACAGGTGTAGATCTGCCCAGCAAGACATCACCAGAGAAAGCATGAAGACATCCATCGCTTGAGATGTCCTCAGGAGCCAACCAGACGAAGCGAGTTGGTCTTTGTTCATACCAGTTCAAGTGTCGCTTTGCCAAATCGTGGTTTCCAACATGTGTGCTGCCAAGAATGTGATTGGCATCTTCTGTTGACTTGATGCCACAGTCACCATAGACGATTGAGAACTCTCCGTCATGAGATGAGTGATAGTCGACATGGATGTTGTGCATACCACCTGCCTCCACAACCTCAGGGAACTTGAAGGAGACCACTGGACCTTGAGGAGCAGCGACGACATGCTGGATGAGAGTCGACAAGGCAAAGACGCCTGTCGAGAGTTTCCGAATAGACATTATGAGAAGGAGTTGGTGAGATGTGCACTGAAGTAAGCATGATGGGCATGGCTTACCATTTTATATATCCAGCTGCCTACTACTAACACGGATATGCTCTCTCAGCAAAGCCCGAGATCGATACTCTGCGGAGTATGCACAGCCTGCCTGCCGATGGTTGGGACTGCAAACCAATAGCCATAGTTACGGTGTACGGTTACGCCGTGTCGATACTACGCATGCAAGACATGGATGAATGTGTCCTATCTCCACAGTAGCAAATCGGCGACATTCAGATACTCCAGGAACCGGCCTCTCCGCTCTTGCTAAGGACACGCTTTACTACTTCTGCAGTATTCCAACCGAGAGACTGTATCCACGTTGCTCCGGTATCGAAGAGTGACGCCCTTCAGTGACTTGTCAAGCGATGGCCGACTGTTTGCCCGCTCTGCCTATCTCTAGACATTGAGGCTGTAGGGCGTGGATACGACAAGTACACCGAGTCCGGAAGCTCGAAAGAAGGCGCGAGGAAAACTTTCAATGTACCCTGCAGAGGTGTTGACCCGGGATCGACAAGATAAGGTCGGAAGGTGGATGCAAGATGGGGACTGGGGGATAAGAAGTCTTGGCAGCGATAGAGATTATCGTTTCCATTTGTTCGGTTGCTTACCACATCGAAAGCTGCATGTAAAGAGAGTGTAAGAAGCGGCATATGGCCTGACTAGACGCAGAAGACAGATTGTCTCGTGAGTGAGATCAAAGTGGCTGTCACGGGCCTGGGGGGGCCACACGGCGCTGCACGGCACAGCCGAGATCATTAGAGGTTCGCGCAGACTTCTCTTAGTGTATGTCATAGTAATCACCAAGAAACATATACGGCTCAGAATATGACGGTAGGCAGGTAGAGAGAGTGAACATGACACCTGATCAAGATTTGCGTGCAGAAAGGATCGCCTCAGCAAATACAACTGCGGTATACGGATAAATCCCGGCAAAGCCGATGAACTGGCGGAAGTGCAACTAATCTCGGCTCTCCGAGACCTCTGTGCATCTCACCACCTCAGTACTCGAACGACTCTAAAGATCATGTCTTACAGTTTTGCAAATTCCATCTGTCAAATTTGGACTGGCTTCGTCAAGTCGTACTCCAGAACGCACGCGACTGTCTCTCAATCCCTGCTTCGTTCTTTCCACTCTTCTCGAATTCAAAACGGTACAAAGTCCAAGGATCAAGAGTCCGGGCAGGAAGATGCCGGGAAAGAAGCCTCCAAGGAAAAACGGCGGGAGTATGCGCGGAAGTATTATCAAGAGATTCTGAACGACCCGGAACGTCTACAACGCAAAAGGCAGCAATGGAGGCGCTGGTATGCTAAAAATTATCCTAACAATCCTACGCTCCAACAGAAAAGACTAGAGATTCTCAGACGCTGGCGAGATGCGCATCGAGACGAACACGTCAACAACTATCTCAACGACGCAGCGTACCGCGAAGCCTACCAGAAGGGCAATAAACACAATAAAACCTCGGATGAAAAGAAACGTGTTCGATTAGAGCAGAACGTCGACAATTGTCAACAGATCATGAAATTTTGTCAATGGATTTGTCACACAAAATGGGCTCGTCGAATGGCTTGGGAGACGCATGAGCTCCTCTATAACGAGACTGGAAAGACTCCAGGACTTTGTGCATCTTGCAAAGGTTTATACACACGCAAGTCCTGGTGGCAACGTAAGAAGCCTGATGAGAAGTCTGGTGAAAAACTCCTTGACTGCCACAATTGCTTCTGTCACAAGGATTGGGAGAAGGCCATGCCATTTGGAATGAGAGGTCATGTCTTTGGAACTGGCCGGATCCGACAGCCAGACTGGACTAAATATCCTCCACCATCTTCGTCCAAATCCTGAAGATCTACGAGGTTCGCGCATACACCAAAATGACACCATCTCCACTTCTTCTCACCATCTCGCCTTCGAAACGTACGGTCAACACAAGACGCCGCATCTCGACGACCATCGCTAGACTTGACGGCAATTTCATCATTCGAGCCTACTGATACCAACCGGGTGCTCATATCATAACAACCGTCACAATTAGGAACCGCATGCCTTCCTTGCACGGATAAGCACCAAAGATCGGCAAAAGCACTCTCCTCAGCATCGAGAACTTTACAGATTTGTGCGGCTTTCAGCACATCACGTCGCGGTAACCTCTTTGTTCCATTTTAAAGAGGTAGGACCAGGTTTGCGGGTATCTATTGAGACTTCAACACCTTATGTTGCGCCAATAGCAAACCAAATTGACAAGAAAGCCATTGGCACTGAGGGTGGTGCTGAGAATTGCCTGTCGTGTCTTCAACGGCAACTTTCGAGTTCTTCCATTGCCAAACAAGGTCTGGATCGCTCCTGATGACCAATGTCTTCTGCGGGTAAACATCAGAGTAGAATGAAGAAGGCACAGTGTGGTTAGAGGATTCATAGTATAATTCCATTGTTCTTGTCTACCGAACTGCCTAGTAGACACAATCCTTTTTGTTCTTTTTCGTATCGTTGAGGCCAAATATCCCATGTTCCATATCATAGACCAACCCCTCGATCAAAAAGATGCCATCATCGTATCTGCGTTCTCGTGTTTTTTTCATCTCCATCTTTCGTGCTTCCCAATTCAGAGGAAAAAAAGAACTAAGGCTTAGGGACGTGGAAAGTCTTACTGATCATAAGACATCCATGAGCCACAAAGATCAGAGCCGCAGGGTGAAATTCGAATATCGAGCCCTCGGCAAACACGCCGAAAGGAAGCTGATCGTGGATCCAGCCCTTGCTGACCCAGAAGGAGATCAAAGAGACAATGCCCAGGGAGGTAGGAGTGGGGAGACCTTCAAAGTACTTTGCTTTGCCGTTGGCATCTTTGGGCACGCTGTCGGTGGTGATGTTGAAGCGAGCGAGACGGAGGAGACCGCAAAGGGCGAAGGAGGTGAGGAGGAAGTGGTCGAGAGGGGTGCGCATGCCGATTGCGACTGATGCGACGGCGGGGGAGACACAGAAGGAGATCTGGAGGGCAATTTGTGGTTAGCAAGGGTTGATTGAGAGGCATATGGGAAATGTGTCGTACCAAGTCGGCGAGCGAATCGAGTTCCTGGCCCATAAGCGAGCTCTTCTTTCTCCAACGAGCGACCTTGCCATCCATAAAGTCGAAGAACAGACCGAAGGGCATGAAGGCCAGGGCAGCCCAGAGGTTACCGAGGTCGTTGGGATTACCCATGCAGTAGCGGAGAGAGGACATGACCGAGTTGATACCGCAGAAGCCTGTGTCGTAGTGTTAGTACCTGCTGCAATTGGTTAGGATGCAGGCATGATTACGCACCATTCAGGAGGGTGATGAGGTCGGCAAGGTGCATAGCACGGATCATAGAGAAGTGACCGGGGTCAGACTCCTCCAACAGGCGCTTCTGCTTGTCCATAGCTGTCTTGTGGTCAGCTTTGTTACTATGTTATGGCCTCTGTTACAACATACGAGGACTAGCGGTGACTTCTTTTGCAGCGTCGGTCGACGCGTTCACTCTGCGAGACATGATGAATTGAGTCTTGGTGTTTCTTGAGTGGGTGTCAAACTCAAGAGTGGAAGGTGCTAGGAGTATAACAAATAACAAGAAGGACAGAGGTTGCTTGCGGTGCACAAAAGGGAAAGCAGGTTTAGACGCGGGCGTTTGCGATTGGAGCGAGACGTCATTCAAAGCCACAAAAAAGGGACCATCAGCTCAGCCACAGGGCAGCTGTTCACTGCCACTTTATGCCTTCAGTTCGTTGCATGTGATAGCCTCATATCTTGACTTCAACATCATGCAACAGACCTCTCACTGGCCATCTCCCCTTTCACGAAAAACATCCTGCATGTTGACACGCCTTTCAATGAGGCATGCCATGGTTTTGAGAGAGACCAATCTGACTAGTTTCACATGCTCATATTCCGGATCCCTAACACTATATATTCTACCTATGACCTCCCAGCTTCCAAACCATCCAAGCAGGCGTCGACGTGCGCACGACGAAATCTCACAATGTCCATACACTGCGGTGGTTGCTTCTCTTCCTCTTTGACGGCCGCACAGTATACGACCCCCCTTCGAGCATCAGGTCGATGACGGCGTTACCGCCGCCAAAGATCCGGCTCTCGCGGTGGAGTTCCATCACGTACGGACACACTGCACGAGGCTCGTATGGGTCAGGGGTAGCGAGTTATCGGCCTTGTTGTTGGCTACGGCACTGGGTAATGTTTGATCTCTTGGATTGTTGCGTGTTTGATAGTGCATTGCAAAATGCATGATAAGTTTCAGGTCTAAGTGTATGCTATAAGAGAGCGGCTGCGGTTCCATGAACCTCATGTTTGCTTCAGCAGGGTCCATGACAATCAAGTAAATGTACCCCGTTTCCGATGCATAGTTCTCGACTATGGTACGCCTATCAAGATGCATGACACTTTTCAAACCCAAAGTCCTATCCGAGGAGAGCATATGCAATGGCTGCTCCTTGGACAATCCGCTCTCTCTGGGATGATCATGTCTTCAGTTACGCATGTCGACGCTGATGGGAGAGATGCCAGGAATGAAGTTGAAATGATTTTTTTGCTCCTCTTCTCTCTGTATTCAAATAGTCCTGTACAGCGTAAAACATGAGATGAACTGCCTCTTTTCGAAACAATGCCTCCGTGAGAACCATTTCCCAAGCCGTCCAAGGCCTCATAACTCCGTGACGCCGCTGCCTGTTTACGCCCACATGCTTGCACTTTTGTGTGTGTGAAGAATGCCTGTAGATGGCTACTACGCTTAGTAGCCACCACGGCCGCGACCACCACCACGGCCACCACCGCGACCGCCGAAGCCACCAGAGCCACCACGGCTTTGGAAACCTCCACGGCCACCGCGGTCACCACCGAATCCGCCCCTTGAGCCACCACGGCCGCCGAAGCTGCTACCGCCACGGCCACCGAAGCCACCTCTTGAACCGCCACGAGGACCACCACGGGCACCACCGAATCCACCACGGGCACCACCGCGACCTGCGGGCTTCTTGACCTTAGGAGCACCGGGAGCGGGCTTGGGCTTGGGGAGGAATCTGTAGAAAGTGTTAGGTTTGGGTTCAAGATAGTCCAGCGCAAGGATATGTACCTCTCAAGGGGGAGGAGCTTGTCGCCGCCGATGTAGAACTTGTCGCCGTTCTTGAAAGAAGTTGCGACAATACCCTCTTGGGGCTTGATGGTGAAGTAGACCTGGTTGATGGGGCCGAGAATCTCGTCGACTTTGCCGACAGCGGTCTTGTTCTCGAGGTAGATGGGAGCGTTGAAGTAAGGAATCTTCACGTTGGTCGAAGTGCAGACCATCTCGCCCTCGGAAGCGTGCATGAAAGTGCCCATCTCGTAGACCTGGTCGGGAGGACCTTGGGGAGCGAAACCACCGCGACCTGCGCAAATCATATGTCAGCCATGACTTGTTCTTTATCCTCCAGAGCCAACAGGAATGTATGCGCACCTCCACGGCTACCACCGAAGCCACCGCCGCCGCGTCCACCTCTGAAACCACCACCACCACCACCGCGGAAAGACATTTTTTCTGGTCGGAAAAGTCGAGTTGAGGAGTCGCTAAAGGACTACCGGCGTTGTATCGACCGGGATATGAGCGTGTATGACAAAAGCCGTCGGCGAGTAGACAGCTGTTTGTGAAATGTACGTTGGCGTTGGACGATTGACACGGCGCGAGAAAAAGTGCCAGACTTGATGAAGCTTGAAATTTACGCCAAGACCTGAATTTTGGAGGGGACGGAAGCTGCCGCCCGTCAGTCGCTCTCCCTGAGGGTTGCGCTAAACAGTCACCGAGCTGTGCGGTATCGACTAGCTCTGACTCCTTCTGTACATGCTGTCTAGCTGTAGTCGCTACTCGAGGCATCTGATCACTCCTGCCACCACCCACCGCCTCGCCAGATCCTGCAGGTCCAGCTTCCGCCCGGCACTCGCAACCTCTCAAATTACCATCGCCCGCACGTTTACAGCTTTTTACCCCGCCGCCTGCAATCGCAATATGGACGCCGTCAATGCAGCCGTCGACGGAGTGAAGGATGCCGCTGAGGGTGTTAAGAACATGGTCGTCAGTGAGGCCCAGCAGCAACAATCTCAGCAGAAGAAGCAGCAAAAGAAGGACAAGAAGAAGGGCGCACAGGAGGACGGTGATGCTCGTCCCCTCGAAATGACTCCCCCTCCATCATACATCGACGACCGCAACAAGATCTTCGACAGAGTCAAGGCCGAGTACGACGCATGGGTTGCTGAGCAGCCTCGCGAGGACATTAACGTTACTATGCCCGACGGTAAAGTCCTCGTTGGCAAGGCCTGGGAAACTTCCCCTGCCGAGATCACCCGTGGAATCAGCAAGTCGCTGTTCGAGCGCACCGTCATCTCAAAGGTCGATGGAGAGCTTTGGGACCTGGACCGCCCTCTGGAGAAGAGCTGCAAGCTGGAATTGCTTGATTTCGAACACCCCGAGGGAAAGAAGGTCTTCTGGCACTCGAGTGCTCACGTTCTGGGTGAGGCTTGCGAGAGAAGATTCGGTTGCAGTTTGTGCATTGGTCCCCCAGTCGAGGATGGTTTCTACTACGAAATGGCTCTCCCCAACTCCGAGCCTGTCCTGGAGTCTGACTGGAAGCCCCTGGAGAAGGTCGCCGAGAAGGCCATCAAGGAGAAGCAGACTTTCGAGCGTCTTACCTTGAAGAAGGAGGATCTGCTGGAGATGTTCAGCTACAACAAGTACAAGCAGCACATTATTCAGGACAAGATTCCCGATGGCACTAGCACCACCGTCTACCGTTGCGGTCCCTTGATCGATCTGTGCAGAGGTCCTCACATTCCTCACACTGGTAGAATCAAGGCTTTCAACATCATGAAGGTAGGGCTAGCACGATTTGTCAT
This sequence comes from Aureobasidium lini, assembly GCA_022813425.1. Lineage (NCBI taxonomy): Eukaryota > Fungi > Ascomycota > Dothideomycetes > Dothideales > Saccotheciaceae > Aureobasidium > Aureobasidium lini. The sequence continues at coordinate 99,001 of JAKLML010000057.1, read as the reverse complement.
GTTTCTGCTATCGAGGCTAACACATTTCTAGAACTCGGCATCTTACTTCCTCGGTGACGCCAAGAACGACTCTCTCCAGCGTATCTATGGTGTCTCTTTCCCCGACAAGGCCATGATGGTGGAGCACAAGAAGTACCTCGAGGAGGCTGCCAAGCGCGATCACCGCAAGATCGGTAAGGAGCAAGAGCTCTTCTTCTTCCACGACATGTCTCCCGGTTCCTGCTTCTTCCTTCCCCACGGTATGATCATCTACAACGCCCTCCAAAGCTTCCTCCGTAACGAGTACTGGGCCCGCGGTTACCAAGAAGTCATGTCTCCCAACATGTACAACTCCGCTCTCTGGAAGCAATCTGGTCACTGGCAACATTACAAGGACGACATGTTCACCTTCGAGGTTGAGAAGGATCAGTGGGCCCTGAAGCCCATGAACTGCCCTGGTCACTGTCTCCTTTTCTCTCACCGTGAGCGTAGTTACAGAGAGTTGCCCATGAGAATTGCCGACTTTGGTGTTCTCCACCGTAATGAGGCTTCTGGTGCCCTCACTGGTCTTACCAGAGTCCGTCGCTTCCAGCAGGACGACACCCACGTTTTCTGTACCGAGGACCAGGTCGAGTCTGAGATTCTTGGTCTCTTCGACTTCCTCCGTACTGTCTACGGCAAGTTCGGCTTCACCTTCAAGATGAAGCTCTCCACCCGCCCTGAGGGTCATCTTGGTGATGTTGCCACCTGGGACAAGGCCGAGGCTCAGCTCACCAAGGCTCTTGACCAGTTCGTTGCTGGTGGTGGTTCCCAGTGGGAGCTGAACCCTGGTGATGGTGCTTTCTACGGTCCTAAGATCGACATCACCATCTCAGACGCTCTCAAGCGTGAGTTCCAATGTGCCACCATTCAGCTCGACTTCCAGCTTCCCCAACAATTCAACCTTGAGTACCGCAGTGCTGAGGCCGGTGAGGCTAAGGTGAAGGGTGAGGAGACCAAGGAGAAGGCCGTTCTTGAGCAGAAGGCTGCCCCCGCTGCCGAGGGTGCCGCTGTCAACGAGAAGGGCGAGAAGACTGAGGCCAGCTACCGCCGTGAGTTGACCCCTGGTTGCCAGCGTCCCGTCATGATTCACCGTGCTATTTACGGTTCATTCGAGCGTTTCATTGCCATTCTTACCGAGCACTTTGCCGGCAAGTGGCCATTCTGGCTCTCTCCCCGCCAGATCCTTATTGTCCCCGTCATGCCTTCCGCCAACGACTACGTTGAGGAGCTGCAGACTATTTTCCGCAACAAGGGCATGCACGCAGACATTGATATCACCGGTAACACCATGCAAAAGAAGATCCGTACCGGCCAACTCGCCCAGTACAACTTCATCTTCGTCGTCGGTGCCCAAGAGAAGGAGTCCCGCACCGTCAACATCAGAAACAGAGACGACCCCGCTACTCAGAAGTTGGGTGAGCTCATTCCTCTCGATGTCGCCGTCCAGAAGATGGAAGCTTTGAGAGATGAGAGAAAGCTCAAGACTGAGTTGTAGAGTGGTTTGTCGGAAAACACATGGCGTTGGGACGGATACAAAAAGATACTCATCGGAATGCTTGTTTGGAGCGTTATTGTTGTTGTATCCACGATTGGTAGGTAGATCGCTATCAGAAACATATTCTTTCTAACTTTGTCTTTTTGCTCTGTAATTTTGAGATGTATTAGGCTGCAACGTGAGTGAAAACATCGAACCGACGCTCGCAAACCCAGGGGTCGTGGTCGACTTCGGTTGTTCCAACGGGGCCAGTCCACGACACAATAGAGAAACACGAGAACTCCCCTCCTGGATCGTAGCTGAGATGCATGCTTTGCGACAGGCTTCAGTGGCATCTTCCTGGGACAAGTTCGGTAGGAGCATCCTCAACAGTACGTCAGACGCCTGAGCACCTTCCTTCCAAACAACTCGCCACTTACCACGTCGCAACAGCAACTCGTCACATTCACGTGCGTGTCTCAACAGCTTGCAAACGGAAGGTCCAACACGGTCTCTTCCGCTTCCCTTCTCACCTCTTCTTTATAAACCGTCCAGTCCTTGACATTGACTCTCGACACAACATCAACCTCTGAAGATTATCAAAGCATTCAAAAACCAGCCCTCATCATCAACAACAACTTCACTACTCATCTACCATCAACAACCAACCAACCGCCAACATGAGCACCGATTTCGGACGCAAGGTTCGTCTTCCCATCCATTGATTCATCACGTTCATCACTGACATTCATCCAGGATCTGTCTGACAAGGTCAGCCTCTCATACATCCATTGCCCACGTACCACGCTAACGTACCTCGAGATCGAGGAGAAGATCACTCCTCAGGCTGCCAAGGGCCCTCTCGACACCTCCAAGGAGCATGTCACTGGCCACGCCGACCACATCGCCAGGTTTGTCATCCATCCATCTCACTCTCCATCATCCAGTGCCATCTGACATCCATCGACAGAGACCTCAAGACCGACGAGCACAAGTCTCTCGGCCAGTCCACCCACGACAAGGCCTCTCGTCTCACCAGCACTTCTGACGACCACAAGTCCGTCGGTGACAAGATCAAGGATGCCATTCCCGGCCTTCACAGCGACAAGCGTTCCGATGCTGCTGAGGTCATCGACTCCAACACTTCCACCACCACTTCCGACGTCATCAACAAGAACCTTTGAGCAGTTCATGACAAGACTCTGATGGAGCGGTCCTCTGATGGAACACTCTCACGATGCAATGATCCTTTGATGGCATGATGATACGTTGGCGGATACCCCTTTGCTGCTTTTTGCACTGCACCTGAGACAGAAATGACATACCTTTGATACTCACTCTCATCTTCTTGCTTCTGTGACTTGTCCTCTGCGCTTCTGTATCATCGTATCTCTGTTGCCAAGTCTTCTCCGTGATGTCTCGTCCCAATTCGTGATGTTTACTGTCCTGATTTCGTTGCCACTCTTGGCAATCTCCTAGGAAGCCTCAAGATCTGACCCCTTCTCCCGTTCGTGTGTCTTGTCGCTTCAAACAACCAGACTTCTCATACTCATGCATGCCTAGAGTACCAAACCATCTCGCCAGCGAGCCTCTGAGTGCTCTGGAGGGATGTCCATCCTTATCAGGCAAACATGCCTCCAGAGCAAACATCCTTAGCTCAACTCGCAAGCTCCACCGTCTCGTATTAGAATATACTTGATGTGTTACGTTGCGTTGCGCTGGAGATATTGAGGTGTGCGAGATGAAATTGACTCTCTGATGCCATCTTTCTACAATAAACACCGGACAGGATCCTCAAAGATAACATGACTTCTAGGATCACAAAAAGGGGAAAGAAGAAGAGGATGGAACGATTTCCATAGCCCCTATGTTTTACCTCGAGGGGCCAAGATATTGAAGTATAGAAAAAAAAAGTCTGTATTGATTATAAAAGAGGTCTTTCCTGATAAATGGAGACAACGCTATGCAGAAAAGGGTGCCCCCCGAACAAAAAGCCGACGGTGTATAGAAAAAGTCCACCAAATGCTCTGATGTCTTTCGAAATCCTAGAAAGAGAAAAAAACAGCACTGGTATATTTGGAGAAGCTGATACATTGGTGATTTCCTCACATCATGACACACTCCTGCTCCTTGGTATGCTTCGGCACTCCCATCTCCTCGAATGTTTTTGGCCCCGTCTTGACAGGTTTAAGCGGTGCAGGTTTGGGCGTCGTGGTCGTTGGCGGCGGCGTCGCGATCCCACTACCGCTAGAATCCACAGAAGGCCCCGGACTCGGTCTGGCAGCCGAAGGGGTTGCGGAATCCGCTCGTGGAGGAGGGTGGGCGAGGCTAGAACTGCTGTTCGATTGTTGGGGCCGTGGTGTCCGTTGGGGGCGAGGGGTGGTGGCAGAACTGTTGGTGTATCCGCTGTATGCCACACTGGGAGGCGGTCGTGCATCTGGGGGTGCGGTATATCCGATGTCGACGCGGGAGTTGACTGGCGGCAAAGGAGAGGAATTTGTGTGGCTGATAGGGTTGATGTTAGGCGAATTTACTGCGCTGGGTTGAGGGCGAGGTCCAGGGACAGGACCTGAAGCTACGCGTTGGCCGGTTGGTCGCATACCTCCGGGTACGGGGCGGAGACCTCCTCCAGGTGCAGAGGCGGCGGAGTCTGGACGGACGTGGGGAGGCAGGGCGGAGTGAGCGCGAGGACGAGGACCCATTGGTGTTGTGGTTGCTGGGCGCATATCTAGGAATCCACCCGTGGGAGCTGGTGTAGAAGAAGTGATCCGCGGAGTGAGATCTTCTAGTGGATAGGGAGCCGTTGATGTTGATCGCGGAGGAGGCACGGTAGGAGGTCGATCGTCAAGAGGATAAGGCGCAGGAGTACTAGAGGTAGGGGGACCAAGAGATGACAAACGTTTCGGGTGGGGTGAAGGTGGTCCCTCAGCAATAGTCTCAACGCGCGGTGCTTGAGGTTGGAATCTGGGAGGTCGTTGGCCTCGCATGGAGCCGTGTTGCGACTTTATACGGCTCAGAGCAACATTCTCATGATCCCTCTTTGACAGAAGATGTTTGTGGGAAATGCTTTCAATACGACCCTGAGCATCCTTGTTTCCGTTGGAAGCAGCCTTGGTGTACCATTGCAGAGCAAGATCGATGTTTCTTGGAACATGAATACCAAGCTCATTGAAGTAACCCATAGCAAATTCAGCAGTTGACAAGCCAGCGTGAGCAGCTCTGTTGGCGTAGATGTAAGAGAGCTCTTCGTGCTTAGGGAAGAGACCCTCGTGGCCAACGAGGAACCACTTGCTGATAGCCATGTCAGCTTCGGGCTCGCCTTGTCGTGCTGCAAGGCGATTGTAATGAAGAGAAAGGGCAGGATCAAATTCGCATCCAAGAGAAGCCAACTCGTAAGCAGATGCCATCTTCAACTGAGCCTTTGAGAATCTGCAGAAAGCCGAGTTCTCGATATAGCGTCTGGCTTCCGGCTCGTCAAAAGGTAGTACACCCTCAGGAAGCTTAATTTGTGGCAGCTGGCGAGCAAGCAGCATACCGTAGACATAGGCACCCTGAGGTGCATTTTCGTCTATTGAGTCTGCAGAGCGCCTGATCAGGTCAAGACCAATAGCATAGTCCCTTGGTTGGTTGTATTGTCCGCGCAAAGTAATCATACCCAGACGGTATAGAGAAGCGCTGTCTTGAGCATTCACACCACGCCTGTAGTTGTCCAAAGCTCTTTCTTCATCGTTCGCATTCTCGTACAACATGCCGAGACGATAACAAGCGCGGGCGTAACCTCGATCGGCGGCTCTTGCATAACAGCGGAAGGCTTCACGCTTGTCGTGGGGAGAACCAAAGCGACCAAACTCGTGCCAGATGCCGCGCATAAACTCAGCTTTCGGGTGATGTTGATCGGCAAGGAAGGTGACAATATTAATGGCATCTACCATGATCTGACGCTCGACTGGTGGCTGTGCTGGTCGCGGGGATTGTGTCTGTAGCAGTCGGTCCTCGTTTTCCAGACAGATGGTGACATATTGGAGGGCATCTTGAGCCCATGCCAGTTGCATGTCCGGGTCATTTGAATTCAAGACGGTAACTCTTGCAGCTTCCAGGACTGATTCGAACTCGGCATCGGTTTGTGGAATATGGCGGCCGCGGTATGGGACTTGGGGAAAGGCGGCAGCCTCGTGTTGGGCAGTGTCGGATAACTGCATGTTTGCGATTCCTTCTTGGATCTGGTCGCTCATCTCGGGCATATGTCTGTGTCATGGTGTCAGGAGTGCAATGCGATAGATGTGCAGGACGTCATACCTTTGGGGAGCAGGTGCGACGAGTGCTGGACTTGTCGGCATATAGTAGTCGTCCATACCGGGCACATAGGTCGCACTCGTGTGATGCGGGTGGTACGACATTTCGGCGTCTTTGTAGTCGGCGTAATGCTGGTGTGAATATGAATGCGACTGAGGGTAGTCGTCGTGGTGGTGGTAGTGATGATCCGGATGTTGATCTGTACGAAAGTCGCTGTCTCAGCCTTGATCGACCAGTCTGGCCTGTCGCGCTAGCAGCAGTAAAGAGACATGCATGCTGAAGGGGAGAGGAAACAGGCAGAAAATAATCAGGAAGGTGCTATCCAAACGTACCGCACAATGTCCCCCACACCGGCGGTGCCGCTTGTTGTCGCTGCCCCAAAAGCATCTCAAACCTCCCCGCCAACACAATTCCAACGGCCAATTTCCTGTTTCTTTGTTGAACAATCGCCCAATCCGCTCGACCTGAACGACAATGACAATTCTTCTTCTATCTTCTACTGTCTCGAGAACTACTCTCGTGTACATATATCAATGTACCACCCAAGCCGTACTTCCGTCCGACGCGTGTCTCAATTTCAACCCCCACTGAGGCCGAACTTCTCCTACTGAACCTTCTCTATTCAGGGGATTCTTCAATCTTGGCTTCATCATCTCGACTAATCTCTGTGCATCGCCACAAGACACAGCCTTGTCTAAGAATCCGATTCCTTTGTCCGAAAGACGCACAAAGGCCTGCCTCCGCTTCCTGACAAGCCGCCTGAAATTCTGTTGTGCTTTCTCAAACACTAGTGTGCAACATGATGACAACATCCAACCTTCTCTCCAAGATACTGCCGGCTATGCAAGAGTTGCCCTTTTCATGAAATGACATTGTGATAGTCGTTGAGATCATTCTTGGCTACTCCGCCATCTTGGCCTAGACTGCGTATTGCGATACGGTCATGATCCGTCTACGACAGCGCCAGTTTAATCTCACTCACAGCCAATCTCAGATCACATCAAACTTTTGAGCAACATCACTGACACATAAAGCGACAATGACTGTCTCAGATGTCTTTTTGATCCGATTTTCAAAAGCTCACCCAACACAAAGCAGAATGTTTGTCTTCCGTTCGCATGATGGGTTGTCTCTTAGCACGGATTGCGTGCCAGTACCTTGACGATAGCAAGTCTGACATCTTTGCTGAACGAAGTCACCCTGACAGCACACCTTCGCGACAATGTAGGTACTTTAGAAGTCGGCGTCAAATGTGTCAACATGGTCTGTATTGGACAAGACAGTCTCAATAATCCTTTTCTATTTTTCATAGCTGCAATACTACGTTCACCATCATATAAGGCGTTCGTGCCTATCTTGTATGTCAGTATCTTGACAGAAAACCACAAGCAAAAGAGAAAATGGCTTCTTTCTTCCAGCAGATCACACAAGCCTTCAAGTCACTTACAGTCGGCGATCAACCTGATCAGTCAACCCCAGGAAAATCTTCGCATATCAGAGAAGGCGACAACTCTCAACGCCAGAACGGTCCTCCTGAAGAGAGTTCGGGCTCGGGCTCCTATGTTCCGCAGGACCGACAATTCGATTTCGTTCCCACCCCCAACGATCCCATGCGCCCGAATTTTGTTCAGACTGGCCTTCGCAGCTACTGGATTGGTCGCTACTACCCTACTGGCACCTCTGCTCAGACTTGGGCAATCGATGGTTGCATGGCCCTCGAGATGGCTGGCGACTTGAGAAAACAGGTCACCGTAGGCAGATGGATTGCTGTTTGTGATTCATGCCTTTTGGACTGTGCTGGAGGTCAATGGGAAAAGACTTGTCAGATCAACATGCAAAGCAAAGAGATCACCTCAGCCGTCCAGTTCATGGGAGGATGTAAGAAATGTGGCCGTAACTTCAACGAGTTTGTGCCAGGTATCTGAGTGCGAAAATCCTTGGATGGTATGTATACTTGGCTTATCTGAACCTCTTGGGATAAGGAAAGTTGACTTCTATTCTTCAGCGATCCGGGCTATGCTATCATCTACCTTCCCGTTTCACCCATTCGAGCAACTCATTCTTTGTCGCGGCCCACTCCAACAACACGCTGGCTTACAACACTTTCTCACACAACGTCATGAGAAGTCGACCATGAGGTAGCTCTCGTTCTCCATGCTCTGCCAAGCTTGATGTTGAACATATGCACTTTGATCCACCTTTGAGCCAGTCTCCACACTAAGACAAGCTCGCTCGAGACTGTCTTGAGGACGGACACATGTTTCGCTTCGTAGCAATTTCAGCCTCGTATGTCCCCATGAATATATTATATATCGCTCGTAATCCCCCTTGCACATTGAATAAGAAACATTCACAGAAATCTCGAAACTCTTTCAGATACCCAATATGGACCAACTGACTCGAGCTTTCAACTCCCTCTCGCTTGATAATAACAACACCAGCCCACTAATACCCACTATCATGCCTACTGGCATTCGTCACGCTCAGTACAACGTCTCTCACAGATACTGGGACGCCTGGACGCGCAACATGAAAATTCGAGTTACTTCTGGATCATGGGATGGGCCTTGCGCTTCGTGTTCTGGGAACGTGAAAGGTCATTGGAAGAAGATCTCTCAAGTCCATCTGCTTTGCGGACAGATGATGTCGACTGTATCGTTTAGTGGGAAGTTATGTGCTGTTCCAGAACATATCATGAGATGAGAACAGAGGTATGAAGGATGGCTCGTGACCATGATGGTATGTATATGGGATTTGAGCTTGATTGGGCCCGAGTTGATTCGTAACTAACAGAGGGCGTCTTCTAGACACTCGAACTGCCAGTCTCAACCCACACCACGGATGCTACAGGTGGTTCTCACTCCAGCCTCGACAACACGCTACCTCGCGTTTCTTCTCAACTCTATGCACTACGTCACAATAAAGCGACCTTTCCCACGGCCCTCGTTCTTTGTGTTGGATACAAAGCAGCGAAGAATGCAATTGTTCTTGTCTCTTTGTCTTTTGCCGTTCTCATTCACCAGTTCTTTGCATCTCCCATTATCCCACAAACTTGCTTTGTTGACTATTATTCTCTTTCACACCCTTCCCCCAAGCCATATTCCTATATAACGAACCATCAAATCATTGTCTTTTTCAGTACCCTTTCGCTCCTGTAAACCAACTACACCGACTGGGGCAGAAACACAACACCAAAAATTCACATCTACCCAAGAACAACACTCGACAATGTTCATTCACACCAACTGTTTCTGCCGTATTTGCGCTGGCCGCAACATGCCTACTTTTACTGGTCGCCCTGTCGTCAGTCCCTTGTCTCCTTCCTTCCACCACCGTGTCGGCATTGACTCTCCACCTAGCCCTCTTTCTCTTTCAATCAACACCAGACGTCTCTCCATCAGCGACGGCTTTACACTCCCTAGCCCGGTTTCTCCTTTCCTCATGCCTGCTAGAGACTTGGCTTTGAGTCCTATCACTCCCTACAACCCCACCTCACCTCCTTGGAGCCCTTCTAGTGAGTACAGCACAGACTCTGCCACTTCTGATTTGTCGATTGCTGAACTCACTGCTGGTGACTATCCTTCGCCTAGCAGTCCCTATGTCTCTGAGTTTGTCTGGGATATCTGTGTCATCCCTTCCGTTCCTTGCAAGACTAGTGTCTTTGCTGCTCAGTGGAGAAGCGACAGCACTTGTCCTTTTACTCTGCCTGCTAAGAATGGCCCTTGCGAGCGCTCAATCAGTCCTTCTACTTTGTCTGATGGTAGAAAAGCTGTTTGTTCTGCCGCTGCTGAGGCTGTTGCTCCGCCTCTTCCTCCTCGACCTACTGCTGTTAGAGGACCTGCGCCTAAGAGACCTCTGAGATCGCCATGGTTGGCTGAGAAGATGAGTTGGGCTGGCCCTCGCTTGTCTTTTGATGTTAACGCTGGTGCTTCCATCTCCTCCGCCAGCGACAGTATCTCTGCGCATACACTTACTGCTGATCAAAGACCACTGCCATCTAACGCACCCTGGTGGTCTACCATTCCTGCTCATACATACTCTCATTCTTCCCTCTCCACCACTACCACCCCTGACTCCTCAATCCGCAAAACCCCATCGGTTTTCTACCGTAAGAGTCAGCCCACCACTACCCCCTCTCCTGCCACCCAAACGATCAATCAAGCTGAAGCCAGATTCCTCTACTGGGATTTCCCCTCCACCTCTGCAGCAGCTGAATACGCAACCATCTACGGTATCCCTGTTGACCAGGATGACTTCGCATGGATCCGCTATCCCGTCCCCGGCCCTCATGCTCTGCACTGCTATGACGATGAAGATGACTGGGAAAGTGTTTACGACGAAGACGATACACTTGACCAAAGTGCTGGATATGGCAATTGGCACGATATCAACCCCACCGCTGTCGATTCCTCTGATCCTTTTGCCGATTTCGATGGGGCTTTTGGCGGCGCCTCTGCTTCTGCTCAATCTTCAATCTTCCGATCGAGTCCTGCTCACTCTGTAACTTCTACGATCTCTGAAGACGAGAGTATTCACTCTTCCTCATATTCTGGAAATATGAATAGTGTGCGCTATGCAACTACTTTGGAAGTTATGAGGGCTTCTTACATTTCTGGATATTTGAGTAGATCTGCTGTTAGGGAGGTCAAAGAAGTTTGTACTCCTGCTTATAATATGGGTTCCATTGATGCAGTTGTTGGAGGCATGTTCTAAAAGTTCCTCAGGGGGGCAAGTATGTTTTTTTTTTCCCGAGGATTTCGAAAAGGTAGGAGGTCTCTTTTTCAGAGGTCGGGATTTGGTATTCTCATTGCGCTGGCTCGTCTATTTTGATTATTTTATCCGATTAGGTTTTGCTGATGTTTTCTTCTTGTCTCTTGAGTTGGTTGTTACTGATTTCCACCCACTTCGAAGATGTTTACTGCTTGCTATATACATTTTTCTGCTAGGTATTCTTATGAATATTATCCAATATATACAAAATCAAACAACCTCTTGATGTACATATTTCTTTTTACACCAAAGGGGGTTTCTTGATTATACACCCTCCACTACATAACACTTACATCTCTGTATCATGTTTTCTCTCTCTGTTTTTCACCTCTCTATCATATTTTCTCTCTTTTTTTTTCTTTTCTCCTTTCCCTTTTTTTGTGTCTATTTATTTTCTTCTATCCTATGGTGTTTGAGTTAAGTTTTACTCATCGTGACTCTTTCTTTTCCACCGTTCGGATCTAGTGTACTGTACACTCTCTTTTTCCTAACCATCCCTTTCCAAATATCCCTGCGCTTTTACTAGTCTCTAGATAGAAAAAGAGTATCGTGTATAGTGTTAGCGCTTTCTTTATCATTACCGAGATGCACGTGGAAATACAAGTCCTGCTGACAGATACGTTTGTACCTCCTCTGGAGAAAAGGAGGAATAGAGAAGAGGCGATAGGGCTGCGGGGATAAGAGTTGATGGAAATGTGATCTGGAGGTTTGATGTTGGGGATGAGAAGGTAAGGTAAGGTAGAGATGTTTGGGTGTGAGTTGCTCTGGAAGTGTAAGAGTGCAGTGTGGGATTGATGTCAAGGATGGTAGATCATTTGTGGTAAAGAGAGATGATGACGAGGTAAGGAGTATATACACGTGAATGCTTCAATGCTTAAAAAGCTATACAGCAATCTCAAGTCTCAGCAGTAGCGGCACCGGCATCTTGCTCCAACTCAGCATCCTGCTCATTCTGCTCTTCGGCATCTTGTTCCTCTTTGTCTTCGATATCCTGGACGTTGTCATTTTCGCTTTCAGCATCACCTTCCTCGTCCTCATCGTCGCCTTCTCCACCCTCCCCTGCATACCCCTTCAACTGCCCTCCCTTTCTCTTGGGAATGACTTTCATAAACGCCTCGCCCCAATCCCCACATTCCAACCACTTCAGCATAATCTCATGCACGTGGTTTGTAGTCAACACCTTTCTACTCGCCATGGCTAGGTAATCGCCAATGGGAAGTCTAGCGGTTTTTATACCAGCGGCTTCGGCGCGGGCTTGACAGATTCCCTTTTCGCGGTTCTTGTCTACGAGGCCGCCGATTATGTAGGTGCTGAAGGGTTTCAGTTCCGTGAGGGTGACGTCAGAGTCGGCGGAGAGGTAGATGGTTTCGGCTTGTTGCTTCAGGGCTTCGAGGTCGGCGGCGGGGAGGGAGGTGGGTTTGATGGATTGTGGTTGTTTGGGCTTTGCTGCGGCGTCTGGCTTGGGATCTTGTGCTTCGTCTGTGGTAGGAGGCACGGCTTGTTCGCTGGCGGTTTCGGTCTGCTGTGGTTGTTGTTGTTCTTCGGCGATGGTGGGTTGAGCAGGAGCGTATTTGGCAAACACACTTCCCAAACGTCCACCCTTTTTGTCGTCTGCCATCCACTCCTTTGCCTTTTCCCCAGCGACGACGAAATCCTCATCCAAAAACCTCACACCCTTCCAATTCTGATAACTCTTGTTGAGGATACCATCAAATCTCTCCCTCAACTTGCCATTGAAACTACACACGGCAAGATGAGCTCTAAACGCAGCATTCTTGTTGTCGGAATAACATCTCGTCAACTGGCCTCCCAGAGAAATCCTCTCGTTATCTCTCATCAGATTGTCGAAATCGCAATCGATGACGAACGTTATGGGTAGCATTGTAGGTCGCACCCAGGCCTTTTGCCTTTCCTTCCAGGCGTCCGGGTTGGTGCGGCGTTCTTCGCGTTTGCGCTCTTTCTTTGCTTGGTTCTTTTCCTTGCGCCAGATTTTGCGCTCGCCCTTTTTGGCGTCCCATTCGGCTTGTTTGCGGAGTTTCTTTTGCATTGATTTGGAGATTGGGGGATCAGTTGTTGTGGTGGATGCTGTTGTGTGAGGAGATTGGGATGCATTTGCGGGAGTTGTTGCGGTGGTGGCAGTGGTGTTGTCGGTGGAGGCTGTTGCGGTTGTTGTGCCAGCGGAGAGGTTTGGAGGTTGGGATTGTGATGCTGTAGGAGCTGAGATTGTGGCCTCGGTGGCATCAGCTACGGGTTGCGAGGTAGGTGGTTGTGTTGGTGAGATACCAGCATCCGGGGCCGTAGCAGTGGCAGCATCTTGCATGGTAGCATCCTTGTCGACAGCAGGCGCCGACTGAGGCAGCGCATCGCGCTCATGATGGCTGCTGAGTTTGCGGATCTTTGCCGGCCGTTCGTCTTGTTCCATTTTCCTGTACTTGCTTGTGTGGAAGTTCACAAGTCGCAGTTGTGGTTGCGCTGGTGGGGAAGAAATTCTTGAGCTCTAGTCATGTATCGAGTCGCCGACTCGAGCCACGAGTCACGCACGCCAAGCCTTCACATTGCACCTCTCGTCGCAAGCAGCAAGGTCAGCATACCGGCAGACGAGCAATAGACAATCCCACCCACGCCTTCTCAATCGCACCCGCCAATCATCCACCCACTCTACCGTATACCCCACACACAACTCGCCCATCATGCCTCAGGATATGCCGCCCACCGGCGGCTACGAGCCCGTGCAATACAAGCGCAACTTGCCCGCCCGCGGTTTCCGTCCCGCTACCTACCTCATCATGGTCGGCGCCATCTGCACCTACGGCTTCTGGCGCGTAGGCCAGGGTATCCGCGAACAAAAGTGAGATTCTTCAACACCGATATTCCCAGTCAATTGAGCAGCCGGGTCCAAGAACAGAGGAAGAGATGGAAGAACGCGCAAGAGATGGAGAATACCGTATAACAGCGATACCAGGAAGAGAATGGCTACAAGAAGTCCAGACGACAATCTACAGAATCAATTGGCCGGATTTGGATTTTGAGAAAGAAGTAAATGCTGATTTTGTGCCTCACAGCGAACTCGCTCGCGAAAAGATGTGGTCTCGTATCCACCTTATCCCCATGCTGCAAGCAGAGGAAGACCGTGACCAAGTCCGTCGTCACCTTGCCGACAAGGCCCGTGAGAGAGAATTGCTCGGCGCAGAGACAAAGGTCTACCACAGCGACCGGTATGTTCTTCCACACCATTGTCTGTATCACCGACTTGTCACTGATATTTGCTTAGTTTCGTCCGCCCGACATTCGCTGTTACTCCCAACGAGGTTACCAAGTAGATGGTGTATGATGCGTCAAGGAGATGCGAAGATGATGAAGGTGTTGTGATAGAGGTGACGATCACATCACATGCGGGTTGAAGCCGAGGTAGAGGTGGAAGACGCCATGTTTCCAATCCATGAGTCTTTTTCGGACAATAAAAGACCATGCAAATTCATAAGCCGTTAGGAGCGGCTCCCTATACTTCAAGGGGTTCGATAAATATATGTACAAATGAGGTTCTCTTTTTTCTTCTCTTCCATCCAGCACTCCTCATGCCATTAAGATACACCAATCAGTCGGTCAGACAAAGGAACGCTCTAAGCAGCATTTCTCGCACCGAAGTTCCTAGGCAAATGCCTAACCCTCCACTCCTTTTCTCCCAGCCCTAGTCCCGTCTCCGCAGCATCTCTCTGCGCCACATACGGCCTGGTAGTCTTATCCTTCAACAAACTCAACATCTCCTGCCTCTTGACCCTCTGCGCATTCCCACTATACACATCTTCCAAGAAAATCCACCCGGGACTGTCGAATTTGCCTCTGACCAAAACAGTCCTCGATCCTTGCAAATTCTTGATTTCTTTCACAGACATGGGGGTCAGGAGTTGGATTTCCTGTCTTGCTACATTGATGCCGCGGACGATGGCGAGGCCTTTGCAGGAGGAGAAGCGGGGGTCGAGGGGTTGAATAAGGCCGCTGTTGTCGGCGCGGAGATAGGGTAGGCCTTCTGGTGTGCGGCCGATACGATCGTTCATTGTTTCTCCCATTTCTGCTGCAGAGGCTGAGGGAACGTGAGGTGGTCTGTATTGTACTGTTGCATACGCTTCATCGGATTCGACTTCGCAGATGGCTACCATCATGCCGTCGATGATGGACGCTAGGAAGTCTGGGTTGACCGCCTCGCCGTATGACATTATTGATGAGATGCCGGCGTTTTGACCGTTGAATTTGACATGCCAGGGATGGAGCTGGGAGAGTGTGTTGTCTGTCCAAGTGGAAAGTCCTTTGCGAGGGGCAAGCGAGTGGAAGTAAGACATTGATTGCAGAGCGCGCAACTCTGCACTTGTACGGGATTGAGCGGGTTTGTGACGAGGTGGGATCATCAAGACTTTGGCCATTGGTAATGTGGCTTCGATAGAGGCAACAGTCTCTCTTTCCATCGGCTCCATAAGCACGACATCAGTGAGAGGGAATTGTTGAACCAGCTCCATCATAGCGGACACTGCGGATCCAAGAACCCAGCCCGAGCAGTTGAGCACGAGTGGAGCTCCAGCAAAGTCTTCCAGGGCACGGAAGTATGCGTCACGCAAGTCCATCGCACAAGCCAAGAAGTGTACAACATCATCCCTTGGCGAATTGGCGGCAATGGTATGCGATCGGATAGTTCTGTAAGCTGAACTAACATGTCCAGATGGATGCGTGTAGTTTGGTCCGAGAACAGGTGATCGAATCTGTACAAGAGACATTTGACCAGGAGCAGAATATTCAGGCTGTCCGGGATCGAGATCCAACCAGAAGCATGAAGTTGACGCTGATGCTTTCGATGCAGTGAGGAAGGTATTGATGAGCCACTTGCAGATGGTCGATTTGCCAGATCCCTTGGGTCCAGAAACCATGATTACCGAGCTTGGATATGTTGCTGTCGGTTTGCTCAAGACTCTGTTCAATGTGACCTGGCAATCCTGCTCCACCTCGAGTGCTGTGACAGCACGTTTCAGCGGGTCGTCTGATGAGCTTCGGAGAAGAGCGAAAGACCTCGGTTCCGTGTCGGTCTGCTGTGCGTCCTTCTGAGTCTGAGCATACCAAAGTTTCGTCCACAGAGGAGAAATCTTGCTGAGGACATCCAACGAGCGAGTGGTCGAAATAATGTCGACTTCAGCAACGCCGCCCTTTGCTGTGACTACCGGTAGTGCATGTGTAGACGGAGCGTATACTCGATGAGTCGTCGGTCCGGCTCTGAGTACGGCACCATAAATCATAATGTAGCCAGACTTGACTCGTAGATCATATTCTCCAACAAAAGTAGCAGTTTCACCGGCTTCCAATTTCAAACTAAGCATTTCGGGTGTGTCTTTAATCACACATTGCGAATCCGGTGGTAGATTTGAGAGTTTGACCGGTTGATCTGACTTGTAAGAGGTCGTGTTATAAGCACTGGAATAGTTGTTGCCGTCTTCTTGCTCGAAGTCGGTAGCATCTTCCTCATCATCGCTAGAGACATGTTTGTCAAGCTCCTGAGATTTTGACAGAGGGAAACTCGAGAGTAATGTTGACAGCTGTGGAGTTTCAACGCCATTGTGACCATTGCTGCGGTTGACTCCGGCGACATTGGCAGCAGCTTCTGTGCTGGCTTCTGAAGGGCTATCAGGAGCTATTTGGCCCGCTGCCTTTGCTTTGGCAGCAGCGAAAGCACTTAGACGGGCTGGTAATTTTGTCAGCATTGGTAGACCTGCTTGGACATGGAACCACTCGCATAAACTTACTCTTTGTGGTGGTCACAGGAAAAGCATCCTGGGCTTTTCTTTTTTCCTGCATGATAATCTTTTCTCTTTTCGATGTTTCTTCTCGGCCTGTCTGCCGTGAAATTGTGGCTGACGTTCTTGTTTTTGGCAGCCAAATCAAGTCCAGAGGTATCCGGCAATTGGATTGTAAGACGACTTGATTTAGATATTGTCCGAAAGCAAGATATGATTTGGCTGATATAAAAAGTGAAAGATGGTTGATGGATTTCCAAATTGGGGCTTGCGACGGAGACAAGGCGGAGAGAAGAAAGACTTGGCGCATTTTTCGAGGAAGCTTTGGTCACAGAAAAAACATTTTGATGGTCGCATACCATTCCACATCTTGACTTGAGAGAGTCGTTTGTAGCATACCAAGTCCATATCATCGACAATCCCGCCGTATTCTTCAACATCAATCTAAACTCCTCCGAGGGTGTCAACACCGCTCGTCGCACACATATGCTTGGTTAGCATCGACAATCACGACCATCCAACATGCCTAAGATCAAGGAGACCAAGGTCGCTCTGAAGGGCGAGAAGCCAAAGAAGGCCCCAAAGATGTCCGAAACAACGCGCAAAGCCCCTCCGCATACTGAGGAAGTTCAGAACGTCAGCGACAGCGAAGGATCGAACAGCGACAGCAGCAGTGGTCACAGCAGCGGTAGCGAGAGTGATGCCGAGAAGCGCAAGAACACCAAGAAGCCCAAGCCGTCCAAGGTGAAAGAGACGGAACCAAACAGTCCACCGGTCCCCAGCGACAGCAGCGAGGAGGAATCGGACTCAGACGCAGATCTTGACGCTGCTGTTGCACAGGCGAAGGCTGAAAAGACCGCTCCCAACAAGGCACCCGCTGCTGTCACAACCAATGGTGCGGCATTGAAAACGAGCAAGACAAGCAAGGCATCAAAGAGCACGGAAAAGGTTTCGGTCTCGGATGATAGCAGCTCCGAGGATGACAGCGACAGCGACAGCGATGTCGAGATGGGCGAGGCAGACAAGCCTAGAGCTGCTGGACAAGCGGCCGCATCCGAGACAACAGCAGCAGCTATTGTTCCTGCTCAACCCTTTGCTCCTCCACCAGGCTACAAGGCACTCAACACAAAGTCCGCCCTCGCAAAGACAGTCAACACCCTCTTCGACCCCTCCTCCGTCTCATCGAAACAAATCTGGCACATTACCGCACCTTCATCAGTACCGCTATCCCAAATCAAGTCCGTCTCACTCTCCGCCATCCAATCGCACCAAACCATCCTCTCACATAACGGAACCGACTACAACTTGGCCGAGGAGCCCACCAACAACACCCGTGTCTTGCTACCTTCATCAAAGTCAGATGCCTACACCGCCGTCGAAGTTCCTGTCACAAAGACCCTCCACCTCCAGCAAACCATCCGCCTCCCCAACCTCTCTTCGTACCAAACGGATCCTGACACTGGCTCGAATGCCGCAGCAAGCATCAAGACCCCTGCAATCAGCAACCCTCGTCCTCAACCCAAAGGCATGAGAATGCGCTACAAGCCCCCAGGTTTCGGCGACTCAGACCCCGGTCTCATCGGCTCTTCCGAAGACGAAAGCGACACCAACGCCAAGCAAATCGAGAAGAACGCACGCAGCAAGCGCAAGCGTGATGAAAAGGAAGCCAGCGAGGGAACGCCCAAAGACAAGAAGAGAAGAAAGGCCGCCGAGGCTGCAGAAAAGCTAGCCGAAGGTACCAGAGCAGAGGCGCCCGTGACCGCAGAGGAGAAGGCAAGAAAGAAGGCAGAGAAGAAGGAAAAGAAAAAGGGCAAGTCGCAATAGACGCGTCCATTGTTGTATTCTACTCAATGCGTGGAGTTAGTTTTTGATCATATCTTTGGGTTGAGAGGCGTTCATATCTGTATGTAAAGCATTATCAAGAGTGGGAAGGCGACTTTATTATGCCGCATTCTCTTATTACTCTCATTGCGTATCCCTGCCGCAACTTCTTGTTCACATGAATAACATAACAAGGGTCAACTCTCAAAGTCTTGACTTGGGGTTGTTGCTTAGGGACAAGGGTATCAAGCAAATCACCTAAAACAAAATACAGCACTCGTGCCAGGCTTCTGGCTCGAAGACTTACGGACATGGAGAGAGTCACCTCCAGTCTCAAATTCTTTGCCATTGATGAATTCGAACATTCATGTTTGTGGTGAAAAGGAGCTTTGTTGAACACAATCAGGGTGACCCATGTCTCACGGATTGGCACCGCCACCGGGAAGCCTCAGCCACGTTCGTCTCGCGTGTTGCAGATGATGAGCGTATGATGCACAGTGCCATGATTTGATCTTGCTTGATATTCCCATCAGTACACAGATCAAACATGTCAGATGAGCCAGATCAGAGCAGCTCAAATGCAGCGGCTGTAGCAGATAAGGACGCCTCTGACGAGATCACAACCCAGCCGACGACATCTCCGGAAGCCAAAGATATGAGAGAACATGGAGAAGATGTGATGGAGAACTCTCAGGAAATCAGGCCGCCTCTACCGCCTAGACCATCCAATCTGGATCTACTGGAAGAACGGGGTTCTGGAGGTTCGATCCGATTGCCGAAACGAATGGCTTCACGGCCAAACTTGCAAGCACGACCGACGACCGCAGTTTCCTTGACAGATGTCCACACATCAAACAATTTCGAAGACCGAAGATCTCGCAATCTTTCTCCTCCAAGCCGGTCTGTGTCGAGGAAACAGAGTACGGCCACTATCAACAGGTTTCGAAGTCGCGTCGGTAGTGACGCAGCCGAAACGAGCAGTTTACGCAGCTACGCCAATACGGTCGGGACTGCTGGTGAGATGGAAAGTCTGCTTGGGGACCCGTTCCCTACAAGTCCTGCGTGGAAGGCACTGAGCGCGCAATTGGAAAAGGAAAACCCAATGGATCATGTTTTCGATGAGGACGATATCTTCAGCCTCCGGATGCATCATGAGTTTGATGAGTTGGAGGAGTTTCGGTCCAATGGCACGAATGAGGAGTTTCTGATGAATTCATGGACATCGAAACTCAAGCACTTTTTCATCTTGTCATCAGCGGGGAAACCCATCTGGAGTCGACATGGTGATGACCAAGTCATTGCCAATCATATTGGAATACTCCAGACCCTTATATCTTTCTATCAGGACGTCAATGACAACCTACGAGGCTTCACGGCAGGAAACGCAAGATTCGTGATCCTGTCCAAGGGTCATTTGAACTTGGCAGCCATTAGCAGACTCGGCGAGAGTGACCTGCAGCTTAAGACGCAGCTGGAATCTCTGTACATGCAGATTCTGTCAACACTCACTCTGCCCAGCATGCAGCGCATGTTTTCAAACAGACCTTCTACGGATCTGCGACGACCGCTCCAAGGCACAGAAGTTTTGCTCGGCGCATTGGCCGATGGCTTCACAAGAGGTTCCCTGCCCACCCTGCTCTCAGCACTCGAATGCCTGAAAATCAGGAAATCACACCGTCAAGTCATCAACAATACCCTTCTCAAAGTCAAGTCGCCAAATCTTCTCTACGGTCTCATGGTAGCAGGAGGCAGACTGGTGAGCGTAGTACGACCCAGAAAACATTCTCTACACCCGGGAGACCTTCAACTCATCTTCAACATGCTCTTCGAGGCCGGGAGCGTCAAAGCCGGCGGTGGCGAGAATTGGATCCCATTGTGTTTGCCCGGATTCAACAATACAGGTTTCTTGTACATGTATGTCAGTTTCCTGGACCTCGGCGACGAGCATGGCAAAGTGTCAGAAGAGCGACCGCAGACTTCTTCGGCCAGGGATGATGATCAACTAGCCATCATCCTCATCAGTGCAGACAAAGAAGCCTTTTACGAATTACGCCAGATGCGTGATGATTTGATTGAAGTAAGCCCCTACCCCTGTTCCCTTCTCCCAATCTCCTTTGACCAGAAACCCACTTACACCATCTTTCCTCTCTAGCAACTCAACCAAAACAACAGCATGACAATCCTAAAATCCTCCATCCGCCACGGCCGCCCTTCCATCCCTTCCATCCTCCCCTCCTCCCCCCTCCTCCACTTCATCTACAAATCCCGCCCCAACGTCCAATTCTTCTGCCCGTCATTTTCCCCACACTTTACATCTCTGGTCCCCCACCGTCGTCTCGTCTCCCTATACTCCGCTCTACACACCAGCATCCACAACAAAACCGCACATTTAAAAGTCCACTACGCTTGCGCCAAAGATGCTGTGGCGTTGGGGTGGGAAACGGGGCAGTATGAGGTTTATGCTGTTGCGGGGGGTGGAGTCGAGAGGGCGGTTTTGGCGAAAGCGGCGCAGGAGGTTGTGAGGTGGGTCAAGAGGGAGGAGGAGAGGGTGTTTATTATTGGTGGTGCTGTGTTTTGAGGGGAAAGATTGATCCGAGGTGGAGATTGACAGATATTGCTCGTTTTCCGGTAGAATAGAATATCGAATTTCTCCTTTTCGTGGTGCAGGAAGTGAGAGTTGGTCTTTGTATCTGTGCTTGTAGTCTGGCGGGATTGGCATGTTGCATCTTGCTGTGAAACATTGTTTTTATGGAACTCTCATCATGTTATATGCAAGAAAAGCGTGGCAACAGATAATAATATTTGCTGGACCGTGGCAACAGATGATAATATCTGCTGAAGATCACAATGGAGACAAAGGGGAAGAAACTGTTTTCTGGGAAGAAACTGTTTTCTGGAAAGATGTGCTTATTGATGCGCTTTGCAGCGTCAATCTAATGGACTTTTATCTCCTTGCTAGCTACTGTAGTGTCTTCTTTAAATCATCGCCTCGTGAGGGGAATATTTCATAGCCGCTGTAAACCGTGGATTCCAGCTGTGCGTAGCTATGTGATGGCATAAAGGTGCGATGTGTGGAGCGAGTGGTGTGGCTCTCGATGGTGGCCAGCGCGCTGGAGAAAATATTCTGCATATGTACAGTGTTGCAGTGCGTCCTTGCCTCGTCTTCGAGATGGCATAATAGCTGCGACTGATCCGATCAGTTAGCCCCGTGGCTGCCCGATCGAGCTTGTGAATGTTGGGATATGTGTCTGATCAAGTGGCACCGTGTTGATCTCAAGGCTCTGCATCTGCGGCACGATGATGCTCCAACCATGCCAAACGCATAACGTCGTATAAGAACAAGAATTGGGCCTCGCTCTGGACCATCATCATGCGCTGTCTTCTCATGGCATTGACAGTATCGAAGATTGGGTCGACATCGTCAGGGACTGAATCGAGGTTGCCGCGTTCCAAATGAGCGAGTAGGAAGTCGAGAGCAATGAAAGTACCTGATCTGCCAACACCGGCCGAGCAATGAATGATGCGAGGACTGGCTATTGGTTCAGACGTAGGCTCGAGTGCAGGTGGGAACTCGGCAGAGGTTGGCACATTCGGTGGCTTGCTGAGATCCGCCGATTTTGTGATGAGTTTAAGCATGGCGTTGCGGTTCTCGCCTTCTGGTACTGAAAAGTCCGGCCATCCAACAAACAGCAAGTGGTAAATTTCCTTTTCCTTCCAGTCCTCGCCATTGTCTTGATCTTCTACGGCTTTGGCGGACTTGTAACGCAGTTTCAGGTGACGCATGGCACAGCGAGATGTGGCGTCCTCTTCTACTGAAAGGAGCTCGACTTTACCTTCGAAACCTGGGTGATTTGTCAGCACGATTTCGAGGGGTACGTAGTATCGTTCTGCATTTTCATAGTGCGGTTCAACATATTCTAGGCCATCGCAATGCAGAGTTGTATCGCCTTCGATGCATCACTCCACTCAGAGCGTCCAAAAAGCGAGCTCTCAGTGGAGAAAGGCACTGGGTGCGATAGCCTTCTGCATTGCGACAGCCTCGAACACGTTGAACTGCGACTGCGAGACACTTACCATCGTCAATCTCAGGGTCTGGGTGGAGCTCGAGCGGTGATTCGGGGTCATCCGGGAAGTACTTGTAGCACTTCTCACGGCCGGCCTCATGGGTCTGAGTAAGCATGACGACCACGGCAGGTGTATCCGGGCCAGTCTCTTGGGCAAGCATGCGGTAGAACTGGGATGTAGAAGTGTTCTTTGGTCCTTGAGTGGCAATGTATCGGCGCGGGCCTAGAGCGATAGGTGATGCGTTGATGTAATCGTTGTAACCCTCAGCGACAGCCAGCTTGATACGATTATTGGCAAAAGGCTCAACATTAATGTAGCGATTGCGAATAGCGATGTCGTTGCCTGTCAAGCGTGCCCATTCCGACTCTTGCTCCGGGTTGTCGTGTTGTTCGGATAGTCGATCGCGTTGGTCATTTTCGAGGTAGTTGAAGTTATGCACGAGGGTCGATCGGTCCTGTCGAAGGAACTGAGGCAAGGCAGAAGGCATTTCTGATGAAAGCAATTGGGTCGAAGCCGAGCGGGTGGCCATGGCGCGCCTAATACTGGCGGAGCGTCGTTCAAGAAACTTTTGTTGCTTCTCAAGTAGGCGGATGCGCCGGGGCGAACGTGGATGAGCCAACTTGACGGGCGGCGACTGAAGTTATGTAGTCGTATGCGCGGGCGAGAGCCTGATAGAATGGACTAGATGCGACAAAGGATAAAGATACCGAGTGTGAGTGAGAGCGAGATGGTTCCAATCGACTTGTTCAAGTTCGAGGCTCAAAAGTGTAAAGTCTGAAACATGACATGACCATGACCGAGGGGCAGGAGGCCCCTCCATCTCGCATCTCGCGTCGGCTGTTGTTTGTCCCGAGCTTCGTCGGGGAAATTAGCCGCCGAAAGGCAGGAAGGCTGACCATTTCTACGACGAGTCCAAAGAGAGCCGGCATACGAGAGGCCCTCTGCGGACATGGTGTAAGAATGGAAAACTTCGTGCATTGCAGCAGCTGAGATTGAAGTAGTCGTGTGCTGTGCTGAGAGGCACGAAAGAATGTCAAACGCCGGCTGCACTTTCCCCGGACGCGCGCCTTGCCCGAAAGTCCATTATCTCCGTAGCCATCATCGAAGCACGCACCTTCCTTCCTAATACTCAGTCTCGAACAATTCATTATTGCGATCGAGCACCTGCCTATTCTTGACAGTCGCAATCAACATGGCTCCCTGGGTAGCAGTCGTCGAGGTAAATCGTCCAACACATCCGCCTGTGTCGCCACCCGATCACTGACATTAGCATAGGCATGGCTAGTCAAACGAGTATGCGCCGTCTATTCTCGTACAACCGAAACGCCACTGACACCTCAATGAATAGCTCCTCGAAAGTCACACCTTCCATCAGGGTGTCCGCAGAGTTCATAAGGGCGTCCATCGCCTCCGCCACGGTCCTCTGGAAGGAGATGAGGGAGGCACCAACATCGAGAGTGCGTTATCCCTGGACCCCTTCTCCAACACTAGTTACTTACAGTCAGCAGAACAAGGACCAGGCTTTGGAAGTCACCTTTGGGAAGAGATTCAGACACAGGCCGGCCTTCGTAAGAATGAGGCAGACCCGCTGCAGAAGTCCGACCCTTTGCACAAGTCCGACCCGCTACACACTTCGCAGCACAAGCCCAACGAGCCTGCAAAAGAGCGTAAGAGATTGCCATTATCTTGCCGCATACACAAGCTGATTTAAACAGCCCAACAACCAAAGGAGAGCTTCATCAACCACTTCCTGAACGAACTCCTCACTCAAACTAAAGGCGGCGACAAGAAGCGATGATTCAATCCGTGTCACTCTTCCGCACTCACGTCCTCATGGCTTAATGACCGCACGACCTCACTCACTTCGCTCTCCACCTCTGATCCGACATGAAATTCATCATGCATCAGACTATTGGCATAGCACGGCGCTCTACACTTGTTCCTCCATGGTCACCTGCAGCCGCCTGCGCCACTCTTCGCACTTGAGGTCGAATTTTCAATCGATGCAGCCGCCCGATCGGGCTGCCTACCAGATGCCAAGGACCAGCTTCTAGCAAGATCACGAAGAGACCATGAAGAGACCCTGAACGAGCCTGGGCAGACCAGTTGCAGTTGACCACAGGTCATGAGATACTGCTCTGCTCTTTCAAGATCACTGAATGTTTAGTCGAGGTAGATTGCATTCTCTTTTTCTCAAATAGCACAAGAAAAGATCAATCATACACTCCGTTTGCTATACTCATATCAATCATGAATCGATTTCTGGGCGATTGACTAGATGGCGTGACCGAATGTATTCTCGCACTCCTTCTTTCTACTGTCACAGTATCTTGGAGGGCAGAATCGACCACTTGGAATGCCATCTATCAGATCCGAGGACCCTGATCGATTCTTATTAGCCACCCCACGTCGAATCTACGTCATGCTTACAAAATGCTTCCATAGACATGTAAATACAACCCTCTTCGCATTATACAATCTAGACATCGATTCCTCGTAAACAACTGACAATCCCATTTACGATAAGTGCAGCACCCTTTCAATCATGCCTAACGCAATTGTCACCGGAGCTACTGGTGAGTAGTTGATCTCTCTCACCCGCGTCCAATGCATTCTGACCATGTTCCAGGCATCCTCGGCCGCGAGATCGTCTTCGAACTCGCAGAGGATACAAAGACATGGCCCAACATCTACGCTCTTTCCCGCAGCAAAAAGGAAGACTACCCATCAAATGTCAAGCACACTCATCTTGACCTCCAAGCCGACCCTCAGGAAATGGCCAAAGAGCTTCAAAACATCAACGCCGAATACGTCTTCTTCACCGCCTACCTCGCCAAAGACGATGAAGATGAAGCCACAAAAGTCAACGGAGACATGCTCCAAAACTTCATCTCCGCCCTCAAGATCACCGGAGCCGCAAGGAACATCAAACGCTTCATCCTAACCACAGGCTGCAAACAATACGGCGTCCATTTCGGCGTCCCCAAAAACCCAATGCAAGAATCTGACGCCTGGCTCAAACACCCTTCCTACCCATCAAACTTCTACTACCGCCAACAAGAAATCCTCCACAAGGCCGCTGCGGAAAATGGCTGGCAATGGACAGTCACTTACCCCAACGATGTCATCGGCGTCGCCAAAGGAAATTTCATGAACTTGGTCTCTGCGGTGGGCATCTATGCCGCCATGACCAAGGAGTTGAAGCAACCATTCATCTGGCCAGGTTCTCCACACTTCTACACCAAATTCGACAGTTTGACGTCTTCGACTCTGCATGCGAAGTTTAACACTTGGGCCGCTTTTGCACCTGGAGCTGCTGATCAGGCCTTCAATGTCGTGAATGGCGATGTAGAGTCCTGGCAGAATCTGTGGCCCAGAGTTGCTGCGAAATTCGGTCTGCAAATTCCGGATAAAATGTTTACGGAAAAGGATTTCAAAAACGATTTCGGCGACGATGGACTTCTCATGCCACTTATGGATACACCCCCTATTTCCGAATTCGCAGCTGATCGCGGTCTCGTCGACGCTCCGATCACGAAGAAATCTCTGGTGGAAGGCAAAATTGATCTTGCCAAATGGGCACAGAAGCCTGAGGTCAAGAAAGCTTGGGAAACGCTGGCGGAAAGAGAAGGATTGGATAAATCAGCATTTGAGAATGCGACTTGGGCATTCTTGAACTTTGTGTTTGGAAGAAACTTTGATTTGGTTATCAGTATGAGTAAAGCTAGAAAGGCTGGATGGACGGGATATGAAGATAGTTGGGATGCCATTGAGGGAAGTCTTGAGAGATTGGTTGGGGAGAAAGTATTGCCTGCTTTTGAGAAGTAAGGGGTGATGGAGATGGAGACTATGAGTGAAAATTCTCTTCATTATCTTGTACGGCAGTTGAATCGAAAGATCGGAATACTTCATGTTCTGACTCCTCCGAGATCCAGATATCGCATACCACGTTCATGCCAATGCTCCAAGATAAAGACACACTCCACAACATTCACACTGACAAATACATACATGACCACCGCTCTTCAACCCATCACCACCCATTGCCACCTACAACCACCCATTACCACCTATCATCACCTCATCTCCCCTTCTCCTCCCATCTCCCCATTTCCCTCTACTCCCCAATTCTTCTTCCCCTCTCTCAACCACCAACAGTCTTAGTAAAAGTAACAAAACTCGTCATAGCAGTCTCTTCAACGACAGTAGGAGCAAACAATGTGATAGTCGTAACTCCAGTATCGGAATAAAGATCCGCTTCCATCGTCTTTGATTGTGCGACACTCAAAGTCTCGACGTTGGTATATGTTCGGGTATAAGTCGTCGGCCCTGCCCAAGGCGGGAACCCAAAGATGTAATATGTCCCCGTCACTGTTTTTGTGGTGTTTCGATAACTGACGGTCAGCTCTTGGGTCTTTGAGTCTTTGGCTGTATTGCTGGAAATTCCACTGCTAGACAGATTGGCAGTAGCAGTGGTCGCGCCTGCAGTGCTCGAGTGAGTTTTAGTCCAAGTGATCGTTTCATATTTGGGCTTTTCTTTGGTCATCCATGTTGGTAGAGGCAGCCATGGCACAGGGTTTGGCAGATAATGTGGTTTCTTGATTATCGTGGTAGTCATGACCTCGATTTCTGGAGCGAAGGATGTAATGGTTGTAACACCAGCTCCTGAGGTAGAAATGGCTTGCGTGGTCCTTGGATCCTTAGGACTGTGTTTCTTGGTCGAAGTGACTACCACATACTCGGGCGTTTCTGTCAATGGCCGTGGGACAGGGAGGTTGGTGTCGAACAACGAATCCGGCCATCGTGTAGCTATCGTGCTGGTGATGAGATCGGCGGAAGAGACTGCGACTTCAGAGCTTGCGGTAGTCGTAGGTGAACTATCAGTTCTGGAAGGCATATCCGTCGTGGCTGAAGCGGCACTCTGACCAGAAGCTGTGGAGGACGACCTATCGCGTTCAAGCCAAGACACGAGGTCAGGGTTTATTGTTGGAATTATAGGCTGTCCCACAGAAGCAGCAGGAATCATTGACCCAAGATTTACGACTTCAGTGGGTTTGACGTGACTGTCGGTGATATCGGCAGGGTGAACAACACGACTGCTTTCAGTGCTGGCGACGGCGATGGCTGCGGCGGAAGTGTATGGAACACAGGATGATAGCAAGAGTACAAGACCGAGAACTTTAGGAAAAGCCGTGAGGCCGGTCATGGCTGGTCCGGCCATAAGCGAAGTACGTGAGAGTAAGGATATGGGGAGGGCTGAACTGCGATGGCAGGGTAAAATCTCGAACAAGGTGGACAAATCGATGGAAGGTGCCAGATATATATGGCAGAGGACAGCCCACCCATCAACATATGGACGAAAAGCCAAAGGAGTATGCATTGAGGTGGTTCCGTGGTTTGAGAAACTTTATCCCAGAAATGCATGTTTGAGAAAAGACGCAACGAGCAAATTCAGAAACTGAATAACTGCAGCACACCTATGCATACCATGGCGTCTCTACCAAAACCTTCATACACAGTGTCAGCAGTGCTTTTCAGACTTGGATCTGGCGTAGAAACATACCTCTAGTTTTCTCACGAATCTTTATGTTCGAATGACGGTAATGAAACCCCTTTCTTGCATCGTAGAACGTCTTGTTGTGTGACATTCGGAGCCTTTTTCCGATGGAGAGCAGACACAATCCGCCCGCAAAGTAGCCGGTAAGACACAATGTGTCTTAAAACAAATGGTCTTGTCGCTTCTCCCGCTGCGTTGGGCATTCTTGAGATGGTTTTATCTGTATCTGGACATGTGTGATCAAAATCCTCATCCCGAATGGCACAAGGTCTTCCAAGGATAAGTGAAGTTATCCTATCCATACAAAGGACACTCCAGAAAGATCTTCTTTTGCTTTCCTGCAGCCTATCTCATTTCCTCTACCATGACCAACACCAACGAGAAGGATGTCGGACCAGAGTTCATCAACGATGTTGAGTCCGGCAGCTCACGACAAGCATACACCAGAGGCGGCAATCCCGAGGATAAGAAGCTTGTCTGGAAGCAGGATTTGAGGATCCTACCCATCTTATGTGGTATCTACCTCTTGTGTTATCTCGACCGCTCCAACATCGGCAATGCTAAGGTCTTGAATGCTTCGACACACAATGACTTGCTTTCCGAGACCAACATGACGGCCTACCAATACACCATCGCGCTGATGGTATTCTTGATTGCATACATGGTCTTTGAAGTACCATCCAATTACTTCCTCAAACGACTTTCTCCGAGCAAATGGATTGCCTTCTTGATGCTCTCGTGGTCAGTCATGACCATGGGGCTAGGTGGTGTCCATAATTTTGCTGGAGTCACAGCATTACGTTTCATGCTTGGAGTGTTCGAAGCAGGGCTCTTTCCCGGTCTTGTGTACTACCTCAGTAAGAGCATCCGGATTCCATTGGGAAGTACAAACTAATGTCTTTTCTCAGCATTTTGGTATCGTACCGATGAGCGCTCGATAAGAGTGGCCCTCATCTTGGCTTCGGCGACATTGGCAGGTGCTTTTGGAGGAGCCATCGCGTACGGCGTTGGCCATATGAATGGTACCGGTAGTCTGTCAGCGTTCCGGTGGCTGTTCATCCTAGAAGGATTGCCATCATTGCTGTCGGCACCATTCGTATGGTTCTTCCTTCCCGATTATCCTGAGACTGTCAAATGGCTCTCCCCTGAGGAAAAGGCTCTTGCTGCAGAAAGATTGAAACTCGAAGGCTCGCACGGAGGCAGTAGGAGTATGACTTGGCAGGATGCTAAAGTCACACTGACCGATTGGAGACTTTACGCTCATTATGCCATCTACTTTGGCATCTCAACCCGGTTTAGCTCTTTGTCCCTCTTCACACCAACCATCACCGCAGGTCTGGGCTTCAAAGACCTTACGGCGCAGCTGATGACCGTTCCGCCGTATGCAGTGGCTTATGTGGTGACGCTTCTGGTGTCTTGGTCTACCGACCATTTTGATGCGTAAGTAGACCAGGGCGATGGAGAAGACTCGAGATACTGACCACTCACAGTCGAGCCCTTCATTCCGCCATCTTCGCCACAGTAGGAGCAATCGGCTTCCTAGCGTCTGCCGTGCTTCCACCGGACGCATACAACGCTCGGTACGGCTGCCTCATCGTGGCTGCTGCCGGTTGGTTTTCATGCATCCCACCTCTTTTGGGATGGCTATCGTCCAACTTACACAGTACTGCAGCGGCTGGACTAGCTATTGCTTTGAACATCTCTTTTGGTGCACCAGGACAGATCACGGCAGTCTGGATTTACAAGGGGGAAGAGAAGAAGAAGGGATACCCTACTGGTCATTGGGCAAATGCGGGCTTGCTTTTCTTTGTGGCTGCTGGCTGCATCTCCCTACTGTTCTTCCACAAGATCAAGAACAGGACTTTGAGACGAGAGGGCGTGGAGAGGCTATTCAGATATTGAGCTTGCTTATCTTGAGTAGCAAGACATACCAAGTTTCAATACGTACAGTAACAGTGATCGCCCCTATTCGAGGACCGGAGCTTTTGTTGCGATATGTGATGAATGGATGATTGTCGTAAGACGCTCCTCAGCCTGCTAGGCGACTGTGCCTGTGCGCATGAACAGATTCGGTGGCAACTTGCGGTCCTGGAACTCCGCATCCACGTCATACACCACTTCTTCCACAGGCTTGAAGCCCAACTTTTGGTACACAAATCTCCCCATAGCAGATCCCTCAGTCGTGGACTCAAGCTCTCCTCTGCGCTTAGCTTCAACCAGCCCCCACTCGACCAACTTGTTGGCAATGCCTCTTCTCTGAAAAGATGGGTCTACCACGCAGAGATCCAGACTGAAAGTTGCTGGCGATGCGGTGCTCGCCTTTTCTTCCAGTGTCTTCACACGCTGGCTCACGAAAGACGCGAAACATTGCTTCAGAAAACGTTGTTCTGATTCGTTTCCTGGGTAAAGGTCTTCCAGATCCGCAGCAGTGGTCACATCAGTCGAGGGCTTATCTCCTTGTCCATCAGCCATAGATAACTGTACCCATATAGCGAACCCAGCAATGACGCGTTGTCCTGCACTTTGAGGATCGGGCACAATGGCTTTGAGGTGGATTGTGTTCGACTCTCCAGAATTATTCTTGGTGACAGTTTGATAGCGTTTGACCATTCGTGAAATGCCTGCAGATTTTCCCTTTGGTGTATCCCAGCCAGGATTCATGGCTTTCCAGAATGCATCGTTGGTTTGTTCGCCGAAGCATTTGGAAATTGTCTCGAAGGCAGCGGTGAAGTCTTGTTCATTGTCGATCACTTCGACAGTCACGTCGGCAGCCTTTTGTGTTGTCTGGTTCATCTTCTTGTGTGGGAGTGGATATATTGGAACGATTCTGGTCGCTATTCGTGAGGAAGGAGAAGGTGCGATGGGAGTTGTCGTCGAAGTGGGGCCGAGGTGAAGTTGCCAGATTTCAGACATCTCTTAGAACTTGGCGTCTCTTTTCGACGACCATCAACGCACTTGCAGACGTTACGATTTACTTTTCGACTCTGTATACCCATAGTATCGTTAACCTATCTGATGGTGTGATTCTTCAATTCTCACAGCCTCTGATTCAGTAGTCTTATCTCCTTTCGACGGTATACAGCGATGCGACAAGGCTGGGAAACTGACTTGGTGTCAAGCGTCGCATTTCTTGGATCTGTTTGACAAGCATATCACAATTGTAGAGGTCTGGCACATTGATTTGATCGCAATACAATCTAAGAGCTCAATGGTATAGGGCATGTGAGATGAGGACAGCAGCGAACTCCGTCTGTTATCCAGTCCATCTTTCGAGTTGGTGTGTGGTCATCGACATTGGTAACACATCAACCTTGATGGTAAAAACTCAAGCTATCTTCGTATACTCGCGACTCACGGATATCCTCGCTGAATTTGGGATTAACAACCAGCAAAGTACCTCGGTACGATGGAGTGAGTGAGATTAAGTTTGGCCGAAGCAGACGTTGACTGCAGATACGAGCTTGCTGTGTTCGAACCACCAAACACGTCTGGACGTGCAGCGATGCGAACAGCTGTCCGCCGCACTGTATATGTGTCATGGCGAAAGGAGCTCGCAGTTTCTGAAACTTTGATACCGATCACAGCCGTTATTGAAGTCACTTGAGTTGTTGAATGGGAACACGAGGCTCCACTGGATACTGTCAGGTATACTCAGCCGAGATTACTGAAATCCTATGACACTTTGAAGACATACATTCAACCTCCTCCGACCAGACAAAGCTGCTTCTATCGGACCAGTTACTTCTCCATCAGCTGCTCTTTGATCACCTGTCTAACCCTTCCACGCTTCCCGATATCAGATCAGATCATCATGAAGCTCCTTTCACTCGTCACTATGGCTGCTTGCATGGTTACTCCAGTCATGAGCATGCCAATTGCAGACGAGTCAAAGCCAGCAAACGGTACCTCTGAGGTTCTGATCGCATTTGAGGACCTGGTCCACACTACATCGGCTGACGCTATGCATGTATTGGACGTCTTTGGTATTATCACCTGGTCATCCACATTAGCGCGCCCGGAGCTAATAGACACATAACTAGCCAACATCACCAAATTAGGCATCGAGTCATACGATAAGACCCTTGAAAATCTGGCTTCAGACTTCTCCCAGACTATCACCGCCATCGATAATATCGTCGAAGACATCGCTAAGGCGGCAATCCCTCTTTCGGCTGACAATGCCAAAATCCTCGCCAATGGTTTCCAGACAATCCAGGCCGTCACTGCAAACGTAACTGCGGCCTTCGAGCACCTCTTAAACACTAAGAAGGGTATAAGCCACAGGATAGCATACATGACTGTCGTTCCAGGCTGACTAGGTTCTCCGAAGGTATCGCCGCCGAGATTCACGAAGACTTCTCTAGAACCCTTGACCTCACCAGCCAAATCGTCGGCGTCTTTTTGAAGGCTGCTCCGTCAATCCTGTCTTACTTGGCCACCACTACGACTATTTACGCCGATGTGGCCCTGCTGTTGACTGACTTCACCATGATTGCAGCACCTCTAACGGCCATTGCAGTCAAGGTACTTGGTCTCATCGCTTTGATCGTTTGATCTTGCTTTTATGCCAAGATTGATGCAGTGTGATGGATCGATGATATACGCCTTTCGCATGCCATTTTGGTATGAGGTTTCATCGGAGAAGTATTGTTTGTGCGTAAGGAAAAGTTTCCCGAGTCATTCTTTTGGATTATAGTGAATTGGACAGGCTGCATTCAACATATCGTCATGCAGCATACAATACATTTTATAGATCCGAATGAACCATTTTCTAACGGGCAGCAAGTTGCAGCAGTTGAGACGTTCATATCTCACTGATTCAACAAGTTCACAAATTCGCAAGTCAGCGGGATGAGAGTTTCTCACAAAATCCCAACAAAGCTCCTGATTCTTGCTTCGAAACTGCATGCGGCCATAGATGAGCAGGCGGCAGGAAGTGAAGTTGGCGAAATCGATTCTGATATCGATATCAATGAACACTGCCCTCTTCTGTGTCACCGCATGTCGTCTCTACTGCATCTACCACGCGTTTGTCTCTTGGCGGGTGACGCGGTGGTGAAGCTTCGCGAGCAACCTCCGTTTCTCCAGGTCTCGCGAAAGATCGATCTCTTCTTGAACAAACAGCAAGAATCGATATTGTGGTGAATATATGCTGAAAACATTTAGAGTCAACTGTTGAAGATATGTTTCTTGGTCCTAACGAAGTGTCTACAGTGCAAATTCCATATGTCGAAGGTGAATTGTTCATGCAAGCAAAGCATACGCGTCTATAGGTCCGTGCTATAACGACGGCTTGTGTTATTCTCTTCCGCCGGGACAGCGACGACACCAAACGCCTGCAAGTGTACCTAACCGCCTGAAAATGCCCTCGATATGCCAAGACAGGTGTAGGTGGCTATTTGAAACTAATATGATATGTTGATGAAGATCCCGCGTAAGCAAAGCGTAAATGTCTCGATTGTGATTCGTTGATGGCATGACTTCCACTCGCCTATTCCATCTTCAGGTCTGTGATGTTAGGGCTTTTCAGCTTCGTCTGTGTGAAGCTTGATAGACCAGGGCAGTTGCTTGCTTTATCAGGAGTTTGGACTGTTGTGAGTTGCTTGCGTGGCGACCTGGTGAGGTCAAGCAAGGCCTTGCAAGTTGAGGGATGGCCTTGAGTGTGATGCAGGTGTATAAAACTCTGCTTTCTTCTCCCTTTGTCGTTCCTGTTCATCGTATCAACTTCATCACACAACTCTTGCTTCGTCATGGTCCACTTCAAGAACATTCTCGCTTCTCTGGCTCTGGCAAGCTCAGCTGCAGCCCACCCCGGTCATGACCCTCGCGAGGAGGCTCTGGAACGTCGTATCTATTACGACTCCGTATCTCAAACCAAGCGCTCATTGAGCCATTGCGAGGCAAAAATCAAGGCTCGTGGTCTTGAGCAAAGATCTCTTGCCCGTCGCGATGCCCTGGCTACCAACATGAGACAGAAGCGCGGTCTTCCTGCTGCTATGGGTAACTTTTCCATCGAAGCCGAGAGGCTGTTGATAGCAGCTAACCAGCGAGCAGAAAAGCGTGACGCCGCTTCTGTCCTCAACACGACTCATTTATCGAACGACACCAGCATCAACATGGACGTTACCGAGGAGTACCTCTTTGGCAATGGCTCTTGTATCCTTGTCCCTGAGGTCACTCAAGGTCCTTACTATGTCGAGGGAGAGTTCATTCGCAAGAATATCACCGAGAGCCAGGAGGGTGTACCCATAACGCTCGATATTCAGGTCATCGACGTCAACACCTGCGAGCCTGTTCCAGATGTATATATCGACTTCTGGCACTGCAATGCAACCGGTGTCTATTCTGGCATTGTTACCAGTGGTAATGGTGATTCTTCGGACACCGTCAACGTCAACACCACTTTCCTTCGCGGTATCGCCGAGACCGATACCGAGGGTGTTGCCACTTTCGAGTCCATTGTCCCCGGTCACTACACCAGGTATGCAAGTCCGTCAGCATAGACATCGACATGATACTGACCTCCTTCGTAGCCGCGCCAACCATGTCCACATCGTCACCCACACAAACACGACCCTTTACGTGAACGGTACCATGTCCTCCGGCTCGGTCCAACACGTTGGCCAACTCTTCTTCGACATGTCTCTGCTGAAGCAAGTCGAAGCCACCTACCCCTACAACACAAATACACAAGACTGGACAACCAACAGCGAAGACTCCATCCTTTCTGAAGAGACTGCAACCGATGGCGTTGACCCCGTGGTCGAGTACATCTTGCTCGGTGACGATATCACTGATGGTGTTCTGGCTTGGATCTCCATGGGCGTGGACATGACCAACAACCAGACCATCACTCCTGCAGGAAACTACTACCGTACTGGTGGTGTGATGGACTCTTCCTCATCAGGCATGGGAGGTGGTATGGGTGGTGGCGGTGATGCACCCGGAAATGGTACTTCCAATGGTACTGCAGGTGCTCCTCCTTCGTGATAGGATCTCATCGAATGAGCTTGTCAACGGCAGATGTGCGTCCCCGGTTTCAGGTTGACATGGATTGCGGCATCGAGACTGCGGAGTGCATAGGAGATCCTCCCGAGGCTCGGTGGAAGCTTGCATGGCCTCGGTATCCTTTGGCAAATTGTCGATGTATGCAGCATATCAAAGAACAATAAGATCGTCAGTTCTATCACACCTCCTTGTTCGAGGGTCCTGGACGAGTGGAATTGAGTAGCGTATATGCGTGCCTCATTCGCAACGCCCTCCGTGCTGCATGCGTTCAATATGCATTTCCACGTCCGAGTCACCTACCTATCTGGATGCCCAGATTTAACCAAGGTTTGCATAGATCACGTAAAAGGCTGCCAGAGGTGGAGTAAGCATAACTGATTGACGTGAGAAAAGGCTGTGGAGGTTTGGTGGAAGATTCGAAGGACTAGCCCCTGCCAAGACCTGAACAGACACTTCCAGCCTCGGTACTTTTTGCTTGACCGTTGCCAAAAAGTATGTTTCAGATTTTGCCTTTTGCGCGCGACAGGGAAAGGCTTCTTTGTCACGCAAGCCTCTCGAGCGGCGAATGTTGGAGTTCATGCATGTCCAAGGCCTTGAAACGCAGACCTTCTTTTGATGTTTTGGATCAGTGTTATGATCAGGGCAGTTGAATCGCGCTCATCGCACTCATCGGACGAATGGATTGCGATTCACGTTGAAGCGGCGAAATCTTCTGGACGACTGGATGTCTACTGGCAGGTACTGTAGATCCGTCTAACTCGAGTTCGAATCGCCTATAAGCTTTGTCCATTGCCAAAATGCACCAGCAATCTTATCCATATCTGACTCATGGGTTGACAGCTGTGTACCAATCTTTTACGCATCTCATGTGGCATCCAGGACAGGCACGTTTGCGGCTACGTGCGTACAAGTCCTTGCCCTAGGCAGCCCATGACAGGTGAAGGTTGAAACAAGGTTGAGGCTCGTTCTGACTGATTGGATCCTCGCGCATGGATGTCGAGCACGTTGTCGCTTGCCAAGGTAGGCCCCCCAGTGATCTTCGTCGATGGAGGTGCATGGCGATATCGCAGCCACCATCGTGCTGTGGCAGAAGAGCAAGGTTCGAGATTAATGCTGCTTATGATGGTGGCGCGGAGTGAAACACTAATTCTGTTAGTGAACAGCCATACAAGCACGACTCACAGTATGGAGATCAAGGTTATTGGTGTGTGTACCGGGTGGCCTAATGCTTTAGGCATTGATGTTCAGTCATCAAGAGATATATAAACAGTTTACAATGTCCCAGAAGAAATGACTTATCATCATTCACTCGTCCACTACTTTCGTTCAACTCCAACAATCTTCTTTCTACACCACCACAATCATGCACTTCACCAACAGCATCCTCGCCGGAGCCTCCATCCTTGGATTGGCCGCCGCCAGCCCCATCGAGCTTGACACTCGTCAGTCAGGTTGCTCCAGCTACACCATTATCAACACCAGAGGTACCGGTGAAGCCCAAGGTCCCTCCGCAGGTTTCAGAACCATGAACAGCAACATCCTCTCCTCAAAGTCAGGTGGCAAGGTCTACAACACCGTCTACGCCGCCGACTACAGCCAGAACTCCGCAGCCGGTACCGCCGACATCGTCAACAAGATCACCACCACCCTCAGCACAAGCCCCAACGAGTGCTTCATCCTCGAGGGATACTCTCAGGGTGCTGCCGCCACCGTCAACGCTCTCCCCAAGTTGACCGGTACCGCCAACACTGCTGTCAAGGGTGTCTGGCTCATCGGTGACCCGCTCCACAAGGCCGGTTTGACTTGCAACATCGACAGCACCGGTGGCACTACCACTCTGAATGTCAACGGTATCTCGCAATACGCTGGCTCGAACAGCATTCCTTCTGGTTGGATCTCCAGAACCCAGGATGTCTGCAAGTACGGCGATGGTGTTTGCGACACTACCCATGGACAGGGTATCAATGCTCAGCATCTCTCTTACTCTAACGATGCTACCGTGCAGAGCATGGGTGCCAAGTTTGTTCTCGGCAAGCTCAACGCTTGAGTCAGTTCGGATGGTTAGAAATATGCTGGGTCGAGGTGTTTTTACTTTGTTGTATTGCGATTCAGACAGTACCGAGAAACTGCTCGGGGATAGGAACGCTGGCGTTCTTCAGATGCAGAATAGTATACTAAAATGGAATGTGAGAAGTTTTTCTTCTTGACTCCCAAACTTATAGTCTTTCAGTGCAAAATGTCCAGTCGTACTTTCCCTTGTCCCATGTCTAAAAGAGGCGTTTTCCAAAGTGTTCTGAATTCTGACTTGCATATCGCTCACATGAGTGTCCATGACTATGTACAGCTTTCCACTTCCACACCCACAAACCTCCTATCAAGCATAAATCTCCCTCTTCAACCAAGCAGCAGCCCTATCATAAGCCATCTCCGTAATCCTCTCCCTCTCCCTCTCAGCCTCAGGTTCCTTCTTCCTAATATAATTAAACCCATGCTGCGCCCCCTTAACCATTTCCCACCAAATTCCCCCCTTCCTCCAACTTTCCACCCCTTGCCTATCATCCTCTTCCACATCCCCCTCTTCCCTTTCCGCTTTTTCACTTGCAGCAAACAAGTTTGCAGCTTCCAATGCTTCGTTGCACAGCACATCATATTCAGCACCTATAAACAGCATTTTCTCCGGCAAAATGCTGCGATCAGCGTAGATTGGTGAGAGCAGTGGGTTTGTGGTTGAAACACCATAAGGCACATAACCATAGGTGAATAGTTCTCCGCTTTTGGCCAGCACGTCTGGAGAACCATCTGGACCATCCCTCATGATTCCTTTATACTTACCACTGAAATCAGTAGAGGGATACCACAAACACAATCCCTTGATTTTGCCTTGCAGATTTTCATGCTGGGCGACTGACAGCGATAAATTTCCTCCCGCTGAGAAACCTCCTAGGCAGATTTTAGATTTATCCACGGGAAGTGTTTCATCAGCGAGAATAGACGTGATGATTTCCACGAGATCATTGGTTTGGGTTGGAAAAAAATATCCGGGTGATTTTCTGTAATCACAACTGACGACGCAGATGTTTTGTTTTTCGGCAAGGTAGTTACACCATCCATCATCGTGGAATGGGTCGCCCAGAGCAAAACCACCGCCGTGGATATCGATGTACAAGGGTAGTGATTGTCCTGGTTTCCAACTCGACGGGATCCAAACTTCATTGGTCAGGCGAGCGCCGATGGGGTAGGTTTTGCGGTAGGTGGGTTGCAAGACACCATAGCCTTTGATCTTGAAAAAGCGGACGGTGGAGAGGAGGGTGCGGATTGTGAGTTTCAAGGTCCAGAGACGGAGCCAGAGGTGGAGGCGAGTGAGGAGGGGTCTGGGTGGTGATGTTGCGGGGGCTGGAGTTTCCGCTTTGATTGGTGTTGTTGCTGCTGTGGTGGTCATGATTGACAGTTCCTCCTGTCAGTTCCGAACCAAAAGATCTTTGGTGTTTCGAGAGGGTGAAATGTTGGTTCGATTGCTTTGGTCAACGATAGGCTGGCCCGGTTTGTTCGGTGTCTTTCAATGCCCAGAGAATGCAAAGAGAGGACAAAAGCAGATGAATACGGGATCAGACTCGAGGAAATGGCAAGACAGATCAAGGACAGATGATGCTTTCATTCAACGGTCCTGTGCCATGGTATATTGATTGCGGAGATTGCGGATGTCCACGACGCCGAGATCCTCGGCAGTTCCAAATCCGGTATGCTTTTGGGGCCACCCTGGACGCAAGTATCCATCTTACAGCTTGGTCGATCAGCAGTGACATGAAGATTTGATCATTGACGAGATCAGGAATTGCTCTCGAAAAGACAAGTCCCCATGACAATGACCCTGATTTTCCATGGTGTAGCTCAGAGAAATCATGGACGCAGAGAACGATTCAATTGACTCAAAGTTCACACGAAGACGCTCCATTTCGAGCAGCTCTGGACCGATCGGTAAAGTTGAGATTGACAAAGGTTAAATGGTGATATATAGTGTCTATCGTTTCTCACATTCATGAGTTTTCTATACCTTCAACTCCTTTCCAACCTCCTCAATAGCTTTCACCAATCCCTCCAGAGTACCACGTCTGGTCTGACTATTAACCACAACACGGAAAAACTTGCCGTCCTCACCCGGCGCATAATCAACCATAAAACCCCTAGGAATCAACTTTTGCGCAATCCTTTCCGTCGTCTTTGAATTCTTATTTCTGTGTCCCACACCTTCTTGTTTGTTGTAGTAGAAGCAAACTTGCCAGCATGGAGGCGCGTTCTCAGAAACCAATGTGAAAGCAGGGTTTTCTTGGACCAGGGAGGCCAGAGTGGAAGCTGCGGTAAAGGCGTTGTCGATGGAGGTTTCGAAGCCGGAGCTGCCGTAGTAGATCCAGGATAATGCGAGTTTGAGTGCGTCTCCTCTGCGACCGCATTGTGGTGTCAGATCCGCCAAGTCGAAGATCTCTGCTTCCGGACGTTCCTCCTGGACAGAGGGCTTGCTGTCCAAAGTTGTAGTATCGGCTGCGGATTCATCTTCCTCTTCTTCGGGGTTATGGAAGAGGTATCCAGCAGGAAGTGTCATGGCGCGTTGGAATTGTCTCATATCTTTGCCGAGAAGGAAGGAACAAGTCATCGGTACTGCAAGCATTTTATGCGGTGTAACGCCGATGCTGTCTGCGCGGTGGATATCCTTGACTTTATGCTTATGGGTAGCGCTGAAGATGACCGGACCACCCCAGGACCCGTCGATATGAAGCCAGAGTTTGTGTTCTTCGCAGACGTCGGCGATAGGACCGATGGGGTCGTAGCTACCAAGGACAGTGGTTCCGGCAGTCGCATTGACGTAGAAAGGAACATCGCCGGCATCCTTTGATTTCTGAACAGCGGCATCCAGGGCTGCGGGATCCATTCTTCCTTGCTCATCTACGGCAACACCAATGACGGCGCTGCTTCCGAAGCCGAACATTTGTGCTGCCTTTTCCAACGAGTAATGTCCATGTGCTGAAGTGAACAGGGTGAATCTTCTTCCATTGATTCCGTCAACTTTTGTCTCCGGATGTAGAGTATTTCTCGCGATGGCAATTGACGTAGCATTCGATGCCGAACCACCAGGTTGGGAAATACCACCACCATGCGCACCAGTGAAACCGTAAAGACCAGCAAGTGCTTTGGACGTCTGTTTCTCAATCAAAGTCAATGCAGGAGAAACCTGATAGACGTGGAGGTTTGTGTTCAACACCGCAAGCAGTAATTCCGTAACCACGCCAACAGCATTGGTGGATGCGTAGAGCTTGTCCATGAATCCTTGATCCCAAGTGTTGACGCTGTACTTCAGAAGTTTCTCGACTACATCGAGAAGCCCCTTTTTACCTTCAGCATTCTCCGGAAGCTGAACATCGAAGAGCGACTTTAGCTTTTGAGGAGGGTGGTGTTCGACGAGAGCGGTGCGGGGACCTTGGCCTTCGACTTGCAGACCATGGCCAGTATGTTTAGTTGCGGCATCT
The DNA here is from genome assembly GCA_022813425.1 of Aureobasidium lini. Classification (NCBI taxonomy): domain Eukaryota; kingdom Fungi; phylum Ascomycota; class Dothideomycetes; order Dothideales; family Saccotheciaceae; genus Aureobasidium; species Aureobasidium lini. The sequence goes on along the minus strand of JAKLML010000057.1, from coordinate 58,699 downwards.
TCGTCGGCGGAACGGATGAAGGGGATGATGAGTTCTTGAATCGAGTTGAGGAGCTGTGAGTTCCATTAGCGATTGCTTTACCCTCCTTGCGTGGCTTGAAGCTTGGACTGTCCATACATCCTGAACCTCATCCGCTCTCTCCAATGGCTTCTCCTCTGCCGGTCTGGAAGGTAAAGATGTCATGATGATAATGCAGAACAAATGCAATGGACTCGCAAAGTGCAGGAAGCTCTCGAGTTATATGTTGTTTTGTTGTTTTCCAATGACACCGACATCGAGAAAATATGTGTCTGACGACATCTCGCGTTATCACCGAATATCGCCGATCACTCACCACTTTTTGACCTTCCGAGTCGTGAGGGTCGGCGACATTCGACCTCACCTTCTTCTGAGATATAGACTAAGCATTCTTACTGTACATGAAGCATTGATGATATCTGATTTGCAGTGAACGGTCAATTAGATATAACTTGAAGAAACAAGTCACGTCGATAGTCAAGATGAGAAATTGGTCAAGTCAGACATGACTAAAGAAAAGACATTTCTAGGGTAATCTCCTATACACCGAAACCACAAAGAACAAAGCTAGATACTACTGTATGATGAAAACTCCATTGTTCTCAACCCTATAGACAAAATGACGATCACACCTTTGTGCTGCTGATCGCATTCGCACCGGAAGCGTGCTTACTGGCATTAGAAGAGCCAGCAGGTCTACTGCCAGCGGTCGCGGCTTTTTGTCTCGCTTCTTGTGATCTGGCCTTGTTGGCTGCATGTCGTTCTCTGGCCAATTGGATGGCTGATTTCTTCTCTCCTCCTTGTTGTTCTTGAGCAGGAGCGCGAGATCCTGATATCGATGCTTTCTTGTTGGCATGTGTGCTGTGTGCATTCGCATTCTTCAGATTTGTGTCGACCTCCGAGAATGATTGGAAACCGTCGTTTGAAGCCTTGATCTTGGTTTGCTTGACCCATTCGCCGCGTCTGCGTTTGTAGAGATCCATTTTCCAGTTTTTCCAGACGGCGCGACCGCAAGGATTGTCGCGAAGAGCGGCTTCATTCTCGTTCAATTCCTCGGCGATGCGTTCGCGGATGAAGGCGAGACCGTGGGTGCCTTCCCAGATGGCATCAACGACACGGGACGCGCATCTGTCTAGTGCCATCTCACCAATGTGGCCAAAGAATTGTTGGATCAGTTTTCGGCGGGAGATGATGCTGGCGTTGTGAGATGTCATGGCTGCTTGCAATGTGCGGCAGATCATGGTGTCGCGAGACATTTTCAGTAGGGTCGATGGTGGCAGAGCAGCTAAGCTCTCGAGGATCAGACTGCTCAAGGCACCGGGAACTAGGATCATGCATTGTGCGAGAAGGGAGCCTTGGAGCTTGATGGTGTGCGGGTTTGCGCGTTCTTCGGCAATGTGTGCAGGCATACCTTCAGGGACTGCGTTTCCATTCGGTGCTGGCTCATCAGTATCAGGCTTCAACAGTTTCACAATGTCGAAGCCTTCGGGACCGTTGTATGCCTCGCTCAATTGTACTGCAAGGACCTGGCTGTCAATTTCTCTCACAGCACATCTGGCGATCAAGGTCTTGACAACTGCGAAACGGTTGCGCTCGAGCAGACTGGGGATTTGGGGGCAGATTTGCTCGTGAGCCTCCATCAGATCGTCCTTGCTCAATCTTTCGAGAACCTTGCAGACGACATAGCAGGCAATCTCATTACGGGCCAGGGATGCCATGCGATCCTTCAGGAGACCTCTATACAAGCTCTTGAACATCTTTCCGGGAGCGTGTTCGACGATACACTCGATAAGGTGAGAACCAATAGGGTCGAAGAGAAGGCCGTTGATAAAGCTAGCGCTGTCGCATTCAGGAGTGATTGGGTCGTCGGGAAGAAGAGTGCGGAAGATGGAGGTCTCGTCTTTTGCTTTTGACTTGCCGAAGTGGGTAAGCTCGATTCTCATCAAGAGCTGCAGAGCAGGGTTGCCGAGTTGATGTGTGGCGAGGGCGCGAAGGCTAGTCGTGTCCAGGCCAGAAACACTGGCAGTCATGAGCTTTCCAAGAGCCTCGGTAAAGGACTTGGGGACAGGGCGACGGTCTTCCTTGTCCTTTGTAGTCGTAGCATCTTCCTTGTCGCCGTTGACGGTGACATGTTCCTTCTTCTTGCTTTGCATCAAAGACTTGTTGGTTGAGTCTGACAAGGGCTCGCCGGCCAAGACGAGGAGCAAAACGCGGAGGGTGTGAGAGGCGAAGCGATCGGTCATGAGGAAACCAACATTGCCCTCCATCTCTCCGAGTGTGAAAAGGAAGAGGTCTTCCATGCTGACGTAGATTTCGCCATCGTCGGTTGTCAGGTCTTGGGCCTTGGGTGGGTGGAGCAATTCTTGTGTGACGGCGGGCGCGGCTTGGATGAAGAGCTTTTCACAACAATGCGAAGCGAAGCGGTGTTGGAACAAGTGCATGAAGCTGCGAGGACGAATCAGTAATGCGACCATGGAAGTCTTCGTAAAGATCAACTCACTTTCCGCTGAACTTTTGGAACAATGTCTTGAGTTGAGCAGGCGTCGACAGTTGGATCAATCTCTCCATCAATCTCGAGCAAGACTGGCTGTTGGCGATCTTGAGTTCCTTGCCATTGGCCTCGCGGTAGACGTTGGCCAGGAAAAGGCTTCTCTCGTCGGCATCGGCAAAGTTGTTCATCTCAAGCATCTCGTCGGCGCGCTTGAAGTATTCCTGTTCATCCTCGTCCAGCATACCGAAGAAGACCTGCTCCTGGGGCGGGCCTTGACCCTCACCATCCTGATGATCGCCATTGGTGCATGCGCCATCCTGAGGAAGTCCGACAAAGTCCTGCTGTTCTGCGGCCTCATCGATGGCATCAACACCGTCAGCACCGTCTTCGGTTCTCTGTCGCTTGGGCTGTGCGAATTCTTCTTGGACATCCTCCTCCTCTTCAAGCTTTCTCTTCTTCTCCTCGCCTCTGCGGCCTCTCTTCTTCAACTCGCGAGGCATTTTGTCAGCACGGTGATGGTCGACGGTGTGATGAGATGATCCTGGGCAGTCGAGTGATGTGGATCAAGGGGACAAGGCGAATGGAGAGTGATAACCAGTAACGCGATGACGTTCACCAAGTCGTTTGACACTTTTCGCCGGCAATGTTTTTTTGATCTCTCGAGGATTTCCAAACCTCCGATTGGCTGATCGTTTGCGGGGCGACAGATCGTGCACTGACCACCAAACTAGATCCCGGACTCTCGGGGTCAAAGATGTGACAAGTATCAACCCCGTTGACTCTGTTCTTCCGATGCACTTGTCATGGAAAAGTAATCTGCTCTTTCTAGATGACAGGGAAACATGATCTTGTTGTAGAAACCACCAACCGGTGATAATCGTTTGGCCGAAAATCCTGCAAGCCTTCGATCGGCCATCTCACTCGCCCCTCCATGCAAGATCTCCAGATCGAGCAGCCGCTAGATTTCAGATTCGCTAAACGTGCCATCTGAGATCAGACACGAGGCATGCCGAATCCTTCTGCCTCGAAGCCATCACGACTGTTCTTCTGACAGGCCACTTATTCCGTGTCAAATTCAAATCCTCGTGTCTTCAGTCATCTTGCTGGGTAGCTATTCATCGCTTACATCCATTGCAGCTGAAGAAAGACGTTGGCGGCAAGCGTGGTTGGCTTGTCATGTCGGCTGTCTCCTGCATGGGACAAACATGTCGACTGCATCGCTCACCATGCATGCAACCCTCGACAAAGACACAGCGTGCAGCCTTCTGTTTGGTTATGCAAGCCCTGCTGTATCGATCGGTGTGTGACTATCGTGACTGTCACTTTTCAGATCGTCCAATCAATGTTATCCATCAATTTGTCTCGATAACCGAAGCTGCAGATGGGACATGGACCCCTTCAATCCAGACCCTCGGTATCACCGTACGTTCGATTTGATTTGGCCGGATAGATCATCTCTGAAACTTGGTATTCATTCTCATATCAACGTTAATGCTTTTTCGCTCGGAATATGTACAAAACTCAATTCACTCGTGTATGCCAGCTGTATGTTCAAATGTGTTCCCTCAGCCTCGGGATAAGCAGTCAATCAATTCGGCAGTTATGCCTGCATTCCATTGCCGTTGGTGTCGGATTCAATTATAGCATCGAGTGCAGTCTGGAAGACCTTCTTCAGAGCTTCAGTGTCTTCAAGACCAACACTGAAACGAACAAGGTTGGCCTCGACACCAAAGCTGGCAGCCCAGTCGAGCTCGGTGTAATGTGCCAGCAGGGCGAAAGGCGAGCTGAGTGTGAAATTTGTGCCCAATGAAGGTCCCTTTGCTGTGTCCAGATTATCGTAAAAGACCATGGCATCGTCCATGGAGTAAAACGTCGCAGATAGCAGACCTCCATACCCACCATTAGGCAGTCTGCACGCATCGTAGTACTTTCTCGTCGGTGCGTGCTTGGGGTAGTTGACTTGCTTGATGCGAGAATGTCGCATCAAGACTTCGCAGATGGCCTCGGCGTTGGTGTTGATACGGGCGATGCGGACTACAAAGTCTCTGCTGTTGCGTTCGAGGAACATGGCGTCTTCCTCGAAGAAGTTGTCCTCGTAGTCCTGAGCTAGGTATTTCTTCAAGGTGTCGTAGTAACGACCTGCGGGGTTCAAGATGGCAGATCCTCCCATGACATTACTATCTCCTGAAAAGACCTTGGTCAAACTGCTTACAACGACATCGGCGTACGGCAAGACATGAACGTTCAAGAAGTTGCCGATGGTCTCGTCGATGACAACCGCAAAGTCGTACTTGTCGGCCAATTGACGAATGCGTTGCAAGTTGGGACACTTCAACAACGGGTTGCTGGGGAACTCGCAGAACAGACCGAGAAAGCGCTCACCAGACTCGAGACGCTTCTCCAGATCATCCAGATCGTCTTGCTCGCCGTTGCCGTAGAAGAGAGCACCAGGACCCCACTTTTCCAGGATCTTCAATGTGTCGACGTATGGGAAACCATAACTGATGCTCTTGTTCTTGGGGCGGATAGCCATCATACTGCGATGCGTGTTGAAAATGGCACTCATTCCAGTGGGGTAAAGGAATACATCGTCGACCGAGAAGCCTTCGGCACTTCTAGTACGCTCGACATCTTCGGGGTGTTTCAAAGCCTCCTGCAAGTCGGCGTCTGAAGTCAAGGATCCAGCAATGCGACGGCGGATGGCAAGCTTTGCTTGCTTTGCGAATTGGACATTCAAGTTGCGACCGAAGCGTTCCTCGACGAAAGCGAAGGGGTCGGTACCGTCCTTGTCGTCATTCTCGGAGGGAGGAGACTGGTGGGGAGTGTCGATTGACATCTGGCGTTGGTATCGGCGAGGACCCTTGCGCGGTTTGTCGTAGATGGAAGCCTTGTCGACCATGGTGCCGTCGAGGAGGTGCTTCTCCAGGAACTCTGCTCTTCTGCTGGACACACCATCACCGCTGTGTTGCCAGACTTGCTTTGCGACAGGCCAATGCTCGGCGGGGTAGAGGACAGCGGAGAGACGGGGTAGAACGCGTTGCGACTCGTCGTGCGATTCAGTCTTGGGGTTCGGTACAAAGTCGATGACACGAGCGGAGCCTTGTGAGTCGGGAGCCATGCGGTGCATGAATTCAAGACAGCGATTGGCGACCTTGTGGGTGGGGAACAGCATGGCCTTTTGTGATGGGTTGCCATGGCGCTTGACGATTTCAGTGGCGAGACGGTCGATGCTCTTGTGAATGAAGAACCGGGGGTAACCACACTTCATCTTGTCCATGACCCATTTCTGACCCTCTTCGTAGCCTACATTGGCCGCCCATGTCGGTAGAGACACACTGACTGCCTGTGTTGAGTGTTAGTCGAAGCCGTATACCGGGGAATGTGGGGTGGCTACATGGGGAGTGTCTGCGGGAATTGTCTCGCCAACATTGTCGTTGAACTTGAGAGGGACCGGCATGATTGCGTTTGTGTAACGAAGTCAAAGAAAGTTTGGAAGAGAAAGGTCAGCAAGGCCAAACAATAGATTATCTTGATGACTCTGACGGAAACGCCTCTCTGAAGTGCCCCACACGGCGCTATCGTCCCGCGATGTCGGCGATGATGCCTTATCGCTGCCGCTTCCTCATGTGAACATCATCTCAAGCTGATGTTCTATCTCCAGGATCTTTACTCGGCCATTCGGATATTCCACGACTGTCTCGATCATCGCTTGTGAGTCTTGTACTTGCATCTACTCAGTTCTCGTCCAATGTGACCATCGATTGAGGCTACTGCGACAGATGAGCATGTTTACAACCGATGCCTATTTCATTTCTTGCATCTTTGCAATTGATTGCAACAACATATGAGAGAGTATACATCTAGCGAGCCCGCTTCCACTCCTCTGTTTCATCCCAAAAGCTCTACGACCTAAATCACTGGCCGCCCTGACTCTGCTTCGGACCCTCAACACTCATGGCCGTATTGTTGACTGCAAAGCCAGAGGTGAACATGGAGGATGTGAGTTTGCGGCAATCTGTGCAGTGGCAGACGAAGGCAAACAGGAAGTCAGGACCCTACTGGTTATGACTTGTGATTAGCAAAAGCATACAGACGATGTGAGTATATGCTTCGTACCAGTTCGAGTTGTACAGTGCCACAAAAGCAGGTCGCAGTAGCTGTTTGAACCATGATGGTATGCAGCAGATCTTGTCCAAATTGGCTTTGGTATAACAGGGTAGATTTGTTGAAACACAGAGGTCATCTGCGACCTGCCTACTTATGTTCCACTGGCATGCTTCTGATACCGACAACTGACCATGATTGTGAATGTTGCCGTGGTCTTCCGACTAAACCTTCCGGATGTAGACACTCCGTTCGGCGAACCTCTAAATCGGATTCCGTCAGTCTGACATACTTGAGGGAGTATCTCACTTCTCCAGCTTGAATCTTGTGTGTTCTGGCGTTACTGTTTAGGAAATATTTTTCCCGGATCGCAAACGCTTCTTGGTGTGTCATCCTCCGGGCACGTTGGCTTCGCGACCTACGGAGATACCGTAGACGATGACTCTCATATGAAAAGCGTGTATACTAGCATTGCTTGATAGAAGTGTCGCGTTCGTTCTGAAACGAAGTTGTTCCAATCCGGGGTGCGGGTATCGGATGCTTATCGCGACCGCCCTCTTATCTCAACCGCGGCAGAATCGACCTGAGAAAAAGTCGAGCTTGGCATTATTTGCGCCTCGCAGAAGCTGCGACTTATCCTGTCGCAATCCATTCGACGTACACAACATAGATATGGCAGTCCCATCAAGCAAGAGAAGAAAGCTCAGTCACTCACCGTCACCCGTCGAAGATGACGACGCCTCGATCGCATCCGGAAACCAGGTCGAAGACGTCGAGGAAGATGATGTGAGCCAGGACGACGACATGGAAGACGCAGACGTCGGCGCAGATGATATGGATGAGGACGAGGACGAGAGCGAAGAGGAGGAAGAGGTACAAGAGAAGAATGTAAAGGCCAAGGACAACAAGGCGCAAAAGGCAAAGAGCAACAAGTCGCAAGCATCGTCACTCGAGGCAAGCAGCGCCGCCTACACCGGAGGCACCTTCAAGAGCAACATGTTCAAGCTACAGGTCGACCAGATGCTGCAAAACATCCGGCCAAGACAGGGAAAGAGAGAGGCCACAGCTGCCGAGGCTCTGCACAAGCTCAAGAAGCAGATGGATGCGATTCCCAACAGAGAGCCTCTTCCTCTCCTCGAAGCCGAACGCGACATGATCAAGAAGTCAAAGGTCGCAATCCCCTTCCCCGAGCCTCGTCCTGCTCACGACGTCAAATACAAGCTTGCGTACGAGAAGCCTCAGAACATCAATGTTGTCGGAAGTTTCCCTCTCAAGCTGTCTCTTCGCGACCGCCAGGCCCCTCTCTCGATTGATATGCTCGTCACCATGCCCAAGTCGCTATTCCAAGAGAAGGATTACCTGAACCACCGCTACTTCTACAAGCGTGCTTTCTACCTCGCCTGTATTGCTGCGGGTCTCAAGTCATCCCTCAAGGACTTTGTCTTCCAATTCGTCAATTTCCGCAACAACCCTCTGCACCCTGTCCTGATGGCACAGCCCAAGGAGTCGAGCTCCGAGAACAACTGGCGCATCAACATCATCCCTGGCATTCCCGAGGGTACCTTCTCCAACAGCAAGCTTCTGCCTGGCAAGAACTGTGTTCGTCCCGCTCAATCTGGCGATGATGACCAGGCTCAGGACCTTCCTGCCACACCATACTACAACGCATCCATCCAATCCGACAGCCACATTACCTCCTACCTGAAGTTGCTACATGGTCCTTCTACTTCCTGTGAAGGATACACAGACGCCTGCATGCTTGGTCGTGTCTGGTTGAGACAGCGTGGTCTTGCTTCCGAGTCAAACAAGGGAGGATTTGGCAACTTTGAATTTGCGGCTACCATGGCCAACCTCCTCAGAACGGGCGCTGGCTCGGGCAAGCCTGTCTTGTCGAGCGGCTACAGCAGTTACCAGTTGTTCAAGGCTACTCTGCAATATCTTGCCGTGAAGGATCTCGCAAAGGAGCCCGCTCTTCTTGATGCTGCTGCTCTATCCGTCACGTCCGAGAACGGTCAGCCTGTCCTCTACGATGGTCCTCGCGGTCAGAACCTTCTCTACAAGATGACTTCATGGTCATACCAGCACCTCCGCGCCGAAGCTCGCACCACTCTCAAGATGCTCGGCGACAACCTTTTCGACCAATTCGACGCTGCCTTTATCCTTCGCTCCGACAATGTTCTTACCAGATACGACATGGCTGTGCGCGTGCCCTGCTCAGCTCTGGCTGCCACTGTTTCTGAGGATCGCCAGGTGCTTGAAAGACACGCCAAGATGTACAAAGTCTTCAGCCAGGGTCTGGGTGATCGTGCTACTCATGTCACAATACACTCTCCTGACCAGGAATCATGGGGACTCGGCTCTGCCAGACCCAACATGGAGCGCAAGGGTGATCTCCTGATCGCTGTCAACCTCGATTCTGCCAATGCCTCTCGTGCCGTTGATCACGGTCCTGCTGCCGAGCAGAAGAAGGAGGCTGCTGCTTTCCGTCAATTCTGGGGTGAGAAAGCAGAACTCCGCAGATTCAGAGATGGTAGCATTCTGGAGAGTTTGGTATGGGCTGCCAACAGCGAAATGCCCATCCTCCAGCAAATCATCACATTCTTGCTTTACCGCCATTTCGGACAAGATGCAGCTGCGAGCGCCGTTTTTTCCGGCGATGAAAGCTCTCGTCTGATCAAACAGAGCAACGGTCTTGCTGCTTTCCAACCTTTGATGGAGGCCTTCAAGACTCTGGAGAGTGATATCCGTGGTATGGACGACTTGCCACTCACCATTCGTTCCATCTTGGCTGCCGACTCTCAACTCCGCTACTCTTCCGTTGAACCCCCACTTTCAAGCCAACGTCAAATGAAGCGCCCTGCAGATGTCGTTCTCCAGTTCGAAGGTTCTGGTAGATGGCCGGACGACCTTGTCGCCATCCAGCGCACCAAGATTGCCTTTTTGCTCAAGATCGGGGAGCTTTTCGAGTCATCATCGGAAGGTGTCACCAGCCGCATCGGCCTTGAAAATGAGGGCGAGGAGATTTTGAATCAAGCTTTCCTCGACGTCATCTATCCCACCGGCTTTTCGTTCCGTATACGCATTCATCACGATAGAGAGCAGACTCTTGTTGAGCGAATTCTCAAGTCCCAATCTGCTGCACCCAGCGAGAAGGAGACCGCAGCAATCGCTCTCGCTACTTACAAGCGCGTCTTCATCAAGTCACCAGCACACACTCAAGCTCTGCAAAAGCTGTGTACGAGGTACCCAGTGCTCTCACGCACCGTCCGTCTTCTGAAGAAGTGGTTTTCAGAGCACCTGCTCAGCAACCACTTCTCGGAAGAGGTCATTGAGTTGTTCGCTATCAACACATTCACTCGCCCTTGGCCATACAACACACCATCATCACCTCAAGCCGCCTTCTTACGTACTCTCACCTTCCTCTCACGCTTTGATTGGCGTGCCGACCCATTGATCGTAGATCTCGGTGGTGACCTCAATGCAGATAACGTGGCAGCAGCGACGACACGCTTTGAGGCCTGGCGCAAATTGGACCCGGCACTCAACCGTGTTGTGCTCTTTGTCGCCAGCAGCAACGATGTCGAGGGTACTACTTGGACCGACGGTACACCCGCAAAGGTCGTATGCGGCCGCATGACTGCTCTTGCCAAGGCTGCTACTGCAGAGGTCGAGGCCAAGTCATTAGCACTTGATGTCGAGACCCTCTTCGTCTCACCCCTCGCCGACTACGACTTTGTCATCCATCTTAACCCTGCCTACACTTCGAACAAGTCAAAGGCTGCAAGTGGGAAGTACAAGAATCTTGCCATTGCCGAGGAGACGGATGCCGAGTTAGTCGACTACACACCCACAGATGCATACTTCCACGAGCTGCAGACTGTGTATGGTCAGTCATTAGCACTGTTCTACGGTGGCGCTGGCAGCACTACTATTGCTGGTCTTTGGAGTCCTGTTACCGCTGCCAGAGCTTGGAAGGTCAACTTGTCGTACTCTACTGTGCCGGTGAAGAAGGGCGAGGAGGTTGTTGCTGAGTTGAACAAGAGTGCTGTTTTAGCTGAGATGGCCAGATTGGGTGGTGAGTTGGTCAAGAAGGTCGAAGCCAACAGGTGATTGATGTGTTTAATTTCTGCCCTCTTGCATATAACTTTTCTATACCACTTCATATCCAAGTGAATCATGATTTCTTTCTATCATGCATTTTCGCAAGTTCTTCGTGTCCGCATTGCCTTCTTTCCACTTCCCCCGGGGAACGTTCTGTCGAGCTGATGCCGAGTTTCCCGCCGGAAAACCTTAAAACCCGCGCCCTACATTTGACCACCTCCGCAAGAGTATATAACGGAACCTCGAATTGTTTTCCAGACATGGCAGGGTTTCTCGAACTAAGACCTACTCGCTCTTTAACATGACGACAACGACCTTGAGCTCCGTGGAGCTCCGAAATTTCGATAATGCAGAATCTCCGCAAACCCACCACCGCGACCGCGAATTGGTCGCCGGAGAGACCGAACAACACTATGCACCAGCCCAGCACCTCCCACCCGTCGATGGCGGTCTCGAGGCCTGGCGCGTCTTACTCGCCGCTTTCATGTTTGAAGCCATCCTCTGGGGGTTTCCGCTATCTTTCGGTGTTTTCCAGGAATACTATTCGACATTGCCGCAGTATGAGGGTAATCCTTTTATCACTTATATTGGCAGTATAGCTACAGGTATCGCTTATCTGGGTGCTCCGTTGATGGCGCCGCTGGTCAAGAAGTTTCCGATGTATCAGAGGCATATGGTTGTTGTGGGTTGGGTGATATGTTTGGGCGCTTTGGTCGCTGGATCCTTTGCCGATACCATGGGGAGTTTGGTTGCTACTCAGGGCATCATGTATGGCAGTGAGTCATGTTTGATTGAGTTACTGCGCAAGACCTGGAGCTAACATGCAATAGCTGGCTACCTCATCATCTTCTATCCGGTTGTAAGCATGGTCAACGAATGGTGGGTAGCTCGCCGCGGCCTTGCTTGGGGCATTCTACTCGGCTCCTCCGGTGCATCTGGAGTCGCATATCCGTTCATCAATGAAGCTTTACTGCACAAGTACGGTTATAAGACTACCCTCCGAGCTATGGCTGTGGCTTCGATCATCATGACCGGCCCACTACTTCCTTCTATGAAAAGACGCCTTCCTGCTTCCCATACCAACGCTCTCGCCAAAACGGACTGGAGCTTTCTAAAGAAGCCAATCTTCTGGTTGTATATCTTGTCGACAATGTCTCAGAGTTTGGGCTTCTATTTACCATCTCTGTATTTGCCATCTTATGCCGCTACTGTGGGGCTAAGCTCGAGGATGGGAGCTACACTGATTGCACTCATGAATGTGTCCTCGGTCCTTGGCCAATTCACCTTTGGCTACCTTTCCGACGGTCGCTTCCCCCTCAATACTCTTCTTCTTTCCACCATGCTGGTGTCGACGATTGCCGCGTTGACTCTTTGGGGACTGGCAAAGTCACTAGCTACACTGGTCGTCTTCGCTATAATCTATGGCTTTTTCGCCTACGCTTATCTGGCCATGAGAGTGCGCATGGGTACAGCTGTTGCGACTGAACAGAGTGATTCAATGACCATGTTCTGTCTGTTTTCCTTCGCTCAAGGCATTGGAAATGTGCTTGCTGGACCCATCAGTAGTGCGCTGTTGATCTCAGACACCAACAACCATGATTACGGATACACCAGATACAAAGCCTTGGTCATCTTTACTGGAGCCGCAATGTCGGCGAGTGCAGTCTTTATTGCACTATCATACCTCGTACCTTCGAAGCGGAACACTAGATGATCATTGGAATTCCCTCCCTCAATCTCTGCCATTACTCGAGCTAGACATTATTACGTTTACATAATTCCATCACCATTGTCTCTAGGCTATCTTACAGCAACATCATAGCTCCGGCGACAACAGCGAGCAATCCCTCACTAACAGCAACAGCATTGGCACCGCCCGTTTGCGCAGCCGAAGTCGAAGCAGCGGAAGCAGCGGAACCGCTAGAACTTCCACTCGATCTCGCCGAAGTCATCGAGCCCGAACTCGATCTAGCACTGCTCGATGCACCAGAACTTCTGGCAGCAGAAGTGGTCGCAGCACTAGCAGCCAGACTGCCACTGGATCCAGAAGCAGCAGAGGCGGTAGCGGTAGCTTGAGCAGCGCTTCCAGTGATGGCGCCAGGACCTTGGTTACCGCTGGTTGTATAATACAAGCTCACAGCACTCTGGCTAGGGAACTGATCGCTCGTGGTCGTAGCAGCACCGGTGGCAGTCTGCGGCGAGCTATCACTCAATGCGGAGAAATAGTCTGCAAACACTGCAGTAGGGGTGCCAGTACAGAATTGCTGTGATGCAGAGGACAAGATGTTGTCGAAAGCTTCGGCGACGGCTTCACTGCGGGTTCCGTGGACGTATTGACAGTTCAGGCAGCCGCGCCAGTTTGGGAAGTAACCGCCGTTGCACATGCATTGTTGATGGGCTTCGTAGGCGAGAGTGGAAGTGCCGTTGGGAAGGCAGGCGGATTCGATGTTGAGGATTGCCTGACAGGGGGGAACTGGTGAGGTGGTGCTTGGGAAACAGACTTCTTGGATGTATTCTTCCGTGTTGTCGGTTTGGCGGGCAGCAAGGAGAGGGTGCTCGGATGCGGCGACCACAGTGGCCAGAGTGGCAAGAGCGATGCTGTACCTCATTTCGACTTGATTGAGTGTTCAATGACAGAAGTGGAATTGGAGGTCGCAAAGTACGGTAGAAATTGCAAGGTCAATGGTATGGGCCTCACCTCCAATTTATCCTCCACCTCACCTTTGCTACCTCCACGGCACCAATCTCCCGAGATAATAAGTCCTAACTCTCCGAATCCTACGAAAACCCAAACGATGTTCGCGCCCGACCAATAAAATCGTATACCACAATATACAGATGCTTAAAGAGGACAAGCATGTGGGGTGCCTGAGATTGGCATGCGCCGTTGACAAGAACCACGGCGTTCCTGCATACAGCAAGCCACCGTCCCGAAACGGAAGGACAGGAAATGAAGACGGTGAGTATAGCCGCGGCGGACGTCAAGTCCCTGAGCACCTCTTGCACATCAACGTGAAATAACGGAGTGTGTTTCTGATGATCAATTCCAACCTTGATGGCCTTTTGAAAATCGATTCTGAAAACGAGGGATGTTAAGAGGGGTCCAAGAGAAAAAATTGTTCGAAGACGTTCTGGATTTCGCGCAATTGGTTTTGCGGCCGCGCCATCAAGCGAAGAGGCGCCGATAGGAGTTAGTAGCTCCGGTCTCGTAGGCAATCTCTAATTTACGTGCGTATCGCTATATTATTGTGCTTTGTGCGGCGCGGAAGACAGAGTCGAGATGGGGTTGATACCGGCGACGCGACGAATATGGCTGACTAGTACTTCGGGTGTGACTAAGTTTGTGATCCAAGTCTTTTCGTTAGACGACTGACCCTGGCAGAATCTTTGAATATCTTTCGAAGCTGTAGTCAACCGTACAACAGTGAAGTAGTGCTTTTTCTGTCATCGTAGATCTCATTTACTACTATGTCAAAAGCTCTGCATGACAATGCGATGTCGTGTATTTGGCCTTTAGGAGTTTGTCGTGCTAGTGGCAAAAGATGACCAGTCTTGTCCTCGAGGGTTTAAGAGAAACAATTTCCATCGGCGTAGAACATCTAATCGAGCGCTAGAGTCAGATTCCGTAGCCCTTAGCATAACCATAGTTAAAGGTACTTAGCGGTGTTTATACTTAACGACCCAAGTAGGAGAGGTCCTTTAAGGCTAGTAATACGCCCACTGCGGGGACGCACCTGCCCCGCCGAAACTGTTTGCTTAAATTCCCTGCTACCTATGCGCTTTCAAAGAGCACCCGACGTTGACACCGATGGGTCTAACGAGAACACAGATCATTCGTCTAATAGATAGTCCGAGGAAATCTATGATTCTGATGTGAACAACGCTGCAGACGAAGCGGAGGTGTACCACAAAACATTGGGTATGCGACAGAGGAGGTTCAAGTTTGCCTCCAGGAAGAAGGCGTCGAGGTAAACTCACAAGCTGGAAAATCGACACCACTCGGACCATTGACTGGAAGATGAAACCTTTGTCCTCAGAAATACTGGGCTGGTGAAGTCGGTTGTCAGAGACTAGAGATCAGTGATGAAAAACATGCTGAAATGGACAATCACGGCGACCCCACATACCCTGCAGATTGTGCTCCTGGACACTGTCCTCCCGAACTTGGTCAGACTTGTGGGCAACCTGATCTCGGACCTGGTGGTGACTCTCTGACAAGCAGAGTCGCTCAATCCCAGCCCGCGGAGAAAGCTTCACTCACAATCATCAGCATACGTCTTGGGGACGAGGACGATTTTGGAAGATTCTTCACCATGCGCGTCGTATTTCTCGGTGATGGAAAGCTTCGTGCCACAATTGCTGCCTACCGAATCAACGTATACAATGGCTGAGAAAAGGAGATTGGATTCGTCGGCATCTGAAACGATTGGGGGAAACGCAAGCAAGAGCGTATGGAAGTGCAGCGGAGAGATAAGAAGACCGATTTCCAATAGGAAAAGCAAAGAACACCCATGGACTGGAGCGCTGGAACGATCTCTGGGAGCCGGATACGATGTCTGAAAAGGTTCAACTGCAGCCTGTTCTTCTGGACTCTGGCCATGTTTTTGCTCGAGATTTCGTGTCACACAACTAAACCGGCCTTAATCTGATGATGCGGCGCAGAGATAGGTCGACAACGGGCCAGAAAGCATGGAAGATGTACCGCCGAACAAAGAATTTTGATTGGAAAGATCCATGAAGTGCCATCAGCACTTAAGCCGCACTGGAACGAGGAGGGTTACATTCAATATCGACCAATTTCGATTATTTCGTGCTGGTCTGGCCCAGCCTCACCTGTGATCATGTCGGGTTTTATCGCATATGCTGTTTGCGGCAGTTCAAGTCACTACTTTTGTTCTTGCAGATGCAAATGCTGTTTCGCCAAAGCAGCCAAGTCTTCCAGATCCTCCTGCTGAACATGACGGATTACCGGGCAACCAAAAATCACAAGACACAACAAGCACTGGATGCCAAGCACAGACTACGATGGGACAATTCTGCACCTATATGTCGTTATTCGCCAAACAGATGTTGACAGTCCTACTTTATCCTACCTGCCATATTCGGTTAGCACAAACTCATTTCGGGCGTCCATATCGACCGTGCTTTGCGAGCGCTTAAATACCCGACGTTAAATTGCGCCATATCGTACCTACAAGCATCGCCAAAATGTCTTCTATCTCCACTGTAAACTCTAGAACGTCGATCATGGTTTGCCGGTTTTGCCCTGCTCGGATCCTACCCTTCAGTACACCCTATCGTAAGGGACAATACTTCGCTTGTTTTGTCACACCATGCTCTACGTTTCCTGAGGCTTGATGGCGAACGAACATCCACACTTAAGACACGAGATGGAATAGGTTGAGATGACCTTATAAGCACGAGGTTCTGTCACATCGTTTGCCCTCTTCCTGAGCACTATCTTTTGACATTCTCAATCAGTCATCATGTCTCACGCCTTGGAGGTTCCAAATAGCCTCACTCCTGTCGAGCCTTTTACTGGGAATGCCGAATCGATAACCACTGGCGACCTCGTCTCCGACTACGCAACCATCCCCGCATACACTACACAGGCGGAGAAGAAAGCTGCATTGGACACCGAGATCACCGCTGTTCCTACCCCGGACAGTGCTAGTGATGATTTCGAGAAGACTGACAACCCAGACCACATTATCATTACTGGTGCCGATGCGGCCGCCCACCTGCTGCCACTCCGCGATGATGGTGACGCATCCGTCACTTTTCGTGGTATCTTCCTGGCTTCGTGTCTCTCTGCATTCCAAGCTGTCATGAACCAGATTTACACGGTCAGTCAAGTGATGATGATGGAATGTGACCAGATCAGTCGCTAAGCTCCTCCCCAGTTCAAACCTACTTCGATCACTATACAAGGCACCTTCATCGTGCTCATTGCTTACTTTGTCGGCAATGCTTGGGCCAAATTTCTTCCCCGTGGTGACCGTCATCTTACTAGATGGAGAGCAGACAATGGAGACAACAAGCCGCCCTTCTGGATCTCTTTTTTGGTATTTATCAACCCCGGACCCTGGGGGCTCAAAGAACATGCCATCTGCTCAATTACTGCAACCTCGGCTTCCAATGCGGCTGCTGTCTCTCTGGTATTTGCTGCCCAGGAACTCTTCTATGATCTTCCTATCAGCCCGGCAACTGTAATTCTGACCATGATCTCAATCGGCCTTTTCGGCTACGGTCTATGTGGCTTGCTGCGACCCATTGCTGTGTGGCATGTCGAAGCCGTATACTGGAGCACACTTCCTACAGTCAAGACGCTCCAAGGTTTGCACTGGCAGGAAGTGAAGAACTCAAAGCCACTGCGATTCTTCTGGTACACCTTCGTGGGAATGTTCTTCTACGAGTTCTTCCCTGCATACATCTTTCCATGGCTAAATTCTGTATCGATCCCTTGCTTAGCTTCGATGAAGGCTACAGGAGAGAAGGCTGCTGTCTTGACAAATCTCTTTGGTGGAGCTACCAACAATGAGGGCTTGGGTCTTTTCACTGTGTCGTTTGACTGGCAATACGTAAGGCGCCGTTGTTCTCAAAAATATCACAAGCTGACCCTATAATTTACAGATCACTTCTTTCAATACTTCTCTTCCCCTCATTCTGCAAGGTCATGTTGCGATTGGCGTGTTTGTCTGCATGATCGTTATGTTGATCATCTACTACACAGACACATGGGGATCCAAGTCGCAGCCTTTCATGTCCACACAGCTTAGATCGCAAGACGGAAAGAAGTATCCGATCTCTAAGGTCTTTGTAGGCGGAGTTCTGGACGAAGAGGCCCTGCAGAAGTATGGCATCCCTCGCCTGACCGGAACCTTTGCTTATGCCATGTTCATGGCCAATGCTGCTGTAAGACATAACCCGAGGACTCATTCAGTGCCTGACTGATTGTCATGCTAGATCGGTGCTCTCATTGCCCATACTATCTTGTTCTGGGGCGGTGACATCAAGGAAACATACAAGAGCGCCAGAGAAGGGAGATACGACGACCTCACCATCAACACATGGCAAAGAACTACAAGGAAGTCCCTTGGTGGTGGTATATGGCCGTGCTTGTCTTCAGCTTCGTTCTCGGCCTGATCGTCGTGATCAAAGAGAACATCACTATGCCGGTCTGGGCTTACGTCGTTGCTTTGATCTCCGGAATCATCGTTGCTCCTTTCGTAAGTTTCCCACCTCGGCACTCGAGTATTATCTGTCTGACCCAGTGTGTTTTCAGAGTGCCCTGATCTACTCTCGCTTCGGCAATGGTATCGCCACCAATAACTTATCCAAGATGATCGCTGGTTTGGCGCTTCCTGGCCGCCCCGTTGGTAATATGTACTTTGCCGCCTGGTCCCACAATGTCATCACCAATACCGTCAACCTTTGCAATGACCTGAAGATGGGCGAGTACCTCAAGATCCCTCCCCGCGTCATGTTCGTCACTCAGATCTATGGCACAATCTTGGGTGGCTTCCTCAACTACGCTGTCATGATTTCTATCGTCAGCGGCAATGCCGAGCTTCTCACTAACGGCAATGGTAATGCTTCGTGGAGTGGAGCTACTATTCAGTCATACAACACCAACGCCAGCTCATGGGCTCTCGCCAAGTACCTGTACAAGACCGGCACCACTTACTCGGCTGTTCCCATTGGTGTTGCCGTCGGCGCCGGATTAGTAGTTGTCCACTGCATCTTCGTCCAGGTATGCCATACAATTGACCTGTGTCCATTCCGTCTACTGACTTGAATCACAGTTCGTCCCCAAGATCCGCAAATTCTCCACCTACGATATCAACATGCCTCAATTCATCGCCTATGCTGGTTATATCCCTTACAACCGGTCCCAGACTTGCGTCATCTTCAGTCAACTTATCGCTGGCTTCTTCACGCAATTCTACCTTCGCAACTACCGCCCTCGTATTTTCAAGGACTACTCTTACTTGCTGACTGGTGCTATGGATGGTGCTAGTTTGTTGGCGCTGTTCATCTTGTCGTTTGCCGTGTTTGGCGCTGCTGGAAGTTCGAAGCCATTCCCGAGTTGGTGGGGGAATAACAGCAATGGCAACTATGACCTGTGCCCTGTGCCGGAATGATTGAGTGATGTTCAGAAGAGTGAGGAGATGCAGCTTCTTTAATATTTGGGGATTTGGGTAGTTCAAAGATGTAATGGCCAAATAGAGGTGTTGTATTTGTGCATTTACCATGCTGGCGGATGTCTCACTGCTGAAATCAAAATCCGTCTCCTCGGAGAAGCGCTGCTGTGAGTCGGATTGGGTTCTTGCCCTCTCCCTCTGTTCATGCAGGGCCTAGATGTAAAGCAAGTGCTCTAGACCAACGTGAAGGTACGAACGACATGATGCGCCACAAAATCCATCGAGGGGTAGGATATCCAGAATGATGTTCGAGGCTCACAAGAGCGAACTATGTACAGATTGACTTTCAGCAAAACTCTATGGAATATCCACCATTCTTTAACTTCAGAGTCTGCCCCGACTTGTCAGCCACCACCTGCTGATCACCTCGGAGCACCTTGACCGAAGACCCGAAGCTCCCTGGAATGGCGATCGAAACCTCAGTCCCGACAGGCACAGTGACATTCAGCACCACTTTTCCAGCAGTCTGACTGAACTTGACCTCAATCCGACCATAAGGACAATCCACAAATCCCTCCACATCCTTGAACTCAGAATCATAAGGTGGTCTAACCACAAATGTTCTATACGCGTCACCCGTTGGTCTAATACCCAACACCCCAGCATAGAACCACTCGTGAATCGTACAAAACAAATCATGACTTTTCGATCTACATTCGTCTTGCCAAAACTCGAGGAACGTGGTCTCACCCTTGCGAAGGAAACGCATGTAACTGGGGTGTTCTTCTTGTCTCGCCATTGCGAGCACGATATCGGGGCGTTGGAGGTCAATGAGGGTTTCGAAAATGCATTTGAGACCGAGTTCGCCGGAGCGGATGCGGTTGTCTGAGACGGAGGCGAGGAAGGCTTGTTGGACTGAGGGAATATGCTCTGCAGGGACCATGTTGAACTGCAATGCGTAAGCTTGAGCTACAGCTTGACAGTCGCGCTGACCAATGTTGTCGCGGGAGGTGTAGTAGGTGTATGGGAGAGATTCGTCGTCGGTGATGAGGAGTTCTTTGTTGTAGACATCGTAGACACGAGCGGCCCAGGTCTTGTATTTTTCTGCTTCTTCGGCGTGACCGAGGTGGCGAGCCATCATTTCGGTGTTTTGGAGGCATTTGTAGTAGTATGCTGTCTCGATGTTGGCTTGAAGGTTGCCCCAAGCGATATCGCGTCCCCAATCACCGAGACCGTGCTCGATCAGACCTCCGAGGCGCTCTTTTGTTTTTATATAGTCCATGTAACGAACAGCGGCAGGGTAGACTTGAGGTATCACCCAAGTTGAGCCATAGTACTTGACTAGCAGCTCAGGCAAAAGACAAAGTGCTCCACCCCAGCTGATAGTGTCGTGCAGAGGTCCGCACATATACCTAATCTCCGGCGCCATCGTCGGAACAAGACCACTGGGCTCTTGAGCGTCGATCATGTCGTATATGATCTTGGTATACAGAGCTTCCATACCGAAGACATATTGCGACGCAGGAGCTAGCAAATGAGTTACTTCGAGCCATCCAAACTTCTCAATCTGGGGACAGTCCGTGTGATAGCTAAAAATGTTTGACGAAAGCGACCAGTGCGAGGCCTTGATAAGTGCATTGACATCTTCTTTGTCTGTCTTCATGGAGCCAACACGGGTAGAGGCAGATGAGATGTGCCTGCCGTGGATTGTACTGATCACAGGCAGTCCCAGTCCTTCCTCCGTCGATACACCTTCGATCTGAATGTAACGAGCAGCAGTGAACGAGAAGTCGGGTCGCCAATTCTCTGGGGCCCCGGTCCCGGCCAAGTAGATCTTGGAGAAGACTTTTGTTTCAAAGTCCTTGAACAATGGATCAGGCATCAACACCGTGCCATCCTCATTCGCTGTTTCTGAATATCGCACAACGATCGCAGATCCGGCTGGGCCTTCTACAGCGAGATGAAGCATGATGGAGGCGTTCTGTCCAAGGTCGAAGCAGACGACACCAGGACGTGGAGTAGTCGTGGACACAGGTTCGAGCTTGTCGTGCAAAATGACAGGCGGTTGACTTTGATAGCGAAGGAGTCCACGAGGCCCTGTAAGAGGCTTCGCGGATACCCACTCGACTTCGTCGAAACTAGGAGATGTCCAGCCAGAAGGGTATAGCCGCATATCGTGTGTCTCGGACGCGTATATGTTTGCGAGAGTCGTCGCGCTCTTTCGAACCTTCCAAGAGGGATCGGTATGCATGATTTCGTGTGTACCGTCTTCGTAGAACAGGTGAAGCTCAGCGAAGAAGCATAGTTCGTTCCCGTAACGAACGTAGGTATTGTCTTCGTACATTGGCCAGAAGAAGCGGTCTTCCTCAGTACCACTACCAGCGTAGAAGCCATTGCCCAAGTGTGCCGCGAGGACGTTGTCTCCAGCGTCAATGTATGCTGTCAGGTCATACCCAACGTACTGCACAGTGCGATGGTAGTTGGACCCTGTAAGGTTCAGCATAAGGTTCTGTTTTGTAATGCGACATCACTTACACCCAGGATCAATGACATGGTCAGAAGCAGGCTGCCCGTTGACATGAAGATCAAAATGTCCGAGGCCAGACGCAAGTGCGATGGCTTTGCAGGGCTTACGAGCCAGGTTGAAGCCTTTGCGAAGATACAATGGCTTATCACCACCGTCTCCGATCCATACAGCTTTCCACTTATTCTCAATGTCTTCGAACCATGTGCGAAAGATCAGACTCGAATGTGGCATATACTTTTGATTCATGGAATAGGGCGGTAGTAGCTGCGACCGAGGATATGCAGTAAAGAAGGTCTGCACTTCGAATTGAGTCGCGACATCATGCTCATCCCATACAGTCACTCTCCAGTAATAGCTGCATGTCGACCGAAAGCCATCATCCGGCTTACACAAGATGTTCCTTTGCTCATCGCTCGCGACCTTGCCGGAATCACAGGTAGCGTTGGGATTGATCGAGGCGTCGTCTGCGAGGTCACGCTCGGAGGTCGAAATTACGACCCGATATGCGGTCTGTACAGCATATTCGTCGCTCTCAAGAGTCCAAAAGACGCGAATTTGGTCAACGTCGAGACCAATGGTTTCGTGAAAACCGTGGATGCCGCAGCTCGCGACTTTCATGGCCGCGGTTGGTGGCCGAGAACGACTGCCGAAATGCGGGGGATCTGCCGTGAAGCGACAGCAAGGGAAAGAGCGAACCAGAAGGACCTTTCCTCCTGCTCTCCGCACGCCATGGCCGCATGTTAAGGAAAATGCACAAGAAGGCACGGTCGGCAACTCCGGTTCGAAGATATGCCGACTACGGGCATGATTTCGCGCGAGATGCAGCGAACCGTTCGCGACTAACGAACCTCGCAAGAGATGCACCGACGCCATGTCCTCTTCTGGAGGTGCTTTTAGGGCTCCCCTCACTTCGCAGTATGAATACAAGACAGAACCCTACCTTGCGCTTTCAATCTCGGCCGAACAAAACAGAATTAACTTCTCATCCCTTGTTGTAGAGCGAGTCGTTGAACGTCTCATGATCAACGCCAGTAAGTTTGCACTCGGAACCTCTCACTGTACTCGCCACGATCTGCCGTTGTTCCCCATGGCACATACCCCAGGCTGGGGTGTGGAGAAGGGTGGACTAGACCATGCATGTGTATATAAGGACCTGTAGATCCTTCCCCAGGACTCAGAAGAACCAGCATCTTCGCGACCGACTCATCGATCAGTCATCATGGGCAAAGCAACTGTCATCTTGTCGAGTGCCTTCCTCGCCATCGGAGGTTTCCTTTTTGGTTATGATTCCGGTATCATCGGAGGAGTCATTTCCTTCCCCCAGTTCATCGAATACTTCAACGACCCAAACAGCACAGTCACTGGTGGCATTGTGTCCACATTCCAAGGCGGTGCTGTTCTTGGCACGATTATCAACATGGTCATCGCCGACCGTCTGGGCAGAAAGAGGACCATTGCTGCAGGCTCCATTGTCTCCTTGATCGGTTGTGTTCTCCAAGCCGCAGCTGTCAACATGGCCATGCTTATGGTTGGAAGGTGAGATACTTCGAGACTAGTCCAGACAACACTGTTCTGACATCACGTTGCAGATTTGTCGCCGGAGCTGCTGTTGGCATGCTTACCTCTACTATCCCCATGTATGCTGCTGAGATTTCCGAGTCCAAGTACAGAGGTGCCCTCTCTGGTGCTCTCCAATGGTTCTTGTCTTGGGGTTTCTTCGCTGCTCAGTGGATTGGATATGGATGCCAGCACGTCAAGGGACCCTTTTCATGTAAGCAGGACTCAAACATAGGCGCTTCCTCGCAACATACTAACGCCGAGAACAGGGCGTTTCCCTCTTGCTTTCCAGTGCATTCCCGCCGTCATTCTGGTTTCTGGTATCTGGTTCCTGCAAGAGAGTCCTCGCTGGCTGTGCGAGAAAGACAGATGGGAAGAGGCCAGAGCTGTTCTGCAAAAGCTCCACCACGACGGAACTGCAGAGACTGATCAGCGTATCGAGCTCGAATTCCGTGAGATCAGGGATGTAATCGAAGCGGATCGCATCAACAACTCGACCTCTGTCAGCACAATCTTCACCAAGGCCAGCTGGCGCAAGCGTCTCCTTCTTGGATGTGGTGTTCAAGCCTTTGGACCTCTCAGTGGCATCAACGTCATCAACTACTACGGACCTGAGATTTACAAGATCCTTGGTATCGACAACTCCACATCGCTCATGATTATCGGTATCAGTGGATCATTGTCCATCGTCTATTGTACCATTGGTCTATGGGCACTCGAGCGTTTCGGTCGTGTCAAGCCTCTTATTATCTCCGCCGCAGGTCTCGGAGCCGCTCTTGTTTGCAACGCCGCCATGTCTCAGCACCTGAACCCTAGCAACGGCAACATGCTTCGTGCTATGGTTGCCATGAACTTCGTCTTCTCACTCTTCTACACTCCACTGGGTATCATCTCATGGGTCTACCCTGCCGAGATCTTCCCTGTTGAGGTCAGAGCCTTCGGAAATGCCACTACCACATTCACCAACTGGACACTCAACCTCATCTTTGCGCAATTCACTCCTCAGGCACTGGACTCGATTGGCTTCCGCTACTTCTACGTCTTCTTTGTGTTCAACATCATTGCCATGCTTTGCTACATCTTCTTCTACCCTGGTAAGTTTGAATCTGCCTCCAGACCTGAGATGGTACTAACCAAGCGCTCGCAGAAACCAAGGGCAAGACTCTGGAGCAGATGGATGAGTTGTTCGGTGACCAGTTGGTACCCCACGCTCTTGAGGATCCTAAGGGCGCTGCTATCGCCATGGAGAAGAATGGCATTGAGACGCACGAGGAGGTTGTCAAGTACTAAGCTTTTCGTATTTGGTCCAATGATCTGATTGCATTGTCCTTTTGAGGACGATTTGTTGCAATCATATCAAGGTTCAGGATAAGATCTCCAATCGAGTAACCACAATACAAGCAATTCGGCGGTGGCTTGGAACACATATAGCGCACCTCTTTTTCTTCACCACCAAAGAAGTCATGATACGCTCTGCTTCTTTCTCAGTGCCTCAACATTGCCAATGTTGATGCCCATGATCAAGGTCCCCCCTGCCGAACTATACTTCCACCTCCAAAAGGAGAGGAGGCATTCATACATGTCAGACCGTGGCACCGGTTGCGAAAAGTCCACCAAGATGGTTCGACCCCCGAAACATGGCAACCTTTGATTGTGACACTTTGTGTCTTGGCTCAAGGGTCTTCGATTTTCCCCTCATGTATTCTGGCACAAGGGAGGAGGTATAAGATCCCCAGTGAAGAAGGCTTGAAAGATAGACCTCGCACAAGAAGACTTAACCCAACATGAAACTGCTTTTCCTTGCACTCACAACAATCTTCACTCCCATCTTTGCCGACAAGGTACCATGGGAGCGTCTCGAAATCGACAAAGCTGTTCTTCTCATTCTTGATCTTCAAGTCGGCTTGTACGGTCTTGCAAGAGACTTCGATCCGACTCTTTACCAGCGCAACTTACTGGCTCACGATGCAATTGGACAGATCTTCGATATACTTGTCATCTTCACCACCTCTGCTCAGAATGGACCCAATGGACCTTTGCCAAAGGAGATTCTGGAGATGTATCCTGACGCGCCTTTGATCCAACGTAATGGTCAAGTCAGCAAACCTACTAGTCTTGTTTTACCTCTATTATAGTAGCACTTAGATTAACTAGGACTAAGTAAGCATTTAGCGTACGCGGGCATACTTATAGGCCGTAGTAGATGCTAGATAGCACAATGCAAGATATAGTAATAGAGACGTTATAGTTCGTATATAAGAGACATATGCCTAACCTCTATATAATACTTAGGGTTTAGGGTTAGGGATCTCGCACTTCGGACTGTAATATTCGATTTTTCTTCACTCGCAGTTGATGAGTCGAATTTTTTGACAAGGGACTGAAGATGGAAGACGACTCTTCGCTTATGGAAGTATTGAATTAGCAACGGCCAACGATATATGCTCTAAGCCAAACACTTGCATCCCGCAAAAATATCTGCAGGAGAAACCCCAACAAACGGCGAAACCGATCTCGCAGTACTAGTATAGAACTTGCAAAACACATCCGACTCCTGGAAAAGCGCACTGATCCGTTTGCCAACATCTTGCTTACACACCCGACTGCTCTTTGGCGAGAACGAAACCTGCTCCTTGAATACGGGTAATGGATAAGTCTTGTGTTGTATCAAACAGCTGCAAGTATTTTTCAGAGTGCTGGCGCTCATCTCGGACAGAGGAGAGATGTTGCGATTAGCGGTCAAATAGTAGGCGCAGAAGTCGAAGGGTGCTCCCATCATCACCCAGAGGAATGTGGTGTGTAATTTCAGATTGTCGCAGCTGAGTGATCTTGCCGAGAGAGTGACGGTATTGGAGTTGCCAACGCAGCTTGTGGGTTGGGTACGTTTGTCTACGGTTACGACCGAGCTTTCACTGACAGTCAAAGTAGCACTGCTGATGGTAATGGTGGTTGTCGACGAAGTTTTTGGCTGAGCAGTCCTGTATCCAAATTAGTCTATGTTGTCAGGACGGCCTTGATGAGTAGACTTACGAATATACAGTTTGTGTAGATTTATATAGCGTTTTAGTGGAGATAGAGTAAGCAGTGGGCGGACCATAACCTGAGACAGAAGTCACATCTGCTTGGAATGAAAGTGTTGTCGTAGAAGAAGATGAAGAAATAATTGTGTCAGAAGTTGAGCTCTCTGTGGATGGAGACGAAGAAGAAGAAGAGACCGTGCTGGAGGTCGAGATCTCCAAAGCCAGCGGAGCGGCGCTCGGAGTCTCCAACGTAGGTCCCTCAGAAGTAGTGAATCCGCTATCATCCGCGACTTCTGTGGAGGTTTGTGCTTGTTGAGTGTGCGTAGTGCTCGAGGTGCTGGTAGGAATTGACGTCTGATCAACGCTCATATCTTGTCTCTTGGACAAAGAACTCTTCTTTGTACTTGAAGTCGCGATCGCAGTGGGCTTCATGTAACAAGAGCAAGCACTCGACAACTGCGAATCCGGAAACACAGAGATTGAAGCAGGGATTGCACGTTTTCTGCTTACAACTTCTCGACAGAGATGACTTGCAAGCGGAGGATAGCTTGATAGTGACCTCACGATGGTTCCAGTGTTGCAAGATGGCGGTGAAGATGTGATTCTGGACGTTGACAATGTAGTAGACCTCAATGAAGTTTTGGAGCTGCTAGACTTCGCATTGGAGATGGAAGTTTTTGAGGACATGGATGCTTTAGAGGTCGAGCTGGACCTCAAAGATACTGTCGACTTGGAAGAGCTTGTAGTAGCTTTGCGTGTCGAGGAGCTTCCTGAAAGACTTTTGCTTGAGCTAGATGCACTCGTGGATGACTTCAAGCTTGAAATTCTTGTTGACGAAGATTTTACAGTTGTCTTGAGTAAAGTCGTTGGGGTTGATTTTGAAACACTGGTGCAACGACTCGCAGCATAAGCACCGGTAAGTGTAGTTGGAGCTGCGACAGTCTTTGTGGTGCGGTACACAGTCGAAGTCTCAGTGGCCAGATAAGTTATCTGACCGGGGACGACCGCCGTGCTGACCGTGATATCACCAGTAGTTGTGACCGTAGATGGTCCAACATAAATCGCATATGTTCCCGGTTGCCAACCTGTGTAGGCGAGAGGATCAAGATCGATTGTGACGAAAATAATACCAGTGCCAATCTCGGTGTTGGCGACTGGGCATAAGACACTGCCATAAGTCGTGGTTTCAGTGAATCCACCAGTATTATGATCAGTCGATGAAGTCGCAATGGAGCAATCCAAAGTCGATACAGCGTGTGCAGAATCTGTGTACCGGATATGAGCACTGTAACCGGCATCTGTCATGGCGGCTGAGAATCCGAAGGAGTTGGTGTCGGTGGAAGCCACTGAAAAGGCTGTGACAAAGGGCACAACAGGCGTGCTAGAGCTGCTATCAACAGACAATAACCCATTACCCAGCTGAGGCGAAGAAAGAGCGGCCCCCATCTTTCCGATCCTGATGAAATATAGTCTTGATGAGAGAGAATGATATCGACCTCGAAAAGTGAATGGAAGGTGCAGATATTCGGGCGAAGACCTCAATTTATCTCCGATGTGACTACTCCTGGTGACGCCTATACGCAGGGGGCCTAACGAAGCAGGCATATTCAGCTTGTCGATGCATACTCGTGGCTTGATTGGTATACAGGATATGTCTAGTCGCTGAGACATGTATCGTGGTAAACCTCTAAGAAGATGACCGTTTTTCAGCTACCTTTACGGAGTCGAGACCAAAAGGAGGATTGAATGAACATCAGCGAATCAATGTATTGAGCCGCTGAGCCCCAGGATACCAAACTTGTAGGACATATCATGTGGAAATCTGGAGACTTCAATGATTCGAGACTGATTAGACGTCAAAATCCCATGGGAATTTGTAAGAAACAACAGATGGTCGAAGAAGGGTAGTTGCCAAACGGTCACCCCACATATGCAGTCCTCGGTACCTCAACGGTCGTACAATTCATCTCGGCGGCTCCGAACATTGTTTTGCATCCTTCCAATATCAATGTTACTTGAGCAATCTTGGAAGTGAGATTGTCTTGCTCCAGCTTGTCTTTTACAAAGAAATCGAAGGACGACTCATTTCGAACGCTCTGGTGTGGTCAAGGAAGAAATACCAATGAAAGATATGCTATCATCACAATCAAAGTGGTGTTCGTACCAGGTGTGGATATTGTTTTAGGAGTAGGAGAACCAGGTGGCAGGTAGACCAGAGGGGAAAAGCGCTCTATCGTCGCCACTTGCGCTGCCAGTTTGACTATTGCGGATAGCTAGGGCTACCTCAATGTCTACTTCGCACCGATTGCTGATGTGTCAGTATCGCTATGTTGTCGGTTATCAATGGGAGAGAAAGGTGGAGTTTCGGGAGACGTTCAGGAAGGGGCAACCGCGACTTTTGGCCAGACGGGAAAGACTTTCTGTCCACGCTGCGGAGCCATGGTCACTTTTCTCAATCACCCCACAGCAACACCTCTGTACTCGAGTACCTCTCACATGGCTGATGCGGGGATGATATCATACAATGTCGCAAGCTTCATCTGCGCTTTGTTCGTGCTCGAATTTGGAGCCGACAAGTTCGTTGACCATACTGCTTTCGTCGCTGACCGAACTGGCATACCCGAGGCTGTCATTGGCCTATTGACCGCCGGCGCAGAATGGGAAGAGCTGGCCGTGGTGATTGCTTGCATGTTGCAAAATCGCCCTTCACTTGCCATTGGAAACATCGTCGGCTCTGGCATCTCGAACATCCTGGGCGCCTTTTCGCTGGGTCTCATCTTCCGCAACCAGGAGGAGCTGATCGCTTTCGATGCCAGTGCCAAGACTTATACTTTGATACTGTTTCTTCTTACGTTGCTCTTTACTGGACTGGTTCAATGGGGTTCTCTTGATCAAACAAGAACCATTGGTGTCATCTTGATTGTTGTGTTTGTTGTTTATGTCGCCTCAGTCGCGTATCTGATTGTGAAGGGCCGCTTGACTGCGCCGGAATCAGACAGCGACAGCGAAAGCGAGGGTGAAAGTATTGACAGTGAAGATGACGAGGAAGAGGCTACTTCGATCTCTCGAGCGCAAGTCAACTCGACAACTCCTCTCCTGGAAGCACAACAAGAACTCTCTATCGTCCGGCAGCATAAGCATAGCATATCGTACCATGTGGCATCCCTGGTCTTCGGATTCTTGGCGATAGTCTTGAGCAGTTTTGTCCTATCCAACGCCGCATCAACCATAGCTGATCAAACTGGTCTCTCAGACGTACTGTTTGGGGTCGTCTTCCTGTCCATCGCCACCACCTTGCCTGAGAAGTTCGTCGCTGTAGTCAGTGGTAGTCGCAATCGAACCGGTATCCTGGTCGCGAATACTGTTGGAAGCAATATCTTCCTACTCAGTCTATGCATGGGCGTGTTATTGGTCAGCACCGCAGGCACTGTCGACAATGCCACAATCAACATCGCTGAACTTGGCGTACTCGTGGGCTCAACACTTTTCATGGCACTTACTGTATGGTTTGGCGCTCGGTGGAGTCGTGTCGCTGGTATGGTGATGCTGATTGGATACCTTGCTTTTCTCATCTTGGAGTTCACAACTATTCGTCACGAATAATGTGACTACACAACGAAGACCTAATGGTCGTTCCTCCACGCCCAGCACCTACCGAGATTGGAAAGTCGTCCTTTCTGAAGAACGATAGCCAGCTTTCAACAATGAGTGAGGTGTTCTCCGACTCGTCCGTTCTTGACCCAGCGCCAAGTACACCGCGTTCTTGGGCACATTTGATGCAGCTTCGAAGATCTCTCGAGATAGCATCGAAACCTTGACTATCAGATCTGACGCAGCACTTATTGTCTGCCCTCAAGAGACACAACAACATTCCATCTCGTGGTGTTCGTCTCCGACGTGCAATTATAAAGTAACTCATCCTTCCGCGTTGATCGTTCGTCGGCTATTTTACACCATCCAAGCGCCACAAAACTCTCTTGAGCAACAGCCAAGACTGGTTGTCGCTTTTTCACACCCAACCTCGAGTTTTTCTACAGGGGGTCGAAAGATCTCTGTAAGATGCCCAGCAACTCAGCCACTAGATGAGATGTAGTGAAGTCAAAAGTTCAGCCTCATAAGAGATAAAACTCGGATCATGTCCCGTTATCAATCTCTTCATCTGATCTGATAACCTTTATTTGACTACACCTAATCATCGTTATTATTTGACTGCAACATGAATTTCTTGAACCGTAAGTCGTGTTGTTCCTAGTCTACAGGATGTCTTTCTTTCTCATCACGTCTTGTTTTTCCTATGCTGCTTCCCTTCCAAGATCATCTACATGAGACCGGCATTCCTTTACCATGATAGGGCCTCAATCCCATCACTTGAGGGCACGAAGATTCTCATCATAATGCGATTGTTGAGAGAGAATGCGATAATCTCTCACTCTCACTGGATATGGCACTCGACTCAGAAAACATCTTGCATTCTGATGGGCGTTTTGCATGAAGCAATGCAAGCTTAAGAAGATTGCGACTGTTAGTATGATACATCTGACAATTCGACGCAGGGAAAGATCCCTCCTCCGAGAAGAATGGCATGGAGCGAAAGCTCGTGATGAAACTTGGTTCGTTGTCTCCAAGCACTACTCATCAAATACCTCTGACCTGTTGACAGATTGTTTTGTGATGGTACAACAGTCAACCACACCACCTCATGATTGATTTCTCTCTGACAATTTCCAGACCTACTGCTGTGCGTGCTACTTCTTCAACTATCTCGACCGTCAAGCCTTCCCCAACGCATACGTTTCCGGACTACGCGAGGACTTGGGTCTCGTCGCCAATGAATACAGTATTCTTCTGTCCATGTTCTCAGCCGGCTCGGTCGTGGGTCATATCCCTCACGCGTTGCTCATCCAGAAAATTGCGCCGCGCATCTACCTGCCATTGAATCTGGTCTTGTGGTCTGGGGTCACAATGTGTCTGGCGGCATGCAAGACTTACGAAGGGCTTTGCGCTGCTCGGTTCTTCCAGGGTTTCTTGGAGGCCAGCATCTATGCCGGCAGCATGTACGTGTTTGGTTCGTGGTATAAGCCTTCTGAACTCTCCAAGAGAGCTGCCATCTTTACAGCTGTTGGTCAGCTAGGCAGTCTTTTTGCAGGTATCATGATGACTGCTATGAATCAGTCTCTGCATGGCAATAGCGGTCTCAAAGGTTGGCAGTGGGTGTTTCTTATCAATGGTTTGATGGGTATTCCTGTCGGCGTCTTTGGATTCTTCTTCTTCCCCGATTTGCCGGAGACCACAAAGGCGTCCTATCTCAGCAGGGAGGAAGTCCAACTTGCCGTGGAAAGACTGCCGGTCAAGAAGCTCGACAGCCACGATATCCACTGGAGGACTCTGCTGCCAAAGGTTCTCAAATCGCCCTACATCTACATACTGGCCGGCTTGTCTGTTGTTGGCGGAATGCTCGAAGCTTTTGCCTTTCAAGGCATGTTCCTGCTCTGGCTCAAGCACAACAGAGCTAGATTTACTCAAACAGCTATTACGACATACCCTCTCGGCATTCAAGCAGTTGCAATTGTCTCGCAAATCTGTGCTGGTATCTTCATCGATAAAACTGGGCAGCGTATCCCGATGGTCGTATTCGCTGCTGCAATGCAACTTATCACTGCCATCCTTCTCTTGCAACCTCATCTCACCGACGCAGGGGTCTTTACTGCACACTACCTCAGTGCCACGTCTTTTATCGTCAACCCCGTCATGTACGGCTGGGCCAATTCGATACTGCAAAGACTCGGAGACGATGCTGTGCGATCTGTCGTATTGTATACCATGAGTATGAGTGGCTTGTTGCTGTACACTTTTTGGGGTATCGTCATCTACCCTGCAACCGATGTACCGTACTGGAAGAAGGGAGCGATTACCATGGTTGTTGTTTGCTTCGCTTACGTTGCAGTCGCGTTTGGGGTGAAGAGGGTAAGCTCATTGAATCATCTCTTGAGAACTGAAAGTCATGCTGACGCTGTTCTAGCTTGACGACAAAACAAAGAGTAGCCAATCTAACAACAGCGATGATGAAGCCGTGGGAGAGGTCGTGTCTGAACAGCAAATGACCAAGATCGGTTGATACGAGTCATCAACGAATGGCAATTTTCCATTGGCCAGAACACGGCCGTTCGAAACCATGAAGGGCGAGCCAGAAACAACCGAGGAGCAAGACCGATGCAAGTCTGATGCAAGTCTGATGCAAGTCTGACCCATCTACTCCGTACATAACATTTTTGCCGAGGCGAATTTGCAAGCCCTACGTGCCAAAAGTCGCGGGCGTCGGAAGGGTCGCTAATCACAAAAACATCTTGCATCTTGCATCTTGCATCTTGATCAACTCGAAACAGAAAATTTCTGATCATTGACCCAGCTCACTAGAAGATTGAATTCAAACCTGGTTCTCACGCACCGAGAAGGGCACCGAATTATCTGTCAAAAGTCAGGATGCTTCCAAGATTGGTGGGTTGATCGGAAGGGAGTCTGGGAGATGGCGTACTTTAAGAAAACCGAGATTAGAGAACGAAAAGCATCCTGCAATTTGATAGTCATGTCTGGAATGTCGTACAAGAAAGGAGCGATGTGGTCAAGTTGTAGTTTTTTCTTCCCGGTTGCCAAAAGTCGTGATCCTCGCTTACTCTCACTTGCGGCAATCTCATCGCCGTCTATACCTTATCCTCTACCTTATCTCGACATCAATCTTGACCGGTCGCACAGGTTCAATTGTTTTGCTCTTTTGCTCGAGTGGTGATCACAAGTGCCCTCTGGACGGAGTGTACCTTACAACACCAATGACTTGGTGGATCAGCACGCCTAGCTAGCCATAATTGACGTCGCCGCAACTGCTGCTGATTTCAATTAATCCTAACCCAGATCAAATGTCTAGTGAGTATGATCAAATGCACCGCTGAATTTTGTAAGTTTTGCTTGCAGTAATGCGGCAGAACAAACGGCTATATATGCTCGTAAAGGAGAAACATCGTTATACACAACGTTGTACACGAGAACTTTGTCTATAGGGCACGACGGGTCTGGCCAAACCCGCAAGTATATACAAACCGGTAATTTCTCTTCTCTGTTTTTTCTTCTCTGCTCTTTCGAAGGTTCCGTCGTCTGTTTTGATCATCATAATCGCTACACATTGACCGGTTAAATACACCATGAAGCCCTCACGACTACCTCTTCTGCTACTCGCTGTAGCCACAATCACCCTCGCTCAAGATTGGCATTTCGTCGCTTTCACAACTCCAGATGGACAAGAATTCATTTCTCAATCAGGCAACATGATCGTCCCTGCAATCCACGAAGCAGCGACAAATTACCTCTGGCCGGGTCTTCAAAGCACCGATAACTCAGGAGTATATCAGAATGTCCTCGATGGCAGATCAGGAGGGTGGTGGTTCGGCAGTGGTTGGTGTTGTTCAAATCCCAGTAAGTGTTGCTGTGTTGAAACGAAACAGGTGAGGAAGGGGCTGATCGGGGGATTTAGGTTTACCTTGGGGAGGAGGTTTTGGCGCTGCTGAGGGTGATGTTTTGTTCTTCAACAATACGCGCAACACGGATAGAAGTGAATGGGTCAGCGTGATTGAGAGGAACTGCGGTGAAGCGAGCGCGACCAATTCATTCCCTATCGCTGATAAGGTGATGAACGACGCACCATTCGCAGCAGAGTTGTATGGGGCTTGGGACTTTGGCCCGGTCATCTTCGAAGATGTGATATTGGTAAGTCTGGCTCCCGTTGTCGCAGAAAATCAGACGATTGACAGATGTTGATAGATCGCGACTGGTGACGACACAAGGTTCTGTACCGACAACCCCTGGAACTACAATGGTGCGACTAACGTCAGTATTACTGGTGTCATATCGACGGTCGGTGTTGATACGGTCACTTGCAATATTGAGAGCATCACACTGTGGGGACCTGTGTAAGGATGTTCAAGTATTTCAGCAGTCCTCCGATCTCAACTTAGCATTTTCCTTCCATTTCGATCGCATACTAGCTATCAAAAGGCATAATGCCTTAGATAATGAGCTCCCTGCCACTGAAAGCGGTGCTCAATTCGCGATCTCTCTGGATACCTTGATCAAGACCGAAATCATAGAGAAGGGCGAGATGCGATAAGCTGGACAAGTGTTGTTCCAAAGTTGGACAGATTCTAAGAAGATTGACCCGGAAGGGTGGAGACGCTTATTCCTCGATGCGCACTGGCGCATCCCGCTTTGCTTGGCTCTTCCAAGCGTGCGGGGTCTTTTCTGCCGGCCCTTCCAAGTTCCCTCCAAGACGCTGACTTCTGCCTTGTCACTCGCTGCTCCGATGATCCTCTGATCTTTGACGCCTGCGACTCTGGATGACTCTTTGGCATGCACCTTGCAAGGCACCTCTGATCATGTCTGTCATGGGCTGCTGCAGAATGTATAAAGCCAAGCTCTTGGCCGCTCCTGCACAACTGTTACGGAGCGACATTCGCTGCATCACGAGTGTCAAAATGTAGCCTGCAGCCGGTCTAGCTTTAGCATCAGAGCTGAAGCTATTCCACGTACAGTATTGACATGATCCACTCAATGTAGGTCGCCGAAGCCACATGTTGCCGCATCATGCCTCTCCGGCCTCATGAGCGATGCTCATAATCTTGGCTCGTCGCTGCCTGCTCTTTCCCTTTTCCTCAAACACTGCGACATGCGACTGCATGTTTCTCATCTGCCCGTCTTCTAATTCCCTCCCCTCCTATGACTCCTAACAACAGCTTGTTACATAACCCCATCATGAGCTCTCTGGAATCCTACCTGCGCCCTGCGCTGCAAACCGCTCAGGACGCTCTCGTCACCGTCGTCGATAGCCTTCAGCTTCGCAAAGACGCGCCCTTCTCGCCCAACATCCCAAAGGAGCTTCTCGAATCTATGCCTGATCTTTCCGGCCGTCTCCTCCTGACTTTTCCATGGACCAAGCCCAGACCTGTAGATCCCACTCAGCACAGTGTCTGGATCCTGGACAATACTGCTTACCGCGTTCAACCGTATGTGATCTGTCTCGGCCAAGTTGTGACACTCACTGACTACCTGCAGTGGGCAAGACAAGAAGGTCAACAAGCACAAGGCCGACCCTGTCCTCAAAGCCTCTCCCGATGAGCCGCTCCCTCCACCACGATGGGAAGTAGAGTACGTTGCCGCCTACTTCTCGCGCGAGACGTGCCGCGATGCATCGCACGTTATTGCCGACATTGCTCGCCTGGTCGGTCTTGCCAGAGGATCAGCGAGTGAAGAAGAGTGCTTGGGCGAACTCAAGGACAAGCTCGACATCACACCCATCAAGAAG
The DNA here is from genome assembly GCA_022813425.1 of Aureobasidium lini. Classification (NCBI taxonomy): domain Eukaryota; kingdom Fungi; phylum Ascomycota; class Dothideomycetes; order Dothideales; family Saccotheciaceae; genus Aureobasidium; species Aureobasidium lini. The sequence goes on along the minus strand of JAKLML010000057.1, from coordinate 23,391 downwards.
CGGCTGGAGCCTTTTCTCAATCCCATCCTTCCTCGTCACACCATCCGCGTCAACATAGGCGATGTCGAAACACAAACACTAGGGCCCTCGACTTCATCAGGCATCTCGTCTGATCTGCTCCGCTTGCATTTCGATGCGCCGGCTGGTACACAGCTCACCACCACGGCTGACATAGACTCGCCGCCTTGCTGGGCCGTTCCTGGTCGTACTGTCTTGGCTGAGCCTACTGGTTGGGGAGTCATCTCGGATATTGACGACACGATCAAGATCACCGGAACGCTTTCGCCCGTCGCCGTGCTCAAGTCCACATTCATCGATACGCCGACACCTGTTGCAGGAATGCCCGAACTTTACACCGACTTGGTCAAGCTCCTAGCTGATCCCATCTTCTTCTACCTTTCTGGCTCTCCTTACAACCTGTATCCATTTTTGCGCAGCTTCCGCAAGGAGCACTTCCCGGATGGAACCATGATCCTGCGCGATGCTTCCTGGCAAAATCTGGGTGGTCTCATCAGCAGTCTGTCGGTCGACGTCAAAACATACAAGGTGGACAGGCTTGAGAAGATGCATACATGGTTCCCTGATCGCCAGTTCATCTGCATCGGAGATAGCACTCAGAAAGATCCAGAATCCTACGGCGAGATTGCAAGACGTCATCCTGGCTGGATCAAGGCCATCTATATCCGACGCGTGGCAGATGAGAATGACATCCAAGGAGCGCTGGATCCTGACAGAAATTCGAACAAGCGTTTCGAGACAGCTTTCAAAGGATTAGATGAGAAGATGTGGCTGGTCTTTGACGACGCTGATGAGGTGAGGAGGAACGTTCAGTTGTTGACAAGGTGATTGAATGGTGGGCTTGCTGTTTGGTGAGGGCTTTTCTTGATGCGTCTGAATCATTATCGGATATGATTACAACTTCCCAACTATTCTTACAGGTCTTTCACACTACTGAGTCCCAGTGTCGTCTTCATTTCTCATTTATTAGAGTATTCAACCCTCACATCTGCGATGTCGCCTGACCGGCATCGCTTCCTTGCAAAGTGCCCAACTGATCTGTCAGCTTCACCCCTGCCTCGGCCAGTCTCTTCAACCAAAAGCGCGTCTGCCGCTGTAGCTGGTCGATTCCAACCTCTGCAACCTCTTTGGCTCGCCTCAAACCCTGCTCTCGGTTGTTCGCATTATGAAGCCTCTGCCGCACAGCCTCGACATCTGCTTGAGCACGGTTCATCGCTGCTTCAGCCCGTGTGTACTCGGCTCGCACAGTGTCCACCAGAGCACGCGACAGGGAGGTACCAATGTGGCCATACTGGATATCGATAACATCTCTTGCTGATCTTGCCTGCTGCAAGTCTTGACGAGCACGTGCTTCTTTTCTCTGAGCCGTCTCCAGATCACGATCGCTGGTATTGTTCGGTGTACTTGTTGTTGCAGCGACCTCAAGGCCATTGGTGGCCATGCGTAGTTGATCAAGCGCGGACTTGACGAGTTGTTGCTGGTCTTCTACTCGAGCAAGTAGATCGTCAAAGGCGGTGTTGAGGTTTGAGAAGATGCTTCCTGCGTGAGGATGGATGCTCAGCAGGGCGCGAGCTGGGTTCTGGGACGGCGACTGCGGAAGCAGGTTTGGTGTTGGGACGCGCATCGAGCGGTCGTCCTGGTGTTGGTATCCTGGAACACTGAGACTGTTTCTGTGGCTCAAGTTCTGGCTGTTCATGTCGAAAAGGAAGTCGGCGCTATGGCCGTCGAAGAAAGTGTCCATGCGTGGTCGCTTCGGATGACAGTCCACCGGCGACACTGACATGCTTTGGAAGGACTCTGGGCTTGGTCGCTTGAGTGGATGCAATGATGGACCAGCATTGGAGGGCATCGGTGACTGATCGAGCGTGAAATGGTTCCAGGTATCCAGAGGTTGAGCCAACGAGTGGTAGCTGGGCTCTTCGTCGCCTGCATGACTGACTGATGTGCTCGCCGGTGCTGAGCTTGAGCCTCGCTGGCTAGAAGCCGACTTCTTGGACCTGTCGAAGTGCGCTGCACATTGCTCCAAGTCTTTGAGACTCAGCAGCCTGGTTCCATCTTCTGTCAAACTCTTGAGATAGGTGAGAGCAGAGACAAAGTTGGTATGCACGGCGACGCGCTCGATGATGCGTAGCTTGGTGTTGCCAAACTCAGTCACCTTGCCGCTCTTGGTCGTCCGCATCGCCAGCGGTATGCAGTCTGGGAACTCTTTCCATCCAGGTTGTTTGCGAATAGTCTCGAGGTTTCCATGTCGACGAGCTGCTGTCACACGTCCAGATCTGTCGCTTGGGGAGGTGTCGTTGGTATTGTTGTTGCTGTTGGCATCGACATTATGTCTATCATCGCGTTTGGGCTCTGTCATAATCTGGAAGCTTCCTTCTTATCATGCATCAGTAGACTTCTCCAGAACCGATTACTGGACATCGTGTTCGGGGGGTCAACGAGGGAAGGAAAAGGCGTTTTGTATATTTGGGGGCTGCAGGATCGAAAAGAGAAAGCTCCCTGCGATTATGGTTTGTCACTTTGACACGGCTTCCAGTGTCGGGAAATCGATTTTCTGCAAGAGCGGCCGAGGTGATCGGCCGACTAACCAGCCATCATGTTTTTCGCCTACTGTTACTACTCGCTACATCTAGAAACCTGCGATCATTGCTGAGTGCACTGTTTCGCGCAGCAAAGCATACGTATGCGCCGGCGCCGGCCCGTTTCTCTTCGGAACAAAGTCATACTATAGGTGATTTAACCCTTGATACCGAAGCCCGTCGGTTGGCGCATTAGCCATGCGCTGAGATAGGAAATCGCCTCGCGTCCCTCAATTCGCGTCCGTTCATGCAATTGGGAGTGCTTCGGTGGTGGAGAGGTGTGATTTGCAAGGTGGAGAGTGATCAGAAGGCCAAGCGTGGGGAAAGAACAAGCACAAAAATCGATTCTCGACCACGCGATACCATCAGTTGTCTAGCGACTCGGTGGTATCTTATCGCTTACCCTCAAACCCTCGGATCTCGTGGATCTATATCGTATTCAGGTCTTACTAACACCACATCTTCGCCACGACTTGCTTCTCGCCGAGCTTGTCATGCGAACAAGACTTTCTTTCACACATCTTTCACCTTGGCATCCTGCATGGACTTCATAGCATCTATCAACACCTTCTCCATCAACCGCTGTGCTATACCGATAGCATCCATGCCAAGCCAAAGTCCTCGTCATTCGCTGCTGTCGCGGCTAATCCCGCAGCATTTCATCAAACAAAAAGGCGGACCTATCGAAAAACTTTCCAAACGAACCGGCCAATCGCTCAATTGCAATCATCGTGGTGCATGAAAGTAGGGCCTGTCGGTTCGCTCTTCCGGTGCAAAGATCATTACCGATACCGCTTTATGTTTCACTTGAGTCAGGACTACGCGTGGACTGAGCATGCTTGCCCTAAGTACTAAGTGGTGGAAAGCCGTCAGAGCCCGAGTAAACGAACTGACCAATCAGAAGAGGTTTGAAGGGACATCTTCCTACTTTTGTGTTGCACAGCGCAAATGCAGCGGTGAGCTTTATTGGCATCGTTCGCCTGAGGGTTTCTTTGGAAGGCGTATGACGACTGTTCCATGTTCGTGACATAGTGCTATATCCTGAGGCTCTGTCAAAAATCGAGCTCGGAATTGTTGTTGTCTGGATCACCCGGGCTTGAACTTCAAACCCAGCATCATGATAAAAACAATGTCCTTACTGCTATGGATCGTGATTGTGTAGAGCCGCAGGTTCGCGTCAATTGTCTAAGTACGATGAGGGGCCAGTACGTCACAGATCATGTCCTGGTTATGGAAGATTTCAAGGAGCTTGTGCATTCGGTCGCCATCATGACAAAGAACATGACACGGCTTTCACGATCTGTCATTTCCTCACGAGTCGTGGCAATCCAAGAAGACCGAGTCTTCGAAACACATTTCAACTGCTTCAAACGCAGAAGCAAGAAGAACCGAAACATATCTCAAGTGACGCTCGGCCTTATCTCACGATGCTCAACAAGCCCTATACAGCTTCCCCACAATCCTCGAAGAATGACGAAGATGTACGCGTAATTTTGGCCTTGGCGCGATGAAAATCCTCCTTTCCCGACTCATGTCAACCGGAAGATGCACCACAAGGATGACGACTCTAAATTTGCCGACTCTCCCCCTTGGCAAGTCTTCGCGGCGACATGTCGTAGACGTTGTTGTGTTGTTTACATTTCTGCGACAAACGATGAAGAGATTTGATGGGATGGCTGAGTCGGTTTCGTCATGCCCTGTTGCGTTGCTTTTGTGGACTTTCGACGGTGCTTCTGTACGCCTTACACGCTTCACTTTTGGCGACTTTGCCATGACCGCCCAGAGAAGAGAAGAAGCTTGGTTGTGGGTTTCCATGTCCGCGACGATCCGGATCGATCACTCCGGTAGGTGTCCGCAAAGCAATGATGAAGATGATCCTCTGTCAGGGCTCCACGATATCCTTGCACGTCTCAGATGTTTTATCGGCCGACTGCGGATGACAGGTAGGTGAACTTAGGTTCCCTTATAGGTGAGGCTTTGATTTCTTGACACGCAATCATCCTACCGGACACGTACTGTTGAAAATTGCGATTTCTTCTTGAAGCTCAGTGACTGGTGCTGCTTCTTTCTTATTCAATTTTCTACATCTCCGTTTGCCGCTCGATCTCTGCTTTGTCTGGCTTTCTTATTCTAACTCTCTCTTCTAATACCCCACGGATCTGAGCATTGTAAGACTGCAGTGTCAGTCATTCATCGCGTTCTGAAGGCCGAGATAGCACATCAAGGACCTGTATTTACCCCCTCAGCAACCATGCTTGGCTCATTGTTATTGATACCGTTCCTCGGTTTACTGCATCCGACAACCACAAAAGCAGAAGATGTCGGCCCCGACTTCGACACATCAGACATCAAAGCCTTTGAACACGACTTCGGCTCATACCCATACAAAACCTTCAAATCCTCCGACTTGATGTCACCAATATTACGGCGGCCCAACGACTCGCCACAATGTCATGACGACAATTACATCTTTCTTTCGCCACGAGGATATCAAGTACCGCATCCGGCCGTCACTATAATGGATAATGCAGGCGACATGGTTTGGGAGCATTATGTGGAAGGACAGGGGTATAATTTGAAGGTGCAAGAATATCAGGGGGAGCAAGTGCTTACGTTTTGGGTTGGTAATGATGGTGTTGGTGGCCATGGAGAGGGTGATTACTACATGGTGAGTCTCAGACAGCCGGTATACCAGGCTCAATCAGCTAACGCAGGGCACAGTATAACTCCAGATACGAGGAGGTCGCAAAGATATCTGCTCTGAACGGATTGCATGCAGATTTACATGAGTTGACCATCACCCCCGAGGGCACCGGCATGATGACAATTTACGAGATCCATCCCGTCACTTTCCCCGGTTTTGTCGACGACGCAGACGTGATCTGGGTCTGGGACTGCCTGTTCCAAGAAATCGACCTCGAGACCAACGAATTGATCTTCCAATGGCGCGCCTCTGAACATCACAGTCTAGACGAGACATTTCGTGACATTAACGATGAAGGAAGAGTATCGAATCGGCCTTGGGATTGGTATCATATGAACAGCATACAAAAGGACGAATTGGGCAATTATTTGGTTTCGGCACGCTACACTCATACCATCACTTACATCGACGGACGATCGGGAGAAATCATCTGGATACTTGGAGGCAAGCGTAACGCCTTTGAGGATATATCCCAGGGGAAGAGCAAGGCCACCGATATCGCTTATCAACACTTTGCCCGCTTCCACAATCTGACGGAATTCCCTGTACTCCTCGCCGATGAAATTGCCATCCATCCGACGAAAGATGTCGACGGAGTTACCAAGATGCTGGTTTCGGCTTTCGACAATGGAGCCGATCACGAGTGGACTGGCAACAGGCCTTCCAGAGGCGTACTCATCGAAATCACATACCCAACCTATCCCGATCTGGAATCACACGATCCAAACGCATATACAGCAAACCTTGTTCAAGAATACTTCCATCCAGCCCAATTCGTCGCTTCGAGTCAAGGAAGCATGCAAACAATTCCCTCAGAGGACGGCTCAGACCCGAGAGTTCTACTAGGCTTCGGCTACGTCGGTGTCTGGACCGAATTCACCGCTGATGGACAAGTTCTCTGTGATAACCGCTTCTCTACAATGAACAGCTGGGGCAAAGGAGATGTACAATCCTACCGCGCGCTCAAAGCACCTTGGAAAGGCGAACCCACCTGGCCACCTTCCGTCGCATTCGGCGAGGGGGGAAAAGAATTCTATGTCAGTTGGAATGGCGCCACAGAAGTCAAAAGTTGGAAGTTGCAACAAGCGGAGGAATCAGCATGTCCCGACGACGCATGGGAAGACGTCACCACCACTTCCAAACAAGGCTTCGAAACCGAAATTCAACTGAAAGATGCAGAAGAGAGATTTCTACGAGTTGTTGCTTTGGATGCAGATGGAAATGTTTTGGGCGTTAGCGATTACCTGGATCTGGGATGGGAGATTGGCGCCAATGGGATCTTGAACGGGTATAAGGTTAGTGAGTATAGTGCTGTGCAGTTGGCCATGTTTGCTATTTGTGGACTCATGCTGTTTGTTATTGGATACGAAGGGTTCAGGCAATTCAAGAATTGGAGGGAGACGATGTGGTTGGGGTATGAGAAGGTGAGGTTGCATAGTGATGCTTCTTCTTTGGCATAATTTGCGTTCCTTTCTAGCAATCTTTTTCCATGTTCACGTTCTTTGCCTCTTGATACTCTCTTAGCGAGCGCTTTGCACTTCCAACTGTCGCTATTTCAACCGATGTTTTTCTTGGACTTGTTTGCTACAGTGCCGCGTCTGCTTCCAAGTATCATCTGATAACACTACTTTGATAGTTCGTGCTCTTCCCCACATACCGGGAATCGATTCTTCCATGTCTTCGACGACTTTCTCTTCGGCAATTACGCCGTTATACGTTTGTCAAACGACACCACGCGGCAGATGTCTTGGCTACAGTAAACCTGGTATGCGTGTACTCGAGTGGAATAATGTCAACGTAAGCTCAGCGCGTCTGGAGGACTCCGATACAATCGTGCCGCAAGTCAACAGTGATGGAGCTTAGCGCGGACGAGAATTCAAGCTCCTGATATCTCTGGGCAGTTGAGGCTTGGAGTTGCTTGCGTGGTTGTGTTTCGCAAGCTGGTTGTCGAGTTGATGGATATACCTGCTCATTTGTATTCTCCCCTCGATATGTCGCAATAATCATCTTTTATTCCATCATTGTCTTTGTCTTTGCTCATTTGACCAGTCAACATGCTATCGGTCCAAGAATTCGCCTCCTCGAATCCAAAAGTCAGACTATGTGCTGCGACGTTACTGTGTCTGCTTTTCCTGGGGGCGCTTATTGAGGCTTGGAGGGAAGACACCTTTGCGGGTGGTATTCAACAGGGCTCTTTGTCTATTGGCCAGACAGATACGGATTATGGAGCCATCTCCCTCGAGCAAACGGAGATCAACATCAATATCGATGTAAACGTGAACATGGGTGAAGAGTCGCAAGCACCGGCTCTATTACGTCCGGCCATTATTGCAGGAGCTGTGCTGGCAGACAGTCTGGAATGGATGCAAAACATGACCGATGAGTAAAGCTTTATCCTGCTCTTACCTTCAAGACGACAAGCTGACTCCCACCGCAGATATGATGTCTTCCCCTTCATAGTCACAGACGCTAGTTCACCACTTCACCTCGCCGTGCCTGCAAACAAAGGCAGAGAAGCAATGGTCTACCTCAGTTATATCATTCACAACTACGATACCCTACCTCCCTACGCAATCTTCACACACGGCCACCGAACGGCATGGCACCAAGAACGTGATATCGTCGACATGATCCAAGATCTCCGAATCCCGGCGCTGGAAAAAGCGCAATACGTATCACTGAGATTCAGTTGGTCGCCTTCATGCCCTGCTGAACTAAGGCCGAAACATCATGATGCGGTGGTCTGGGGTGATGGCGATCATCTGAGAGAAACAGAGGATGCAATTGGTGATGCTTGGGGAGCGTTGTTTCCAGATGAGGAGTTGCCGGAAACGATTGCTTCGCAATGTTGTGCGCAATTTGCTGTTACGAAGGAAGCCATCAGGAGGAGGACCAAGGGGGATTATATCCATATGCGACAATGGCTGCTGGATACACGATTGGATGATTCGGTCAGTGGACGCGTGTTTGAGAAGCTTTGGGCGTATATCATGACGGGAGAAGCTGTGCAGTAAGTTTTCCGTTTTCGACACAAGTGCAAAAGCTGATGAAGATAGTTGTCCGGCTCCGCAGACTGCTGCTTGTGAGTACTTTGGATATTGCGACACTCGAGTTTGGCCGACGCCGCCGGCGGAGATGGGCGCATTGCCTACTGCGCGCTGATGACAACTTGGAGGTTTACCAAGGCGGCAAGATGTTGATGTACGCTGGCGTATGTCGTGTATGGAAATCAAAATCAGATCTCCCTCATGAAATAATTATTTCGGAGTTTTGTCTCCCGCCTCTTATCACGTCGCAGCGACCACGTACAAATGCACTCATCAAGATGCACGATGGCATTGAGGGTATGTTGATGGCGATGATGGCACCCTTGGCATTCATGTGTTGGTGGGCAGATTCTTATCAGCTTATCGGCGTGGTCAACAAAAGAAGGCAGAGCGGGCCGAAAAGTCGCGTCGGTGACTTCAGAAGGTCCAAGCTTGTCCGATGGTTGAACGCCGAAAAAGAGCGCCGTCGTCCCTCACCGGCTTCACCCCTCCATGAGACATCACCTTTGCTTGTTGACCATCACCCCACCTGTATACTCTTCATAAGCCTCTACAGTAAGCGCGACTCCTCTCCTCTCCTCTCCACTCTCCAACTCGGCTCTTCTCCTCTGTACCGCCCATTCAGTACTGCTCAACCCTCTCTGACATCACACCCACAGACATACAACATGGCACAGGTCGCACAAAAGGCAGTCCTCATCTGCATTGATGGATGGGGTGTCGCCGGCGAGAAGTCACCCGACAAGGGTAACGCCATCCTCAACGCCGACACTCCCTGGATGGACGAGTTTGCCAAGCAGGGCAGCAAGATTACTCAAGGCTACACCGAGCTCGAAGCATCGTCGCTCGCTGTCGGTCTTCCCGAGGGCCTCATGGGAAACAGTGAGGTCGGTCACTTGAACATTGGCGCCGGCAGAGTCGTCTGGCAGGACGTTGTCCGCATCGACCAGACCATCAAGAAGGGCGAACTCAACAAGGTCGACAACATCGTCAAGAGCTTCACCCGCGCAAAGGAGGGCAACGGCCGTCTGCACCTGCTCGGTCTGGTCTCGGACGGCGGTGTCCACTCTCACATCAACCACCTTCTCAGACTGCTCGACGTCGCCAAGGAGATCGGCGTGCCTGAGGTCTACATCCACTTCTTCGGTGATGGTCGTGATACCGACCCCAAGTCCGGTGCCGGCCACATGCAGACTGTCGTCGACTATACTCAGAAGATCGGTCTCGGCAAGATCGCTACCGTTGTTGGACGTTACTTCGCCATGGACCGCGACAAGCGCTGGGAGCGTGTTGAGCAGGCCATGGTCGGCATCTTCAAGGGCGAGGGCGAGGAGTCTTCCGACCCCGTCAAGACCATCAAGGAGCGCTACGAGGCTGGTGAGACTGACGAGTTCTTGAAGCCCATCATTGTCAATGGCAAGGACGGCAGAGTCCAGGGTATGTTCTCCGTTTATCCTCCCCCTTCCCGCCATGACTGACTCAATGCAACAGACGACGACACCCTCTTCTTCTTCAACTACCGCAGCGACCGTGTCCGCGAGATCACCCAGCTCATCGGCGACCAGGACCGCAGCCCCAGACCCGACTTCCCCTACCCCTCCAACATGCACGTCACCACCATGACCCGCTACAAGACCGACTACACCTTCCCTCTCGCCTTTGCTCCCCAGACCATGGACAACGTCCTCGCCGAGTGGCTTGCCAAGCAGAAGGTCCACCAGTGCCACGTCGCCGAGACCGAGAAGTACGCCCACGTCACCTTCTTCTTCAACGGAGGTGTCGAGGTTCAGTTCGACAACGAGCAAAGAGACATGGTCCCTTCCCCTCGCGTCCCTACCTACGACAAGGAGCCCAAGATGAGTGCCATGGCTGTTGCCGACAAGCTCTGTGAGCGCATCAAGGAGGGCAAGTTTGAGTTCCTCATGAACAACTTCGCTCCCCCGGACATGGTCGGCCACACCGGTGTCTACGACGCTGCCGTCATTGCCTGCACCGAGACCGACAAGGCTATTGGCAAGGTCTACGAGCAGTGCAAGGAGAGCGGCTACACCCTCTTCATCACCGCCGACCACGGCAACGCCGAGGAGATGTTGAACGAGAAAAACACCCCCAAGACATCGCACACCCTGAACAAGGTTCCCTTTGTCATGGCAAACGCTCCCGAGGGCTACAGCTTGAAGAAGACCGACGGTGTCCTTGGTGACGTCGCTCCCACCGTCCTCGCTGTCATGGGTCTGCCCCAGCCCGAGGAGATGACCGGCTCCAGCTTGTTGATCAAGTCGTAAGGATCTGTATATATGAATTGGAACATTTTGGAAGCGAAAGAAATATGATAGAGATCCCGGCACTATGATACACCTCATAGACGAAATGACATTTGATGCACAAACTACTTCAAACTTTCTTGATCTTCTTAACTTTCAGGTATCCGTGTGGCACGCAAAGGACAAAGATTGCCAATACAAGCACCACGATGTTCCCGTTCGTACACCGAGCATTGATGATTCTACACCTCTCGGGGTAGATGGTAGCAGCGGAGACTCGGCGCGTGAGACCGGCGAATCCACTAAGATCCTTATCAATAACAGATCTGCTCGATGTCGACTTGCTACAGTACGGCGCAGATGATGATATCAGCCTCTCTGGACACAGACAGTCTCGTGTCTTCCGAGTCACTTCTCTGACAGATATATCCTTCGAACGATAATACGAGCAGGGTGGTATCCTCGGCCACACGGTTTTAGCAAAAAGCACTGTCCAACCAAGAAGCCACAACATAGAAAGCTTAGCTATAGCAACCTCCCTATCGCTTACTTGTCTATCCTCTATCATGACAAGCAAGCTAGAGACCCATTGTATCTGAGATGGAGATGCAAGATACAGTGTCAATGTGCTAAAAACCAGATGTCCTTGTCTTAATTGATCCTCGGACGCGCGATCCCCCGCCGAATTTGTGGGCCGTTTGGATGCCATCATTTTGGTTGTTCCGGAATGCCGGAACCAGATCTTGGAAGTCGCCAGGTAATTGCAAACTTGCCTTATGATACGATGCCGACCTGCCGAGGACGAAGCAAAGGAATGAAAGCCAAGATAGGTGACGAAGCATCGCTTGTTCCTCCATCTATTCATATCGTATCGACACAGCAGTTTGTCCTGCAATATGGTTTCCAAGCGATTCTGCAATGGTACCATGCAGAACTGAGCAAGATACTGGCATGCCTTGTTCCGGTGATACTAGAATTGACCTCGAAACGGGGAAAGAGTCTATTTCAGTCGACCGTCTCTCGCGGCGACATAATCGTCCCGCCACCTGCACGACTTTCATCCGCGACAAGACTGGCGTTTTTCACCCTTGTGCTCAATCGCGCATTCGAAATATCCCTCCACTTGCTATCGGCTTTCTGGATCTGGCCAACTCAGGCGACTTTGCCGCCAATGTCTTTAATCAAGTGCCGGTTCCCGCATACGCCGTCGCTCTCATGGCTATTGGAGCCACGGTCGCACTCGTCATGTCCTTTGTCGCCTTCTGGGATGCTAAGCGCAGCTGCAGTAACATCGAACTGCTCCGGAAAGAGAGAAAAATGCTGGAAAAATCGTCCGGTGACCATAGGGTGAAACTAGACATCAACCATCGCGACCTGGGTACCGAGATCTTTGACCGTGCGGGAGTTGAAATCGCAATGGGCGCTGGAGCATTCCTCATCTCCATTGGAACATACATGGCTATTGGAGGTGCCAATCGAGCCGTCTGGTTCGCCAGTAATCTGCTGTCTGGCTACGTTGGCAATGCTCTGCCTGCGTTGTATGGTGTTTTAAACGCTGGATGGTCTGTCTATGTCTGGACTCGTGCCCAAACACAAGCTAAAGCTGCACGAAGTCACCTTGATGACGGTGTTGTAAAGACAGTATTTCTGCGCAGAGTCAAGACAGTACAGGAGCATGCTATACTGACGGCTGTGGTGTGTCTTATATCTGGGGCTCTGTCGATGGTGACACCGACACAATGGTGGCCTTATCCTGTTCTTCTCGTGTGTGGTCTGGCGTTCATATATGGTACCTGGGTGTACAAGACCCACATTGTATACGAACGACCGCTGTTTACCGAGAGTTACTTGCTCGACAAGGAATACTTGGTTCCGCAACTCTGCACCCTCCAAACAGTCAAGACAGCTATGTTATTCAAAACCGATGCCTGGGATCATCTAAACCTTGGCAACTTGTCCATGTCTGATCTTATACGATTCATGACCAATTGTGATCTCTTCGGACAATTCTGCCTACATCTGCTGAATGAATCATGCCTTGGACCGCGACTGATAGTTGGAGCCGCATCGTCAGTGACTCTCGACGAGTCGAGTTTCTCAGTCTTTGAGCAGGAAGATCGGATGACCGAAATACACAGAGTCGCACGGTGTTGCATTGAGCGATATGGCATGCGACAAGTCCGTCTCCGCGAACGTTATCTGTTGGAAGCTCTTGGATGTCACCTAACAAACCAGCGCATGAACGAGAAGCATGGTTGAATTTTGAGATGCTCAATCGCAAGATGTGCGTCTTTGTTGAGACACCATGACAACAAGACTTTGTGCTCAAAGCGGACGGTGCGTGATTATCGTGCCAGAGATGGTAGAAGAGATCTCATTCACGTCGTCGAAAGGGAAGTGTCATTGTTGATCGGACCTCTATTGCGGCCGTATAGCATCACATGGAAACACTCGAGGGATCGTAAGAGGTGCTGATTGCCAATGTTTACCCACAATAAGAATGTCTCTGGTCCAAGACACTATTCTGGAAATCGACTGAATCCCGAGCTTGCCAAATTGAGATCATGCAACCACGTTTCTTACGCACGGTGTACTTGACAGCAAAACAACAGCGTCGATCTTTGTTTCAACTTTCAAGCTTAAGTGTAAGACTATCTCGTACCTGTCCAATGGGTCTTCAACCATGTGCGCAGATTAACGTTCGCACAGCTCGTTATAGTGCGCTATAGGCGTTCGAGTAGGTGATCGACACAAGCTTTGGCGTGGCTTCGCACCGGGCCGGCGCGAAGACGTTCGTTCCAACGTCAAGCCCCTCTTTCGGGGACCTTCCAAGATTTGGGAGCTGATCTTGATTGATTAATGCTCCTTCTTTTGCAGATCCGAAGGCTCGGTGACTTGTGCTCTGACTGAAAATGGCTAAAGCTCTCGTCGTTGACCATGCGGATTCCTTGGAACAAGACCAATACGAACGAGAAACCTGAGATTGTGTCTGTGCAATACCATCATGCCCCCTCTCCGCATCAACGCACATGTGCATCACTAGCTGAACAAAGGCAAAATCGACTGAACATCCCAATGTGACCGCTGAGAGTATCTATCTACCATGAACATCTTCTCACCGCTCTGGTCCATCTAAGCGACATCATGAGAGCGCAGTGCTTGGGGTTAAGGATATATAAACAGGCAAGAAGGCCGCCTCGTCACTAACCATCAACCTCAAAGCAGCTTCATCATCCAGTCTTCTCGTCAAACAACAACCCTCTTCAGAAAACTCCCTGCCCTCCATCAAGATGCACTTCTCCAAGATCCTCGCACCCGTCGTGGCCCTCCTCGCTACCTCTGCCTCTGCCAGCCCCATCGAAAAGCGTGCAGTCACTGCTGACCAAATGGTCACGACTATCAACAACATTACCCAGCAATCCAAGAGCTTGGCTACAATTGCTCAAAACCTCAACCCCATGTCAGGTGTCCCTCTTCTTGGTCCTGGAGCTGGCAGCGGTACCACTGACTACCAGGTAAGGATTTGTCCCAGCTATTGACTGACTTACGAGTTTGCTGATTACTTTGCAGCAACTCATCGATGGCTTCAAGGGTATCATCACCACTGGAACCACAGCCATTACCAGCATGGAGGGTACTCAGCCCTACACTGATACCGCTGCCGAGCAGCAGGTTTGCGATGCTTTCTCCAACGTAAGACTGACCAACACATGACCAGTAAACCACACTCTAACATGATTAAAAGTTTGTTGTCGTCCACCAAAACCTGCTGAAGATCGTCATCGGCAAGTCCGGTCTTTTGGAAGGTATCTTCCTCGGCCCTGTTGCCGCTGTCCTCCGTTCTCTCGAGGGCGTTGTTGACGTGAGTTCCTTCACAAATGACTGTGCTACTGCCACTTGCGACTGACTTCTACTCCATAGACTCTTGCTTTCGGCATCATCGACTCTGTGCCTTTCTGTGCCGACAAGGCTACTTCGGACAAGAGCAACTTGGACGACACTCTCGGCAAGGCTGTTTGCGCTTACACTCCTGCTGGTTCTCTCGGTCTCAATCTCTTCTGCTAGAGCATCAGTACATTTGTCATTGAAGTCAAGGAGCCGTTGGCAACATGGAGTGAGGAGGATATAATGAAGAGATTCTGAGTCTGAATGTTCGCACGTGTGTTGTATTTGTAATGTATACATGGTCATCCTTTACTCCTGTAATCGTCTTCTGTTGCTGTTGCAAGACATTCTTCTACACCGAGCCTGAGTTGTCCGCACAAGACCAAGCCACCGACCCACCGGACGCAGCATAACTATCAATAATACCAACCACTGAACCGTAGGTACCAGCAATCATCAAGAAGGTCCCTGACAAGATGACAAATCCACACCATATCACCATCAACATCCATTTGGTAGTGCGCTCGTTCTTCCAGTTGTCGTACAGCCACATGCATCCATAAGGCTGGAAAGAAAGCAGTGTACCAAGAAGAGCTCCAATGAGCGAGACCAAGCCACCAAACACAGGGATAGCGCTAGCAACAATGTAGGAGATGATGATTGTTGTGGCGGTGCAGGAGAGCCAAGTGATCCAATGAACCATTGTGTTTTGCGTAAGATGTCTCGAACCTCGGAGAATACGGATGAATACATATTTAGCAGGAAGCTGTCTCGATGTCAGCTAAATACGTCACCGTTGCAGATAAAACCCAGTCGAGACTCACATGAGAAAGCAGAATAGTACTGACACACAGTCCAGGCAAGGCAAGTCCATAACAGACCTTCTTCATCGTCATACCTGCAGACCCCAACGCCGGAGATGCAACGTAACTGCCACAAAAGTAGTACACCACAATTCCAATAGCGATATAGATGGACGTCACGGTAGCTTGACAGATGATCAGACTTCTGGTATAACGACGAGGATCGCGCATCTCGGATACGATGGGGAAAAAGCCTGGGGTTCCGGCGAAAGCGAAGACGAGAGAGGAAACAGCGGAGATGGCCTCGGTGAAGGAGGGAGAAGACGTGATCTTGTAGTCGGAGGACCAGGGGCCGGTTTGTGGGGCTGAGGCTGGGCGGTCTTGGACACCGACGGCGACTGTGAGGACTAGGACTGAGAGGGTGTTAGCTTTGGTCCAGCGCGAGAAGGTAAATTACAAAGCAAAGATAGCAGCGCGTGGGGGCAAGAAATTCGAAATGACTCGCTCGGGCTCAAATAGACCTTGTCCGCAGAACAAGCGGGTTGTGCATTTTGATGGGTACATCGCATCACCGAGGCCCATGGAGAACGTAGCAGCAAGAGATTGTCAAGGACCACTGTTGTGTTGTTCCGCGTCGGCGGTCGGTCATGATTGAGGCTGCCAATGGGAAAAGGTCTTTGCAGTGTGAGAGCAACTCTTACTTACTAGATGTGATGATTCCACCAACGCCAACCCATGCCAGCCAAGTGATACGACCTAGTGTCTGAATGCTGACAAAGAGGAAGCCGATGACAGCAGCCACAGCGACGAAGATCGCAGTGCAAGCACCATGAGTCGAGAGAGCGTTGAAAGCGATCGAGATACTGAGCATACCAGATCCAGCAACAAAGATCCAATCTGTAAAACATTATCAAACCATAAGTTCCAGTGGCGGAGTATTGGACTTACAAAGCACGTATGCTACACCAAAGAACTCGCGACCAACGCGGCCAAACAGCAGTCTTCCCACATCATCAATACCGTAAACCTCGGGATGTTTTATCTTGAACACCCCAACCATGTAATCTGACCAGGTCGTGATTATGGCAATGACAATGAGACAGATTATGCCAGGTATCATGCCCAATGTATTGAAAACGGCTGGAATAGAAAGGACGCCGAGCCCGATTTGTGTCTTCATCATGAGAGCGAGAGTCCCAAGCCAACCCACCTGTATCGATTAGTGTCCAAGCATCATCTTCAGGGCAAAGAAACTCGTACATTGCGGTAATTGGGGCCGCCTTCACCAATGTCGCCAAAGACGGCATCATGGTGAGGATCAAGATTCTCGACTTCTCCAACATTCCGGGAGTAGGTTGGGTTGAGCTGACCGCCATCCTTCTCGTCGAACTTGGGTGGTGACTCTTGATACATGACGAGAGACAACGAGTAAGTGGAACGTAGTAGTAATGTGAAAAGGTAATGAGAGGTTGAATTATGGGGTCGGCCAGACATCCGGAGTGGATAGAGGCCACATATAAACACTTCTGATGCCCCCTGCACCTGTCAAGTCACGTTTCCTTGGATGATCATGCCCTTATCTGGATACTGTCGACCAAGGATACACGGCGGTGGTTTCAACGTCTTGTCTTGATACGCAGCAACTTGGCCAGGCTGAAGAGTCGCGTGTGGGCTGAACCTTGCTCGGGAACCTGAATGTCAATGCCGATTGTAGCCACCAGGATATAGCGATCACCGTCATCGCGCTTGGACTAAAAGGCATGCCACATACGACCCGGCGCTCTAATCATGCGGGGTAAGTAGGGTGGCTGTGGTAGATAAACGCTATCGACTGATATGAAGAGAATCCTCGCGGTAGCTTGCCTTTTTGACAGAAACGTGATCGGATGCATTCCCGAGACTGTTCTAGCCTATCAAATGCCAGCGTCTCACCAACAATATCGGTGCAAGATACGACGTCAATGTTTCGGTCTGTCTATGAGCCCATTTGCGGGGACATTGCGCTTTGTCCGTCTCGAGCCGACGCTATCGTGGCGTGCCTCAGCCTGCATTGATGCTCAATATGTTAGGTAAGTGAATCAAGTAGTCTTGGATCCGGTCATTCCCATCCCATAACGACGACACTCCTCCGTGCGAAACCTTACATCAGAGGTGCTGGGACAGAGCACGCGTAGAACCGTTGAAGGGCATGATGCACTCCAAGTCACAGAGACGTTCCGTAAGGTAGATTGACACAGGGCATCTCAATGGAAAACTCTTATGAGACACACACGATTATGCATCTCTACGGCATTAGATCCTGAATTGTTTCGAATCAGAACGGCCAGAATCATGCTCATTCACCAGATATGATGCATGTAATTGCTCCAATAACACACGTGTGTATCTAGTTCTAGTGATGAGAAGATGGGGCTCACGCATCCGTAACCTCCAATTCTCTTGCGAATGTGATTGGTGGTTCGTCCTCCAGAGTATGTTGTGTGGCCTTGTATTCTAGGAAATCGCGACCGCGCGAGGGCTTGCTTCGGGCATTGGTCCCGAAAAGCACGCTGCCGTGAGGCGAGAACTGGTCGGCCTGTTCGGCTGTGATCGGTCCTACCCGGGCTTCGATATCGCGCTTGCCGGCAGCCTGAGCGATGTGTCCTGCGATGGACTTCCACGTCTGTCTAAATTAGTACAAGTCGACATGACTGTGATGATAAGGCAGTGCTTACTATCTCGCCTGTTGCCGGGAAGTAAAATCCATTCTCGTTCCACAGATGTTCCGGGCTATCGCTGTCCAAGCCAACTTCGGTAAGCTTCCCGACGAGGCCACTGAGGTCGGCTATGTGTACGTTACCCCAACGGGCTTCACCTCTGCCGACACAGATACTCTCATGTTGCTTGATTGCTGCATTGCAAAGTGTTGGAATCTGTATGCTTCTTTTGTTCCCTTAGCCACGCCCCAACCCGTAAATGATCGGTGGAAAGATGAGCGCAGTTTTGACCTTCGTCGCATGAGCTCTTGCAAAGTTGAGAATAGCTTGATCAACGGTGCGAGAGGAAGTTGTATCGATTAGTTCTCTGATCTCGTCGGTATTGACCAAGTCATCGTAGACCTTCTCAGATGCTTCGCCGAATGACTTGTGCTTGATATCAGGGACCGAAAGCAGACTTGCCCCTGATATCTGAAGCCACAACGCTGCAAAAGGGCATCAGTAATCTCAAGATGTGCCACTTAGACAGAGAGCTTACTCGGCTTGTCCTTACTAGATTGCAAGACTCCTTTGCAGATACTCTGTACGGTAGGGAGATACTTCGCATTGGCAGCATCTGTGTAATGTCAGAGGGGATCATATTGAACAGCGTTCCTCACTGACTAATCACGACGTCTGCCCGAGCAGCCTGGTCTTCGATCAAGCTCGCAGAATCCAAGTCCCCTTCGAGCAAGGTGACCTGCGAGTACTTCTCTTCGATTGGTGCAGCCTTGGCCTTGTCCCTGACCAAGGCAAAGATCGAACTCCGAGGAAAGTTTGCCACGATCTCGTGGAGTACGTCACCTATGTGCGCACTTGAGCTAATGTCCATGTGCTTTGATGTAGACGTAGCCATAGAGAACCTCGCCGAGACTAGTCTCCTATTGTCATTACTTACCACCAATGTATCCAGTGGCACCTGTGCTGAAACGAGCATTTAGTATTCATTGCCGTCTGCTGCGAAATTGCATTGACATACAGGAAGAAATGATGCGACATGATTGCTGATGATCGCGGTAAGAATTCTTGACAAAAGGAAAGAGAGAACAGGTGCGAATCTGGCAAAACATCATCCAAGTCACTGGGTTACAAAGCACACTTTCCGACACAGGCATGTGTTGTAGAGTAACGCTATGTCGCGGTTTGGCAGATCTGGTGGGGTGAAAGTGTTTATTGCGGGGTCGAAACCAGATTGGAAGGCCATGGCGACCAGATAAGCGACCTCACCGACGGAGTCGAAACGAACAATTGGAGCAGCAGAAAGCGTCCGCATTACTTACGAGAAAGTGAGCCGCCTGGATCTGCACGGCCTTTCAAGACAGCAGTACATTCTCCCACTCGTGTGAGTGAAAGTCGGACGGACAACATTTTGCCTCGTATACTGCAGCGAGACACCAACAATTCATCCATTATTCTACTCAAAATGGCGAATCGAGCTGCAACATTGGACAAGAACATCTTCACGATTGCTGACCTGAAGCGAGAGGGTAGCGCAAAGATTCCAAAAATGTATCGAGGTGAGTCATACTCTCTGGTCCAGCGCCTTTCAGCGTTCCTGGCTTACCTCCATAGATTATTACAACGAAGGGGCGATGGAGATGGAATCGTATGTCGACTGCTAAGAACACCAAGGTCGCAGAGGCTCACAGCTGTCCAGTTTGATCGAGAACGAGCAAGCCTACCGAAGGTACAAGATCCGTCCGCGAATTCTAGTGGATGTCGACAAGTTCGATACTTCCACAGAGATTTTCGGAGTCAAGGTGAGCAATCTCGAACGCAAGACTGTTTTGTCATACAACTAACAATGACCAGGTGCCTTTCCCGCTGGGCTTTAGCCCTTCTGCCATGCACAGATTGGCCCACCCCGAAGGTGAGCTCGCAACCTCTAGAGCCGCAGCAAGCCAGGGAATCTGTATGGGGCTATCTTCATACTCGACAACCTCCCTGGAAGAAGTGGCCGCGCAAGGAACAGGCAACCCATACTTCGTGCAAGTATGTGTTTTGAAAGACAGAAGGACGACATTACAGCTGTTGAAGAGAGCAGAAAAAGCAGGGTATAAAGCTGTAGCTGTTTCGGTGGACGTCCCTGTTCTGGGGCGCCGCTTGAATGAGATGCGGAATGAGTTCATCCTTCCGGGTGAGATGGAGTTTCCTAACATTCTGTCAAATGGAGCCGCCGAATTTGGTGGCACAAATGAGGCCACCGCGTATGGTAGGATGTCATGATAGAATGGAGTATTCCACAAGCTAACGGTCTCAGATGCGAGTTTGAGCTGGGACAATGCTATGCCTTGGTTGAAAGAGAATACCTCGATGCAGATCTGGCTCAAAGGCGGTGTGTGTGTATCAGCGCGTGACGAGGAGATCTCTTCTGACGCATATTACTATAGTCAACACCGCCGAAGACGTCGCGTTAGCCATACAACATGGCGTCGACGGTATCATCATTTCAAATCACGGAGGTCGCCAACTTGACGGAGTTCCGGCGACACTTGACACGCTACGCGAATGTGCCCCGATAGCCAAGGGCCGGATTGGGATCGTGGTTGACGGAGGTATCCGGCAAGGATCTGACATATTCAAAGCATTAGCATTGGGAGCTGAGCACTGTTTCGTCGGTCGCATACCCATCTGGGGATTAGGAGTGAGTTTGCAGAGAGACTTCGAGCCTCTTCGGATACTGACGAGTGTATAGTACAACGGGCAAGAGGGCGTTGAGCTGGCGATCAAGATCCTGCTGCAAGAATTTGCCATTACCATGCGCTTGGCTGGGTAAGTGAACGATCGATCGCGTGAAGACATACGCTAACTCGTGAGCAGTTGCGCATCCATCAAAGACATCACAAGTAGTCATCTTGCAATTTTGAATAGGGATGGTATTCTGGCGAAACTGTAGCCTCGTGGTGCGGGATTTCAGGGACCGGTGATAACCAGGACGTTGACTGTTAGCAACGTATGACGAGAAGTTATATGTAGTTAGCAGGTTGATACCTACATTGAGATTGTTGAGAACATTGATTGAAACTTCTAGTGGCCTAATTGCGCATGAGGCGGCATAGTGTGTCCCGTGATGATGTGCTTGATCAGAGAGAGTACTTCAGGCTGCCGCTCTCAGTATGGGTGTCCTATGTCGTCAAAGAAACATCCCGCCTTTCAAAGAACACTATAGAGGCCACATAGAAGCCACAAAGCACTTCTGCAGGTGTCTGCGATGAAGCAATGAGCCCTCGTTTGTTGTAGCCTGACACTCAGGGTTGCGAAGATTTTGCGGCCGGCATTGATCCGAAGGACGGCCAAGAAGTTTGACCGTTTCTTATTGCATGGCCAAAAGTCTTGTCTCAGTGCAGCTGAAGTTATCGACCTTGACCTCCCTATATCTTTCCCATCTTGCTGCGACATCCTTTCTTCTTTCATGACCTGATGATGGTAGAATGAGTAGCGTGGAAAGAAACGTGGAGAAACGGAAGAGGACGTTCACTGGATGTCGAACATGCCGGTATTCGACTTACAATATTCCCAAGAGAGGGTACTCTCTGCACAGCGTCCCTATGAAGTCTTGGTCAACCAGTCTGCACCGGTAATTGCAGCACATAGACTGGATATACTGATCGTCACAACGTAACCCACTTCAAAGCAATGAGCAAGCGGGATCTTGTCATGGCAAACAAGATGTATGACATAGCCGCAAGACCATGGAAAGGAGACAACACTTCTCTGAAAGCTGAAATCATTGGCATATCGAGAGTTTGGCCTGAAGTGATACCCTTTCACACAAAAGGAATCTTGCCTGTCAACCATACTGAGAAAAAAGTTACCCAATATCTCACAGTTGATGAAAAGCAGCAGGAAGCTGATACACAAATGCAGACGCTGTGCGACTGCTTCACCACGAACATAGATGGCTGAATGTTATGTGAGCTGTACAACCTGGCCAACGCCAGGGCAGAAGACGTAAAGCAACGCATGATGGACGGGGGGGAACACAGACGAAGAGCGAAAAGAGATCTGAAGTGAGCGTGCTTTCCCTAACGACATTTGCAACGAAGCTCTAACCTTGTGATGCACTGTTAGAGGAGATCAGCATAGCGGGTGAGCTATAAGAACTGCCATATAGCAGACGTCTGCGGACATTAGTACGCGGTGTGCTAGTAGCTTGTTGTACGTTTGTTGAAGATCGCATGTTGGACGGAGGTGCTAAGCCTCTCCTCAATGGCGAAGATTCTTAGAGGAGTAATGAAAGAGCCATGTAGAAAGAAGAAAAGTATGCTTAGCTCAATTGAGTTCCGACAGCGGATCATCTCCGGGCAGCTTCCACCTGTAGCTATGTAGGATGATCATCACATGTGCACCACATACCTCTACCTTGCATTCTTGATCATGCTGTCTCCATGTAACTCCATCTTATTACACCTAGCTAGTCGTTCCCCGCGGCGCTTGGAGCGTGGCTTAAGCTAGCAGATGGTCTGCATTAAGCTGTACAAGTATGACCATTCAAGAGGTTGGCAGCGTTAATTCTTCGAAAGGAGAAAGTTGTACAAAGTAGGAATAGACTAGTTAGGTCCAACTGAGTGCGTGCACTATACTTTAGAGAACAGAAAAAGAAGGCCATACCATACCCTTGGACTACTCTACTCATCGATTTAAACCCAAATATAACGCTATGACAGTCGTAAGCAGATCCCGAATCGATTTCCCGCCAATCACATAGCCGAGTACTTTATAGAAGTTGCCGCCAAGGTCTTTGACTAAGCGCTTGCCCGAGCGGCAGGCGTTTATGAAAGTGCTTCGAGCTGTAGCACATACAATACTGGGCTTAAGAGCCTACGTCTTGGACACGGAAGAAGACTAACGGGTTTTCTCTAAAGTAGGGCATAATGGTTGTTACGTTAATGTTACGAAAAGACCGAGGCTTGAGCTAACGATATAGAGTATCTGGGGTGGGCGGGTAATTAAAACTGTGATGCATGCAACTAGGCGCCCCCACGGAGTGCGTAGAAGTGAAGCTTAACTGGACAAGCAAGCGACGTCTAATCTAATTTTGGTTGTTACATCCAAGAACGCCAACGACAGCCATTCGTCTCATCTTTGACGCCACTAGATCTGCAGCTTACTCTATCTCTATCGAGCTTGTGAATGTATCGGCGTAGTGATAATGTAGATGCATGGCGTGTAAACATAATGGAAGCAGAATCCACGCCATAGAGGGGTCATGGTAATAGATGCTAAACCTGTCCGAGGATACGCCTCCGGCGGGGGGGGGGGGGGGGGGGGGGGGGGGCTCGGCGATGACTGGCGCTGAGGGCAATAGCGAATCCCATACAAAATCGGTCGCGTAGGACATGGAATTCCGTGCACG
>JAKLML010000056.1:0-170480 GCA_022813425.1 Aureobasidium lini | reverse complement strand
GACGCTCACAGGGCGACTGATGGACGCTCACAGGGCGACTGATGGACGCTCACAGGGCGACTGATGGACGCTCACAGGGCGACTGATGGACGCTCACAGGGCGATAAAACTTGGGCCGCTCAATTTGACCCTCTGCATGAGTTCTCCGAGGTGCTCGTCTGTGAGAGGCTTACCTCCCAAGGAAGCTGCCTACGTAGCAGTCAGAACCTCGTGTTTGCGTTCGAGTCCACCAAGGTAGCCCGATCCTCCGCCAATAGCTCAGGGTCCTCTGGTGCATTGGGGCGAGGCCAAACGATCCTTAGCCAGGCGATTGTAAACTCCCCTAGTCGTTCCTTGGTGAAGGTAGCGCGTGCCTCCCCATTGTCCTGATGGTCGGTCAGGCGGTTATGATGTCCGACTCGAGCTGCATGCACAGTCGCGCCTCTCCTCGGCGGTAGATAATGGGTCCGCGGCGATGTCCTCTTCGAGAGCCGCCTTCATACTGGCCTCGGAGTCGATGTACGAAAACTTATCTGCAGGTAAGTTGTAACTTTTCTGTGAGATCCTCGCGCCTCGATAAACTTGTATTGGCCTCCTTCGTCTTGGCATACATTTTTGTGATCATAGAGGCATGACTTTACCTATGTCAAGGTCATGAACAAATGAGGATGACCAAAAGATTCGACAAGAGAGAAGAGTTCTTCCTTTCTCAAATCCCACCATGGATGTGTACCGGTCAAGGTTGATGCTCCATATCTCAAGACTTGACCCAAAAAGGTGTCATCATCCTGTTGAACGGCTTGCTTCAAATCCATTGCAGTCAGACCGGTGTGCTGCATCTGTGGACTTTCCGATACACTGTCTGTTGCGGCGGTCTTTCCAACGGCGCTGCTTCCAACCCAAGGGACACGCTGCTTGGGGCCGTGCCTCGACAAGAGCTGAGCTGATCATCCTGCCCAAAACGAGTATATAAAGCTATACCTCTTATTGACGCGAGCATGAGCTTCTCCTCTACGTCCAGAGGCGCCTTCCAGGCTATATGCAAAGTAGTGTGTCCACAAAACAAGACACGAGATCAGCGTAGCAGAATTGCTTTGCTTGACCTCACGTGTCGGAGCCGACTCGAAGCAGAAGTGGACCGAGACGCCAGAGAAAGCAGGATTGAGTTGTGTTCGAGAAGGAATGAGTAGGGACAGGTCGTGTTCATCTCGAGCTCAATCCGAACTCGTCGAGGTGACGATCGACGTAGTGTTCAGTCGCCGAAAACGCTTCATCAGTGGGGACCCTAGAGCCTACTTAGGAACTTTTGAGCCGTTCCCTAATGATACGCGTCCAAGCGTGCTTCCTGCTTGTTTACTTCGCTAAGCAGAAGGCCCTTATACTCTCGCATCGTGGCATCATCTTTAAATATGACTCTGAGCCCCTTCGTATCCCTGCCTACTATAGTAACATCTCCCTCGGTAACCTTTTTGGCCAGAAGAGCACCGGACATGTGGAGAGGGCGCTAGCGGCTACGAACAAGGTCAACATGGATATAGCTAATGACAGTACGGACCACAAACTTGAGCCGCCCAGTTTGCCTGCTAGCTTAAGGGATTAGCTAGCACTAAATGAAACCGGTGTTTCAAGCGCAAAGGTCCTAGTTTCTAGTCATGGCTGCTATGCCAGCTAATTACCGCACAAGGGGGAATGGCCCTTATCCCTGTCTATGGCTGCTACGCGGGCTAATAAGCGCGCGTGGGGAAGTGGTAGAGTGTGGCCCTTACGGCTAAGATTCATGGCGTGCTTTAGCAGATTACCGTATCTGCTGTTATGGTGTAGGCAGTGGCGATGCTAGCAATAGTACCTAGGCTCTGACTTCTTCTTGAGATAGTCAAGACCCTAGACAGGGTGCGTCAGGCCGTTTCAAGCACCGATACCCTCTGACTTCTTGGAATGTGCATATATATCGCATCTATCACTGACCGATTGCGAGGTCATTCTCCTTCACGTATTTTAGAAGATGCTGAATAAGTGCTGATGATGGTGAAGTCGAGTCTGTTCCAGGACTCTCGGGCTCTACTGAGAAGCCGCAGTGATTAAACAGTGTCTTTCCGAACCGTGGTAGAGTAACAATTGGCGCGCCAAGAGCATCCCTGTGGTTCCTTACTATCCGAGCATCAGCGGCTGCAACGCGGATGCGCTTTTTGATGATGAGGAGTAACTTCTTGGAGGTAGTAGTGCGCTTAGTGGTGGTCATATTGATGTTGTATTGCGTGTGAAGCTGCAACACAACTGAATACCGGATGGTGTGCGGGAGGCTCATGAATACTTTGCTGGCGCTCTGGAAAGATTCACTTGGTGACATATATGGTGAACGACATGCCTTTTGGACAGTCGCTAAAGCCATCGAAGCTCGCCCAGTGTCCTCTACGACTGATAGCCTAGCATCTGTGTTGCATAGCTTGCTCCTGCAATACTCATCGAGACAAACTCTGCTTGCCGGTCTTTTCGTTCACTCCAGTTTAGTCGAGCGTTCGTCGCGCTTTTCGCTGACAGCCTGGTTGCTGGAGACTTCATTAGGGGAACCCTCAATGCTGACATCGCCTGGTGCCTCCAGGGCTTCCAGTTGTCCCGGCAGAGAGCCACCACACACGGCGTCACTAGTGGATTCCACGGCCAGAGCCTGAGCCTGCGTGTTATCAGCGCCCAATCACCCAGCTTAGATAATGTCTTGAGCACCTCGAGCGCCGATGAGAGAAAGCGCGCCCAAGATAGACATACCAGCTTCGGTGGTGACCTTTGTGCGGTTGTGAACGGAGCGAGCATCTTTCACAGCACCACCTTCAAAGTCGATGGTGACGTATATAGGACAGTTTTTTGTGCCGAGCACACCTGGGGAGGAACCTCCGACAAAGAGCAGCAACATTTGGATCATGTCGAGCATAGTGATATAAGCATCGTTTCCGGCGTTGTGGAATTGATGACATTGTATGAGGTAGTCGAGACCGCACGCCCATTGTGACACCATGCTCGATGGACATGGCGTCAAATCAGAGATGGAGGGAATAGCATCAAAACAACATCTGTATAAGCCATCAGGGCCTGCTTGGCCGGGTTATAATCCATATGGATATCGTAGTTAGCTTGAGGATCTTCGTATCTGACTGAGTAGTCGCGGGGGAGAGCTATGTTGGCGGAACTTGACCTCTTGATGCCCATGACGAATTCGGACATTCTCTGGTAGATGCGTGCTGGCGCCATGGTAGATGTAGTTGGTAGGAGTGCGATTGCGTGCGGGAGTCATCGCACAGTCATCCTCGCGGATAGTGAACTTGACCTTGATCCTTAGCGATTGGTGTTTCTCTGCTGTCCCACTTGCATGCATATTCTTCTATGCCACAGTTAGGTTATGGAGCAAGCTCATTCGTCTCTCCCTTGAATTCAACATTTGGTTTCGAGGTCTGCGTGTCCGCGACAATTATTGTCATGGCTTGGGAGAGGGCTGGGGAGCGTGGGCGAGAGGTATACCGGCGATACGGCTGCCGGGACCAGCGTTATATAAGTTGATATATGAGTTGTCCAGAAAATTCGCCTGAAAGTTGCCCTTAGCATCTCCTCTTTTGCAGGATGGGATATCTTAATCTGTAGAGATGAGAAGCGAAGATCATTCCTTCTCCTTTCCATGTCTCTAGGATGTGGTGCTGAGTGGAATGCAGAAAAATCAGGTGAGGATCACTTCTTGGTGGTGTAAGCGCTCTTGGTGGATGGAACAGTAGGGCTCTACTATGCCGGAAAAGAAAGCGTTGAGTCCGGTAGACGTAAGGCCGCACTGTGGGACCTATGCTATGAAGGTATCGATCAAGGCGTCCTCGGCATTATCGCCGGCCGCTTTGACTTCCTTGTTCGATCTTACTTTGCGGCCAGTGGTAAGTAGGGACTGATGTATGTCAAAGGTGCCAAGTACTTCCAACTCTCGTAGCATTGCAGGGCGAGATCCAAGATATATCAACGCTCCGAGGTCAAGCTCGTCAAGACTGATGTTTTCCACTCCCAAGAGGTTGTGGTGGATGATCAATTGATTTAGACTTGTCAAAGCCCGCAGAGAAGTGAAAGTTGCGGCCATAACGTTGATTTGGATTTCGGGGGCGAAGGAGACGCAGAGGTGTTCCAAGTTCTTGTCTTGCAAGGCGTTAACGATGTTAGCAACGTGGTGTTCGTGGTTTTCGGCTCCTACCTCGATAGCTTTGCTAGGATCTTGAAAACGCTGTCATTGTCGTAGTGTAGACACACCTTGAGCGGATCGGTGACGTGCAAGGATAGGGACGTTTTGTGAGAATATCTTGTGCTGAGAGACTTGCAGGAAGCGGAGTCTGCGAAGTTGAGCAGCTTCACGAGCCCGACTCAGGTAGGAGGGGCAAACATGCGGAGGCTTATGGATGATATCTTCTTCATCAGCTTCTTCACCGAAGCTTTCGAATCCTGCCAATAGCCGTAAGTTCAAGGAGGCCTAGTGTCTGAGTCTGAGGATCGTCTTCCTCTGGAAAAACCTTTGAGCCAAGTCCAAATTTCGAGAGTAGTAAGTCGGCGACGCACAGTGTCAATCGGGGTGTCGTCGTCGGCAGGAGGAAGCAGATCACTTTGTGACGCAGGCCAATACGAATTTGTCCTTCGCCGTGCACCACGATCTTCTTCTGCAAGAGCGTATAATATGCACCTATCGGTTGTGGTGAGAACGACGGTACGGAGGGCCTGATCGGTCTTTTCGATTGGCGGCTCTGTCGCTCTGTCTGCAAACGGCACCCCTTCTTCGCAGCGTTCCCGACCCTGTCCGTCGACAAGTTAATGAGCGTGCTCATAAGCACACGCACTATGGTGAGTGGCGCGAGCGAAGCGGTGCTTGGAGCGCTTACCGTCTGTTAAGCCCCCTCTCCCTAATCTCCGCCATGAGCAGCGTAACCCTCTGCACCCGACTGAACAAACCTCAATTGCTCCACCTCAGCCCCATCGTAGCCCTCTATACACTCCCTAGCCTCCCGTCTGTTGAGCCCCCTCTCCCTGATCTCCGCTATGAGCAGCGTAACCCTCTCTTCCACCTTGGCGGCGGAAAAGACGAGTCTTTGCACAAAGATACCGAAGACCTCGTGCGAGAGCAACGAGACCACGCCATCCAGTGCCTCCGCAGCCCCCGTTGCAGGATCAGGGACGAGTGTCAGGAGCATGCTGCCCTAGAGGACGTCTCATCTCCGCTCTTTCCCTGTGGGGGCCGACGGTGCAGCCGGTCCAGCGGCAGATTTTGACTCAGAATGTACACCCAAACCTAGATGGCAGTAGGCAGGCTCTGGAGAGTGGAGAACTTACGCCTAGCATCTCATGGCTTATCGTGGGTCATCAAGCCTCCAGAAAATGTCAGAGAAGAGAGTGGTGACAGCGGTCGAGCGTGTGCCATTGAAACCGCCCACCATGAACTTGAAACATTCCAAACAAGGGCCAAGTAAGCTAGGCATGTTGGTCTTGATCAATGGAAGCAGGTCTAAGAAGAGTCTACCAAAGTAGGCATATCTGTAACCACACATTGCTTGGACGCTCCAACATGCTGAGGGAGCAAGGGAGTGATATCCATGACAAGCTTGTGACTGCGTTTAGGGACGATCTGGGCAATGAGGTGTGCCAAATCGATGCTCGGGATTTGGGCAACGAAAAGATAACGCAGTTAAGGAAGCTGATCGACTGTCTAAACGACCTGGTCGGCGGAAAGATGGATAGCTTCGCGGTTGCAGATTGAGAAAATGTCGCTAGGTATATATAGCATGGTTAAGAATGATGCGAATTGGCGCATAGGTCCACTGAGTCTTAATATCGTTCCGGCAGGCATGTTTGTGTTTGATCATTGAGATCCTCAGTGGAAGCTCAAGAAGGGTGCTTGCAAAATCGTAGAAGGTGACTCGACTCCTGAGCTGCTTGTTCGCTCACTCCAGGCACATCGAACCTGGTAATTCCCCACGGCAAACTTAGGACCACTCAGGACATGCAACAATTCAACGAAGATGCGTCTTGGCCCGAATTGCACTTCGCCTTCCATCAGGCGCTCCAACGCCTTCAATCCTCCTTTCAGTACACCATTCCAGGTTCGGCGCCGTTCTTGATAGTCGAGAGGATGAACGACATGCGAGACTTGACATGTTGTATGCGTATATATATCAGAAGAATCGAAAGTTGGAACAAAGTTGAAGGCAGTAGACGCTGAAACGGTCAGGCTTCGTTGTTTCCGACGAGTCAAGTAGTCTAGTGACCGGTCGGAACGGGCTCAGTGTTAAATCCCTCAAAGGGGTCGAGGTTCAAAGTGTTAACTAGATCCATGTTGAATGTCAAGAAGGTTTGTTGTATGGATAGAGGAGGGGCTAAGCATTATAGTTTGTCGCTGTCTTCGAAATGCACCCGTTAAAGGCTGTGCGGTTAATCGAAGTGATTGACGTTGTTATAGTGAAGACGAACCAAGAAGAGCATCCCTTCCAAACAGCGGATAGTGCTCCGAGAACTGCCTCTGCTCCTCGGTCATAATATCCTCGGATGGCAAGATGTTCTTATTGCTGTCGAATCTCAAGGACCGTGACATTGCGTGAGCCGATCTTGATGACTTGCTCAATCGGGCGGGCGGTACGCATCGACGAACTTTGCAAACACAAAAGGTGTTTGCGAATCTGAACGTGATCTGCCCTCAGAACCATACCACAATTTTCGTCCTGATTAGCGTGCAGACTCTGGTGGTGCTGAGTTGCTTGGGCTTGAAGTTTTCCATCTTGTAATCATTATGGCGCTGTAAGATGGTATGTCTGCGTAACTTGCGACGCTCGTCAACGCTGATGATTCTTTTCGACGTTGACAACGCGGTTTTTGGCAGCATCGATGTTTGCGGAATTCGTAGGCAGGGCTGCAAAAACCACTTCCCAAAGCAAGATGCTCTATCCGGTTGCGTGTCTCGTCCGCGCAACGCCTACAAGTGTTGTTTTCATGGTTATGTCTACGTCTACGGTGTGAGAAGACGGTATGCCGATGCATGATGTCATGTCTGCAGCTCTGCACCTGTACAAGTAGAATCGGGATGTGCAGAACTCCACGCTCTAACGTCACAACACTGTGCAGGGCTTCTAGCCGGGTGCCGAGCAATGCACAATAGGCCAGTAGGAGTCGGGACCCAAAGTGGAAGGTAAGGATCAGCCGGAGTGCTTGTGAATCACGAAACGGACACTACGTGCCGAACGAGGCTCCTTACGAGAGCGGCGAGTAGGGGTATTAGTGTCGGTGAAGGGCGACAGAGAGCAGCCGGCATGGCGGCGACGGGACGACAAGCCAAAGTCGGGCTAGCGGAGGCCCGAGGGAGTGGACAAAACGTCCTCCCTGACACGACGGAGGCGAGCATCCGAAGCGACAAGGGTGCCGTTCAGCAAAGTGTCCGGAGACGAGTATACCGACACGGACTTGCTGCGTGGGAGGTACTGGGAATGTCGTGTCGGGTAGCAAACTCGAGTATGGGTATAATGCGATGGCTATGATTGGCTGTCGGTGTGTCTGCCGGATTGGTGGGGGTCGGCGGTATGCACAAGTCGAGATTTCGAGATTGTCTGACTTGATTGACTCTCATTTGTATTCTCCTTGTCGTCAAAGATTATCTCGAACAGAGTTGAAGCAAGAGTTACAAGATTCTGTGTGATAAAAGCATGATGCGCGAACACTTGCCTTGGAAATAAACGGCCCATCATTGTTGCCCAAAGAAGGGAGAGCAAACCCAGTCTTTCTCGAGAAGCGGGACAAGGGGTCCGAATGCGTTGTTTTCTTTGTTGGTGCCCTTAGCGGTACCGGAGATCCAGAGGGTGACAGGACTGAACGACCAGGTGTGGTCATGGGAAGAAGACAGCGCATGGGTTAGGGTTCCATGTGTCATGGCAAATCTAGGACATGTTGCATTCCAGAGAGACGAAGAAAGCGTTTGCTATGAGCTCACCATACTGTACAGGTCGTTTCCAGGAGCTGGGAAGCAAGCTTCAGAGGGAAGAGATGCTTGGGGGGAGGTGGCGACTTTCGCAGTGTGTGAGGTGCGGTGTCGCGGCATATATATACGAGGACCTCAGGCTAGCAAACAGCAGGCCCATTACAGCAAACGGGTGCCATCACCTCAAGATAGGCTGAATCGAAGTTTCTTGCGGGACTCCGTAGACCTGAGCCAAGAACAAGGTCAGAAACGGAGCCTTTTGCTGACTCACAAGCGTCGTGATTGCAAGAGACATGCTTGTTGCGGATCTTGAGAAGACACTCACGAAGCATATACTGGCGGTCGGCCTCCGAATGCAAGTGCTCGATGATTGCACAGCACCTTAACGTGGAGAGTATGGCTGCGCGCTGGGTAGCGTAGAGGAAACCGTCCTTTGTATATACACTCACGAGGGACATCATGCTTCTCCTTGTTGCAACAGCTCGTGGTTCCTCTTGATGTCTGCCATTCTGCGCCGTGTGGCCTCGACGCAGGAGGCGGACATGCGAGTCGACGGGGTGTCCTCGAGGAGCTCAGGCTCGATAGAGCAATCCACCATTCTTCCGATCTCGTAAGCAGCCTGAAGGCCGCTGATTGTGCCTCTTTGGGCCTTGACAACGACCTGGACATTTGCGCACCTCGCAAGGACCGGAAGGTTACTCTGCGTTGACTGGGAAGCCAAGACTCCAGAATGCTTCGTTCACGCTTATGTACTGAAAAGGACGGTCGTTGGTGCCAGCACCATCAAGCATCCGGCGTGTATAGTACGGTGTCCAATGAAGAGGCATGGCGGTGTATATTTGCAGTAATTGGTGCTCGGAGACAGTAGTGATGTAGAGTGTCGTCGGGCAACGGGAAACAAGCGTAAGGTGCCCAGGCATAAAATGTAGCTGACTTGGACGTCTCTTTCTAGCCAGTCGAGAGACTTTGAGAAGATCCTCGTGATGGCGATAACAAAATCGGCGCAGGTCTCATTAGTAAGGTAGTTGTCGACAATCTGGGATTTCTCGGAAACATTGATGGCCATCTGATTGCGGCGCCCAATGGCAGAGTCTGTATCCAGTCATATATGCTGCTTTACTGTGCTCATAGTTGCAACAGCTTCATCTGTCTTGAGAGACGGCTTGATCAACGGGTTGTGGCAAGCCATGTTTCTGCCAGATGTAAAGCATCCTCAACTTTTCACGGTGTGCAGCTCACGAGGTCAGGTGAAGTTCCTGCTCGTCTTGGATTGATTGTTGAGATGAGTACCCGTGTGTTCCCGACGAGGGAGGCTCCATTGCAAACGTAATGAGTGAGTCTTCTGCATGTGTATATATAAACACTCGATGGTATGATGGTGAGGCGACGGACTAATGAAGCTTGAGGGAGTAGCGACAACGGTAGGACGTAACAAGGAGGTGTGGTGAAGAAACCGCCGTTCCTTCTAGTCGAGCAGTCCCGGGAATTGTAGGTAGGCGGCTTCTCTGGAATTGCTTGTAGGCATGTTAGAGAGACGCCTGCATTCTGTGATCCGAGCGATGCGGTGTATGAGAGGGCTGCCTCGATGAGCTTGTATTGGCCTCCTTTCCCCTTCCCTGCCAACTTGCCTTTTGGTCGCAGCTGTTTAGCCATTGGCTGCACGTCGAAAGTTCTCCAAAAGACTGCATCAGAGTCGAATCCCAGGCTCTGTATCGTCGCAGTGCGCGTTGAAGAAAGTTGCAACGATGGGTATACGCTGCCAAAGTGTTACTCAGAGGCCTCAGTCAACATCTCAGCTCTGCCGGCCCTGCAGAGATCTTGCACGAACGACTTTGGAACCACAAAATCGTCGCGATTTTTGACAGCCGAGAGCCTAACCTCCAGTAGTGTTGTACAATGCCTCAGTCAACATCTTGAGCTCAGCCGGATGTTCCATGGGGTGGAAGTCTGTAGCCTTCCATAGGTCCAGCGCAGTAAGCTTGCCACCTGGGTTGGTCTTGATGACGTATACAATGAGAAAATGCTCTCCAAGCATTGCATCGTTCTGCCACAAGGCATCCAGCCGAAAATGTAGCCAAGCTCTCGAGGAGTGATGTTTTGGTCGACTTCTTTTCGTCTGTGCGTGTTCGCTTGCTAGACGCCTAGCTTGCTACGGTGGAACTACGCCTGCGCTTCATTGATTTCTCGAGCTGTATGACAGTTAGCTTGCGGATGTGAAGATACTACGCGGTGACAAACCTCGTTGATACGGGGACTAGGTTGTTTAACAGATTAAATTAGGGTGGATAAGGACTTGTTCGTCAAATGGTCAGTGAAGGGCATTAGAAATGACACAAGTCACTTACCATGTTTGTATCAATGAAGGTCAACGCTTGCTTTGGTAGGGTTAGGGGCGCGGCAGAGAAAGTCGGAGGTTGTACCTATATCGACGCATCAGTGAATGTGAATGAGAACAAGGGAAAATAACTCACTGTAACTTTGTCTAGTGATGCGGGCTGCCTCTGTGCATTGTGATTCTCAGTCATTGCTGCGGGATTGTCGGACTCTGTTTCTTCTGCGGGATATTGGATGTGCTCGCCCGAGTATCCAAGAAAAGAAGACGTGTTGTGCTTGCTGCGCAGCGTAGGGCGGATGAGAGTGGTCTGATCAAGACGCCACCAGTCGTCAAAGTGTGCGTCAGGTCCCTGGCTACAGTCTTACGCTCGACCATTAGAAGTGTAGTGGTATTGGGCATGACGAAATCAGGAACATCAAGGTCTTGAGCGACATGCCGGGCAGATGGAAGGAGTCTCTACAAGCTCCCTCTTTGCACCGATGGTGCGTAAGACTTGGGGTTGACGCGAACACCCTTGGAGTCTTTAACTTCCTCGTGCCAACAGGCGGCAAAGTGATGCACCTTGTAGACCTGCATGGTTGGACGTGGAACGAGTAATAGTAGACGAGAGAGTTTGTGAGAGTTGTCGTGAAGTTCCTCCTTCTGCTGCGCAAATTTCGAAGCTTGTTTGACGACAATTCGGAACTTTCCATCGCGCAAGTCTTGGGTCTTCTGTTGAGTGGGGTTCCAGAAATCTGTATATATAGATGTTCTGATGCGGAAGGCTTGGAATGGTAGAAGCAGTGGCCTCATACTGGACATCAGTCTCAGGCTCAAGATTGCGTCTCCAGAAACCCAGATCAAGCTTGGGGGGTGATTCTGCAAATGATCACTCATCGTAGGCGCATCAATGCTGGAGAAACTTGTGGTTTTTGATGTTCCGCAACTTCTGCGTCTTCGATCAGACGAGCATGCTCGACATCCTCGACAAATCCGTCGTCTTCGAGTTCGCGTAGTCGTTAAGTAGCGATAGCCGACGCGAACCCCA
Organism: Aureobasidium lini; assembly: GCA_022813425.1. Classification (NCBI taxonomy): domain Eukaryota; kingdom Fungi; phylum Ascomycota; class Dothideomycetes; order Dothideales; family Saccotheciaceae; genus Aureobasidium; species Aureobasidium lini. The sequence goes on along the minus strand of JAKLML010000056.1, from coordinate 159,170 downwards.
GAACTTGCGAGAAGTCGATACACACAACTATAATACCAGTAGCGGTTGCAAATCCGCGGTTAGAGTGACAGATATCTGAAAACCTGGAAGGCGACCGTGCTGTTGTTTCGCTTACGTTCTGCTCCACTCCCGCGTCATCGAGTGCGAGAGCCATAATGTGTAGTGTGAAGGGACGACTTGTGTAGCGTTTGGCACTGGTCTTGTTCCGATGGTGTTTGCGGGACTTCGGTACTGCTGAGCTGCTTGGCCCTGGATATGTGCACCCTATATTCGTTCTGGCGCTGTATCATGCCATGTCTTCGATTCAAATCCCTTGACGAGGAACAATGGGAGGGCAAGTCTGGTGCCAGCAGCCGCGGTAATGTCAGCTCCAATAGCGTATATTAAAGTTGTTATTGGGAACCGTTGCGTGACCTTGTCCATCTTGTTCGTGCTTGCATTCCATTGTGACCTGTGCGTGCGGGAGACGAGGATTTTACTGTCTTCCACCGCGACGGCGCCACTCAAAGTATGAAGGTGGCTCTTGATCTTCGTCACTGTCATCATCACGTTCGACAACGACGGCGCGACCGTTCATCTCAGGGTCCTCCACGTCGGCAGATCCAGTGGAAAGTGCGTGGCCGTAAATCATTTTGCGGACCTCTGCGGGGAGTACGAAAAGTGTGTTCTGCTTTCCGACTACTGGGCGAGACGGGTCGCCAATAACTGAAGAGGCTGACACTGGTCAGCATAGTCAAAGGCGGATTTCACTGTTGATGATTCTTACTATCACGAGAACCGATTTCCTGGTTCGGTGGCAGAGGTGGGACTGGATATATATACATTTGGATGAGTAGATGATTCGGCCGTTGGGAATTTGTTGACGGATCCATTAAGAGCACGTAATTGTAGATCATGTTGCGATCGGAGCCTTCTTGTTGCCCAGCGCTTGATTTGAGGCCCCTTGTATATACTGGTGCTCTTTCTAGGTCGACGACGTCTGCAGGTGGCGCTTGATGGCGTGGTGGTGATTCTTATGCCTACCATGCCTCTCGTGATCTGTTGAGCGATCATGGCTTTGGCTAGGGCCGATACTCTAGTAGGGCATTGTTTGTCTTTCACGGGAAAAGGTATTCGGTGACTTTTGTTGTATCCTCTGATCCATGGTACCCAAGGGTAGTGCGCTTTCTGAGGGTGTTCTCCTTGATATAATTGGGTTTGTTGAGAGTACTGACCTGATCTCTCCGATGTTGATTGCGAGTTCCAGTGCGTGCAGAGATCACCTTTTTCTCTGCTCCACGACCATGGCGTAGAGATCGGCGACTTTGGCGTTTCGGTAATCACCGTGAACCAACAGATTTATAAGAAATCTCATGAGACGGGGCTCTTGCATGATGTTTGTTGACGATTGCAAGCGGCCAAGCAAGGAAATAAGGTTCCGTCTGTTTATATAAGCTGTTTCGTCCGTATTTTTCATGGAAGCTACCGACGCGGAGGCTGGAGTTGGAATGAGTTATAGGAGTAACGCGTTAGGTGAGAGTGTCGGAAAGACGAGTAAACTTCTTACGGGGGGGAAATGATCTTGACAACTGGGTCTGCCACGAGCCATGATGAGAGTGCTGTCTGATCAGGGATCGTGGCTGACGATACCGGTCAATCGGGATTACCTTCTCAGTGATATCTCTCAGGGTTGTCTTGTAACTCGCCCCACTGGTTCGAAAGGCTGTGTCGTCTACCGCGACATGTTATCCTGTGCTGCGGTGTTGCATATCTGCTTTTTGAAGCGCACGAGATTCTACAACACCAGTGATCTGAGCTATTCGAGGCTGTCAGATCTTGCTATGGCGATGCTAGCCACGCCCAGGTCGATGTGAAGGGCGATGATAGCGTTGGAAGAGCCAATGATTGGACATCGTGATAGTTCTCCATGTTGCAGCCCACAGCCGAATTATCGCTGACATAATCACGGATGATGTCCACCATGACGTGAGGTTCGGCAATGGTGACCCTTGCTCGTGGTACAATAGGCCAACGTCGAATCGTTCTGAGTCCGAGGACGAGTCCTCTCGATATATCATGCGGAAGTTGTGAAGGTTCTCGCATGCGATCAAAGTCAACCTGACAGGCTTTCAGGCAACATGGCTGGAGAAGTCGTGAGGCTAACGACTCAGCATGGTCGACATCACCAGCAATATGGCCAACACTGAGCAAACTGCTTAAGAATTCTGCAAACGCCGCGGGAAAAAACAATCTCATCCTTGTAAGTAGTAGTTCTGTTCGGAGGAGGGGACCGGGGTTGAGGTAATCGTTACAGAAGAGTCGCTTGAGGAAAATTCGCTCGAGGAAGACTCGCTTGAGAGAAAGTAGCTTGAGAAAGAGTCGCCTGGACTCGTTTTGGATTCTTCGTGCGCACACACTTAGCGTGCAGCGCATTCCAGCCTCAATGACACCTGTGTGATGAAACAGCACCGCAACGCTGACCCAGAAACTGGCACTGTGCTCACTCGCTTTCCTGTTCCTCTCCCCACTTGTGCACAGAGCCAATGGCAGTGCGAGTGTGAGTTCCTTATGATTCCAAGTGTCACGAACGTCTGTGCATGGCTGTATGTTTCCTCCTTCGCCGTCGAACCAGGCCCTTGATTCTTGCCTACGAACAAGAGCTCATGTAACCAGTAGGAGGTGCGGTAGGGTACGAACACGAGGAATGTGCAGGTGTATCTCTCGCAATCCCCTCAGATTGATCGCGACGGACACCGATGGACGACAACTTGCCGTACTTGGCGAAGTTTCCGAATGCGCGGCCAAGCAGGGTCAAGTATTTGGCGTTTGGTTTCGACATGATCTTGACGCGAATTATGACGGTCTTGGAGTCAAGACCGTCATAATTTAGCTCTTCGATACAGCCTGTATCGAAGTATCGAAGAGCTTGCTGAGGCACGTCCTTGGCATGTTCTGATGGGAACCTGTTTGTTTGTTTCACCTCTTCTATCAGTCGGTCTCGTACGCCAGGCCAGTAATCCAGGCTCATCTGCAGAGCTCCAAGGACCGTAGTCCGATCTCCATGTTGTAGTAGGTGGGGGCTACTTCGAGTGTCTTCTGACCTCTTCTCGAGAGCGACCGCATGATGATCATGCCGTAGTGGATGAAGGCCGCCTCATACGGCGCGGACCTCTTCACGAGAGCAACAGCAACAACATGAATAGGTGAGTTGGTTCACACAGTCACACTCTGTCCTGAGAAAGCTCTGGAGGGCTTTATGACCATCAGAATGGCAGTCTTCCAGTCCACAACCACTGAGGGGGTGCTTGAGGGTTAAACCCTGGCTCACGACCTGATGAGCGGAGAGAACGATAGACATGATATATATTACCGGCCGAATGCTGTAAAGGCAGTGCAGAGCCAAAAGAGGTGTATTGACAGTAGCAGCGGCGACAGTGACAGAACTTCCAAAGAGCGAAAGGTTCTTTCTTGAGATCGTGAAGAATGTTGTATAGCGACTGATGATATTCAAAGTCAGGGGTGTAGAGGCTTTCGCGACCACGTCGAGATGATGATGTTGGCTTGGCCCATCTGAGGTTCCTGGAACTCTAAAGTGAAGGAGACAACACTTTTCGCGAGTGCGGTTTGCACGTGCCCCTCGCTGCACTCCTTGAGACTTGCACGGAAATCCGGTGGAGAGTCCATGGTGGCCTTGTTGTACTGTCGTAGTCCAGCTCATACAGGCTTGCGAGTAACCCAGCGGACGTGCACAAAAGTCGGAAGTAAATTGACCAATGTCCACCAACCGCAGTATAATCAACACGATGTCTGTAGCACAACTGGAATTGCCTTGAGTAGTCAAGACCACTTTCTTAACGTCATCTTCTTCTGTTTCCGGAGCCACGTCTTCTTCTTGACAAACATGACCGTTGCCATACTCCATGCCGTCAATACAGAAGCTAACGCTCTGGACATATATACCAAGGTTTGCATGAGCCGCGAGGTCGAGGAAGGCTGCATACTGTGCTTGGAGCAGAGAAAGCGTAGGTGAGCGAGGCGTTTATTGCCGAAGAAATTGAAGTATGCAACATTGAAAGCTTTACACAAGGACGAGAGCAGTCCCGCTGCGTCTCTGGCTTTGGCAGTAGGTGCGGCTTCGATGTCTGTATATCGTCTCTCATCATCGAAGTGCGGTGTTATGCTGAACTGGGAGTGTGCAAGTGATGACTTTGTCTCCCAGATGGCAGTTCATGTCAAAGGCAGACCGTGATTCCTGAAAGTTGGACACGATACACAGGAATAGTGGACTCAGCAACTGGTTCTGGGCTTTCAGCGACAGGCTCCAAGGATATAGCTGCTGCAGCACCAGGACTCCCTTGAAGATCTGCAGCTCTCGCTATCCATTCATCTCAAGGATCTACGGTTGCTCCAAGAACTGAAGCAGGATGCACAAGCTGCAGGCGACACTCGACTCTGAGCAAGACACGTTGGATCAGCATGCGTGGATGGAGACAGAGCAGTTTGTGCATGTCCAGGTATGAGACCATATCAAGATGATATCAGGCCACCGTATCGCGTTTGGGTGCACTCATGAGATTGGCAGCGTAGTCGCTTCAGTCGAACTTCGAGTTAATCTTAGTCCTGGGTAAGAAAAGGCGACAAATGCAACATAAAGTGAGTCTGTGCTTGCTGGTGCCATCACACCTTTGTTGACGAAATATCTCTGACGTGAATCCCTCCGCGGAGACCCACAGGGACACAATATCTGAGTCCACGTCTGTTGCCGGAGAACATAGAGTCCATGATGGCAAAAGCGAAACACGGTATCGAGTGGTGCGTAAGAGAGCCGTCCTATATCGAAAGTGGAGGTCTGGCAATATGAGGATGTCGTGAAGCAGTGTTATGGTTTGGGAATTCCGAACCATCATGTGTTCTCCATGTCCCTGGTAGTGGCTTATATAGTTAGACGGATGCGGTCTTGGTTGGCCGGTTTGTTGCATTCCAGCAGAAAGCCTCAGACAAGACACGAGTAGGCCTTTGGGCTGCTGGGAGCAGGTTGAGGCTTTCGAGACTGAGAGTGTTTGCGCAAGTGTCGGTCTTTCCGCGTCTGACGCAGCCATCGTACATGCCAGTGAGTCTGCCGCACTTGGCTTCCAGTGGTGCACAGTTAGAACAAGCTTTTTTCTGAAGGACTGGCCGTGTTCCCCGGCCTGAGGCTTGGTGCGCTTAGTGCTCTTGCAACTGGGTAGCTGTGTCATCCTCCTGAGCTGCTCGCGGCGCTTTGCTCTGAGTTCTCGGGAGAGTGTCTGATCTTGACGTCTGCGGGCAAGCGCGACATAAGGACCGCTGTCGACACCGGAGCTGACGTCTCCCATGTTGATGAGACTGTGTGAGTGACGATGGCGGGGAAGACGATAGTGTGGAAGAATCAAAGAGGCGAGGATGAAAGCTGGTAGCGGACAAAGGCCACCAGGGGTAGTATTTCCGGGTCTGGAAACGTTTGTCAGATGGTTTCCTGACTGGTTCAATGGCTGAGCTGTGGAGTTACGTAGCAGCCGCTGATGTTGCCGTTTGAGACTACATCAACCGGTAGCTGGATCCCGAGTATGGCGGCCAACAAATCTGGCTCGTTTCTCTTGTCTATGGTCGGCAGTCTCACTCGAGATCGGGATGCCTCTGATCTGCGTATTCGGGTAGGAGAGTCAACGGTCCATACGACATGGGCAAAGTCATGTCTCTGTTGGTGTAAAAGACCTTCACGATAAGCAGATCGCGAGGCGATCAGAGCGAATGATTGATGATATCGAGTAAGAGATAGGTACAGTGACAATGATGTTCGGGTTTTAGACCATGGCCTTTGCTCTTTCGACAGTCGGTAGCTTCACTCAGAGCTGGATGTGTCTCAGTGAAAAGTCTGAACATGATCCGGAGGGTTCGTGGTGATGGCGGAGGAACAAGGGGACGCCTGCGAACTCCATACGTCTGGTGAAGATAGGGTGACCAGTTGTCGAGCAAGCATATGGCGAAAAGCATCAGGGTGAAGGTGCAGCCCAGCACATGCCTTTGGTGGGGGTAGAAAGCTGCCTTCCAAGTATATAATGAAAGTGATAAAAGCGAAAACCCGACTCACTGCGAGCGGGCTTGGGTGCTTTGGGAGTGACCTTGCGGTTGATAGCTTTTTTGGAGCGATCCAAGGAGGATGGTGAAGCTCAGGTATGTAGGTCTCTGGTCGAACTAGAGGCTGAACCGGTGGCGCCGTGAGAGCTGAGGGGTGGGTGTGGCCGGTAAGAAGACATTTTTGCGACGACCGGTGCCAAATCCAGAGTATGTGTTATTGGCGAACCGATGCCAATGATGTTGGCGCCGCGAACATTGGACGTGGGTCCATACTGCTGAAGTGAAGTCTGATGTCGCGTTGCCAGCCGAGTATATAACAGTGACGGTGATGAACGTCACTTCGCTCTTGCGGTGTACGTTCTAGTTATAGAGTTGCCAGACAGATACAAAATGCACGAGATGAAGATGATGGCGATGACAAACTCAACACAGGCGAGAGAAGCGCTTATATATCCAGACGCTCCAGATGTCGAAAGCGCTGGAAGCTTGTTGGAAGTTTGTCAGAAGCTTGTCAAGAGTTTGCTGATTGGACCGGCCATTCTTCAGCTAACAAAGAAAGCTTTGATGGAACATTGGAGATCTTGCCGGTAGTTTGCTGTCAGGGAAGGTGGCTTCAAAGGAAGAGAAAGGAAGCAAGCAATTTCGCTCGGCGACGTGCTAGAATGGCCCGAAGTTCCTCCCTGTAGCAATCGGACCTTGTTTGATATGCTGGCTTGATCATGGTGACGTCAAAAAATATAGCTGAGCACAGCACAGTAGATGCTTTCCATTCATTCGGGAATGGTCGCACGATGGAATGAAGGTGGAATAATTGATGAAGCAATGTGCGGAAATATGAATTTCTGGTATGAGTGGAGTTGAAGGGCATGGAAAAGAGACAATGACAACCATGGACAGAGAGGTATCTCAGCGATGCAAAGTGAAGTCAGAGCGAACGATGCAGGAACAATTCGGCCGTACAAACATAACGACAGCAACAACATCCAGATGGATGAGATAAAAACAATCCAAAAAGGATAAAGACTGCACAATGATAATCAAAAGACGAAGAGCGGCAAAAAATCCAAAGGTCCAAAAGGGCAAGACGCTTGAAAAACAGGGACTGAACAAAGGAGATCAGTGACGGCTCAACCCCGTCACTTCGTGGACGAGAAGAGCAAGCGCTATTGCTCTCTCTGCTGCAAAGGCGTGGGTGGAGGGTGCTGTTTATCCGGCGCTCGTGGTGGTCGATCATGAGAATACTCAGCCGCAGGATACCTCTGATCGGGCGGTTGGTCTTGTTGATCATAGCCATCATCGTATCCATCATCCTCGTATTCCTCTTGCCTGCCATCTCCCTCCAACGGCGTGTTCTCATCAGGGTAGTTCTGGCCTGCCCCGTTCTGCGGTTGCTGTGGCGCCTGCTTGCCCTTGGCCATGTTCTTCTTTCCCTTGCGGTTCTTTTGTTTTGCCTTTTCCAGCAATCTGCGTCGCTCTTCCGCTTTTTGTCTCTCTTTGCGATCCTTGATTTCGTACTGGCGGATCAGGGCTTCAGGACGTTCGCCCCAGATATCTTCGTACTCGCAGAACTCGCAGATCCACATGTCATCTTTTGCGGGGCGAGAGTGGTAGTTTGTGTATTCCTGTTGGAGGCGACGTTGGCGTTCTTGCATGGCGAACTCCTTGGAAGGGCGGCGAGGACGAGTCTTTTTAGGTGGCGCAGATTGAGACGGTTGTTGAGGTGGTGGAGGGGCGTTTGTGTGAGTGGGTTGCTGTTGTTGGCGAGTGGCAGAGTGGTTGGCCAGGGGTGAGCGAGGAGCGGGAGGTGGGTGTTGCGGCCAGAGCATTTTGTTGGACGAGTCGGATTCGCAGGTGAAGGTAAATTGCGTCTGCGGTGTCGAGGTCTGAGTGGGACTGCGGGCGAGAAGACTCTCAGTGTTCTGCTTGATCGGGGTTGTTGGTGCTTCCTGGTCTTGGTCTTGGTGGGCGTTGGCGATTGCTTGCGAGATGATGCCGTTCTCGGACGACGGGGTAGGAGTCGCTTGTTCTGCGGGATACGTGTAAGTCTCTGCTGTATAACCATGACCACGACTGCGTAGTGTCTTACTCGTGCGTGTTCCATCACCCTTCCAGTTGCCTCCACGAGACTTTGCCGACAAGGATGAAGCATAGGCGTTGTGTTGTCTGAATCTACCGCGACCACTGCCCGACAATTGCCTCGAATCTTGCTGCTGATCCTCTCGTGAAGAGATGCCCATGTTTGCCAACTCTTGCGACAGACTAGACTGGTGTGCACTGCCTCCACCTGACAGTGGGATCTTGCGCTTCTTCTTGTTGCTTGTGTTTTCGAAAGATTCGTATCCGTCTGCTGAAGAGGCTGTTGATGCGGGTGCTGGAGGGACCTTTGCGGCCATCAACTTTCTCTGGACACTGTCGACTCGTGAACCGTCGTTGACGGGCGATGACCAGCGGTAACTCGGGTGGTCGTATGCAATCAGCTCTTCGTCGTCTTCGCTCTCGTCAACGTGGTGGTCTCCGTTGCAAGTGCAGTGGCTGTGCGACTCGTGGTGGTTGAGGGCGCGGGGATCGATCTTTTCTACAACTCCGTAGGGGAAGCTGAAGAGAGGCGAGGTAGACGGAGGTTCGGGTGGGTAGATGATCTGGTTCTGCTGTTCGGGCGACAGCTGTTCTCGGAGCCGGTTCTTGGGTAACGGTCTGATAGGCCGGTCAGGATAGACTGGTGATAATGTATCCGGTGATCTGGTTATTGATGACCTTCGCGGCCACACATATTCTGGAAGGATATCTTGTCAGTTGTGCTGTTCCGTAAACAAGAGTCTATGACCGCTTGAGTGTCTTTGTTACTCTGAGTCTTGAGTCTTGAGGCAGCTGCGGGGGGTCGTCGCTGCGCTTGCACACGACACATTCTCGAGTCTGCCCCGTCACTGCCGACTGAGATTCTACCAGACACTCCGGACAAGTCCCCCTGACTGGAAGGGGCGAATCAACTCACCTGCGGCCGCCATGGTGATAACATGCGGTGGTGGGGGCAAAAGGTCAAATGTCCTCACACTCCAGTCCGACTGCCCAATCTGCCAAGCCCGCTCTTTTTGTGATCCCGACGATCTTCCGTTGACTTTGACACGAGTCAGTCGTTCTTTTCTATCTCCCTAAAGATGTTGTTTGTGTGTCTGGCGCATCTTGAGATGCTCTTCTCTTCTATCGCAAAGATATACAGACTTTTCACCTCTACCTAGCCATTTGTGCCACCTGTTTTTCCAGCCTCTGAAAAGACGTTGATTGCATCTTTAGTCATCCATAGTCCGTGCCCCTCTCCTCCGAACCTCCGAGCCCGACCGCTCTTCCGAATACTCCCTCTTGTAATATGTTCACCCATTATGGAATTTGTTTTCACGGGTCACGATTGATGCATAGAGTGTGAAATATGTCAATATGGGAAGAGCGGATCAACCAGGATAAATACGTTACTATGCGCTGCACTTGCTACGAGTTATACAAGAGGAGGGGAGGGGTGAAGCTTACCTTGACAGAACTTCAGCTTCTCTACCACAATCTCCATTCGTTCGGCATCACGACGCTCTATTCTCTCCCTCCAAACATTACCGAATGGTGAGTAGAAGTCAGTCGACGCTGGAGCATCCTTGTGAATCATACCACGGATAGCCTGACCAAGTGTTGGGCCGGTCTGGATGTTCTTCTGAAGTGTAGCTTCAATGATCAGGTGCCCAAGCTGGGGAGCCAGCTCCTCCAGTCTCTTGTTCTCAGTTAGTAGGTCGATTTCGCTGGGCAGGCATACGGCAGCCAGTTCGGGCATTGGTAAGCATGCGGCTGCACAATCAAGTGAAATGCGCATGGCCATGATACAAGACATGACCGACTCTGCAAAAGCAACGCATACCTCGAAGAAGTACAAAGGTCCCTGCTGATACAAGAGTGTGTTCGCGCAAAGGGCCCAGCCATCGGCGCGCTGGAGAGCAACCTCAAATTCTGCTTCGTCGATCGTGCTGTGTCCGTGGTTCTCAGTGGCCAAAATCGAGTTGTAGCTGTTGACCATGTTGAGAGCATTCTGACCTTCCGAAGAGAGTTTTGATCTCAGTGTCATCAATGTCTCGTAGTGAGCCATTGTGTATCGTTGAGCTTCGCTGGCGCTGCGGATGGTGCTGACGGCTGTGCACTCTGCCTTGCTGCAACATCCGTAGTTGAACAGAGGAATGACTTGTTGGCCTTCAGGGAACATGTTTGCAAACTTCCAATTGTAAAGACAAGGCTCCGGAATGTGGTCAACGATTGTTGTATGACGGCAGACGTGAAATATTATATACTTGGGCATGATGATGGGGATAAGGACCTGCCTTCTGTTGAATTGTGTTTTGCTTGGGTGTGATTTCTGATAGATGTGGAAAGCTCTGAACTCGAAAGACATTGGAGAGTAAGCTTGAGTTATACTTCGAACATGAAGGCCAGAAAGAAAAGGCAATGCATTGTTGTCAATGTTGTCAACAAAGACAGGAAGATGAAAGAGAAACGAGAGGCAAAGGAAATTGACAAGGCAATTGAAGATGATTTCATGTCAAACACGGGATTGAAGAAAGACAGAATATAGCACTAGCCAATTGCGTCTGCTATACTGCGCTGCCGCAGTGACTTACACGGTTACAGTGGTTAGAAGTGTGGCACGGAAGCCTGGCAGCCACTCCTGCCTCAGCGTACTTGATACCCGATAACAGATATCCAAGAAGTGTGACTACTCGCAATGGATCTATCTCATGCTGTTTTGCCGCCATCTTGACAGTGTGCTTTCGACATGCTCGGGCCGTCGGTCGCAAAAACTGCAGGTCGTTCGTGGGTGGGCGACGCCCTGCAGCTGACCATATATTCTTATACGGGCTACGATCGGTGCCTTCGTCCAGGGAAGTTGATATGACACTCTCGGCGATGCAATACTTGATGCAATGGCTTGCGGCCATGATGGACGACCGACAGGTGCTTTCTGTTGTTGTCGAAAAAGGATTCAGCAAGTCGATCAGCGACCCTGGCCGAGATCGGCGGACAGCATCATCGTTGGCCCGTGCAGAGAAGACTTGACTTCAGCTTGTCTTTTTCCTCTTATTCTTGCGTCCTTGAGATACGACCAGGAACAAGTTCGGTCTATCCAAGTTCGTTGGACGAGGTTCGCATAGTCGATTGTTGAGACTGTTCCAACAGGATTCTGTCAGCTGTCCTGGCAAACACCCCATGCAAAACACATGGGAAGAGCGGGAGCGGGAGCATACCTAACAAACGCAGCGAGACATGATCATCCCTTCAATAATTGATCAGTCTCAACTCACAAGTACACGGGTGGACGCTTCGATTGGTTTCCATGACCTATCGGAGGGGAGTTTGGTAACGAGGGGTCTGAGCTGGAAACATGGACAAAAATCTGGTAGGTAAACAAAGTCAGTGGCGGCAACAAGACTTGGTAGCACGTGGAGTCTCAAAAGTGGTAAGCTTCCAAGGAAATGTAGAGTAAGTCTCGGACACTGTGCCTTCAGTCAGAGTCGGTGTCGCACCTTCCTCAAAGCACTTTCATCGCAAACTCTAGAAAGCCATCTGCAGCTGGCTGCTTTCCTGTCTTGAAGCCTCTGTCTCTCGAGCAACTCGCCATCCAGTCGGAAACTTGCGCGTCATCGCAATAGTGCCTTCACTTCTCCAGCAATCATCCCATCTCCGTTCCAACTTCACCTTCTCATCGCCTTTTCTCCTCTCAACCCACCCACCAAACATTCTGCGCACAAGCAATAATGAATCGCTACTCTGTCGTCGTTAGCGACACCGGCTGGGCTGAGCCTCTCAAGCTACTGGTACCCTTCCAGTCGTCGGCCACATCCGGCGCTCTCGCCGGTGAGATTGTCAAGCGCGCATCTCGCTATGGCAAGACGCTCAATGCCGCCCATTGCACTTTACGCCTCGAAAGCCCTGACGGCCCTATCCTCGACCCCCAGGACACCTTGTCAGATCTGGTCGTCGACGAACAGCTGTTTGCTGTCTTCAGCACTATCCCCAATGGCACACCATCTCAGGTACGTTGTGAATCTGCCTTTTGTTGATTTCATTTCTCTAACATCAAGCAGACTGTGGATACCGACATGGTTGGAGCGCAGGACGAGGCCAAAGGTCCTCATCCTTCTCTTACCGTGCGCAGCGCCATCCCCGTACGCATTATCACCCCAGCCATCGCAAAGCTGATGACCCAAGACTCGAACGCTTTGCCCGCCCCCGCCTTCAACCTGCCTGGCTCGGCCAAGCTCCAGCAACTGCACGACAATGCTGTCCGCCATCTCAGCAACAATGCTCCCGACTGGCTGGACGCAACCTCTCTCTTGGATCTCCACATGCACGAGCTGCCCATTGTCTCGTCATGTTTCGACTCTACACTTGACGAGACGGGCCTCGCCGAATCTCTCAAAGACGGCGTTCTGACCATCTACGCCGTCGCACGTCCTGCCTCGACTACTCGTTCTGCTCAACCTCCAGGACGAGTTGGTAAGAACGATCTTTATGCCGCTGGTCTTCACTGGCAGCCCGAGGTTCCACAATCAAATCGCGGTGTTGCCATGTTCTTGTCTTCTCTCAGAGTCCTCACACATGTGTTGAAGAGCAACGCCATTACCGACGAGCACAGAGAAAGAGTCGTTCACGTCTTCGACCTTCTTTCCTTCTTCCCACCTGCCGTTCGTGCTCTCCATCTGCTGATCCAAGGAAGCACCATCACTCATTCAGCCAGCACTGCTCTCAGCCAAGCCTTCTTCTGCATTCTCAAGGACTTGGGTCACAGGAAGCTCATCAAGAACGATGATGCCAGACTTTTCGAGGGCGCTCGCCTTCTCTTTGGTCTCATCATTGAAAAGGCTAACCAGCTCAAGTCTGTCGAGTCGTTCGTGCCAGTCTACTCATCGCACATCCACACTGTGCAGTTGCAATCGATGGCAGCTTTATCTGCGCAACCTCTCATGCCTGTCAACGGAGGCCCTTCTCGCCCTGCCGCCTCATCATCTGCACAATCTGAATTCAACGCAGGATATCTGAAACTAGACCTTGTTTCCGAGTCCAAGCAGGGCGTTGTCATCTTCAGCCCCCCTCAAGACATCTTCACACGTACGCAAAATCTGCAAGAAGTTATTAGTCCTGGCGACCTTTGCAACTTGCATCAACTCGCCAGTCTCTGCGGCAAGGCTTCTCTCTCAGTTGTGAGACCCTCTTTGTTGTCTTCAGTTGCCCCAGAGCACTTGACTTTCGATGAGCAAGGACACGTTGCCGTCTACACCGGAAAAGCTGGGTGTGCGGGTCCTGGCGAAGACACTGTCATCTTTCGTCCTATGCATGGCGAAGAGACTCCAAACATGGGTCAGGTTGAGCAACGGCTTGCTCCCATCCTGCAAGCCTACGAAGAAGACGGCACCAACGTCTTTGACATCCTTGGATCCTCCGCCACTCGTTCTCTCGACGAGCCCGACGAGATTGTCATGTTTTGTGTGGATTGCAGTGCCAGCATGGACAGCTCCACTGATCTGATGGGCATCGATGCCGACACAGGGCCTCTCAGAACCTCCGACACTCCTCAGATATCTCCGCAAGTCTACAATCGCGTGCTTCTTGATGATACCAAGAAGGCTCTGACCGAACACGAAGTCTATGATGACGTTCTTGGCTGTGTGGCCGAGTGTGCCCACACCGCCAGATCGACTGTTGCAGCCAAAATGCTCACTCTGGTTTTCGATCTGACCACCGAGGAGATCGAGAAGAAACGCAGTTTAGCCATGTACAGTTGGTATGAGCGCAATGCCGTCAACCTTAGGCTGGAGAAGCTTGAAAATCTTGCTGCAGGTCTCAAACGCTTCGAGCAAGAGCTTGTTGATATGATAATCCTTCGTACCATGGCCATGTCTCCTCACAAGTGGACCTGGAACATTGGTGAGAGGCTTCCCGGATACCAGCAGATGGAACCACTTCCTGATGAAATCACCATGATTCCTGTGGCGCTCAGATGTCCCATCAGGCTTGATCTTATCGAGGATCCCGTCGTGGCTGCTGACGGCCAGACTTATGGTCGTCAAGCTATGGTCAAGTGGATGTCGATCAGAAGATCCTCCCCCCTGACCGGTCTGATGCTTGAAAACACCGAACTGCGCCCACAACTTGGACTGGCTGAACAAGCAGACAAATGGCTGCAGGGTGAAGATCTTGTCGAACCCGAGGAGCGTCCAGTCAACAAGCGCCGTCGCACCTCGCTTCGCACCAACGCTGTCACATTCTCCAGCACTTCGCACCACTTTTCTCGTGCCCTCTCGCCAGCTACCACTCTCCTTGACTTGTACAAGATCGCATATCGTGGAATGAGAGGCCATCACAACCTTTTCCAGCTGTCCTTCAATGGCGTCCTCGCTCCATCTTCGGAAGCCATCTCCACTTCCGGCATCGTTGGAGGCAGCGTCATCAGCATCGTTATCGCTGATAACGTGAGCGCTGTGCAGGACGGTGACTCGGCTTTGTGTCTGATCAAGGCATACTCGAGCAACAGCAGACCCGATTTTTGCTACTGGGTTCCTGAAGAGACTGAAAAGACAATGGCCTCTATCTTGGCAAAGTACTGGCGCTTCCAATGGACGAGACGGCCCTGGCTTGATTACGAGAAGCACGAAGTCTGGACCGATCTCAAGTCGTATGGTGACAACCGCTTTCAAGGTCACATTGCTAGTAACTCCGACTACCTTGTGGACTACCTGACTCCTTATCACGCTACTGGTGTGCTTCAAGCTGAACCTATCCACTCACCGCTGTCTAAAACCCCCTCCGAAGATTTATCAGAAAGCGATGAAGAAGGAGGCACTCCCAAGGTTTTGGTTCTGAAGGTTAAGATCTCTGCAGCTGCCATTTACCAGAAAAGCTCTCGTGGCTTGTCTCGTTTGGAAGTCCTGAAGCAGATGTTTGAGGCTATGGTCAACCGTATGATCGCCTACTCCTACAAGACGCACATCGGCTTGATAACCTTCAATTCCACCGCAACGGTTTCTCAGTCAATCACTCACGTGATCGAAAACTTCAGACGCAGCGTCGAAAGCATGAACGCTCAAGGTGACACTGCTCTTTGGGATGGCCTCAAGCTCGCTCAGACTCAGATCATGAAGTATGCAGAGAAGTATCCCAAGGCACAGCGTCGCATCATCTGCCTCTCTGATGGAAATGACAACAAATCCACAGCCGGGCCTGCGGACCTCTGCTGGCAATTGCGTGCGAGCAAGATCTTGATTGATTCTGTCTGCATCGGGGATGACGACAACAAGGATCTCAAGGCTCTTTCCAGCTGGCTCAAGTCTTATTGCTTCTATCCCAAGGATCTCACCACTGCGTTGGCCATCTGTGAGATGGAGCCTGTTCTTTCCCAGACTGAACGTCCTGCACCTCCCGCTGATGTGGGACCCATGCAACGAACCTCTGGTCTGCAGAGTTTCTTCACTATGCGCGCCCGTGCTGCCTTCACTACAGTCACGCAGGATGTGTATCCCAAACGCAAAGAGCACCCTCGCCTGGAAGATACGTTTGTGCAGTTGGCCAATTGTGTTCGCACGAACACTGCCAGCAGCTTCAGCTTGCCTACTCTCAGAGTGTCTCGTCTCCTCGTGGAGATGCGCGAAATGGCTGCTAACCCTCATCCCAAGTATGACTGCTACGTGTCCGAGGCCGACATGTTCTTCTGGAAGGTCGTCATTGAAGGTGTAAGTTTGACATGTACTGAATGTATCTTCGTAGACTTGATTGACGCATGTGAAACAGCCTCCCGAGACTCCATACGAGAATAGCAGCTTCCTGCTCTACCTCGAGATGCCTGAGAACTTCCCTGCTTTCCCACCCAAGGGCCGCTTCGTGACTCCGCTGTTCCATCCCAACATCAACCGTCACGGCCGCATCTGCCATAGCATTTTTGACCGTAAGTTTATCGCACCTTCGCTTTTGAGCTCCGCATTCTGACGACTTACAGGTGACTGGACCACGGATACTACTCTCAAGAGTGTTCTCGATACCGTCTATGGCCTCTTGCTCCAGGCTGAAGCTGGCGATGCTGTGTAAGTCCTATTCAGATTCCATGAGGTCAACAATTGCTGACCACAGTCACAGGCACACTACCGTCACCCTCGGCTTCCATCATGACGAAGTCGCATTCGCCGAGGAGGCCCGCCGCCACGCCAGAAAGCATGGCTACAAGACTCGCCAGGACTGGAAGACCGAGCTGCTTGATCTTGAAGAGGAGGACGAGGATGAGGTATACTAGGAGGAGGAATGATTCAACAATGAGGAGGAGTACCGCGATCGGGAAGAGACATTCCTATTCGTTCCATACCAAGCTCCCGTAGCTTTGCTGTACACGGAGACTTTGCGTCTCGTTCGCTGCATACGTATAGCTTCAGTAAATACAATTTGCCTGCTGTGTTAGAAAACTTCACTCGCCGCTGTCTCCTGCGACAACTTCGTCGTGTCGATATAGGTCTTGGAAACGCACGAAATTCTCAATATTGGGACAGTCGTGCACAAACAAGCGATTAATGCTGTGCTCTCAGTCAACACCGCTGGTGATTTTGCAAGAAGAAAATCGTACTCAAACTCTATAAAATTGGGAGGTACGGACGTGGAAGGGAATGCATCACGAGGACGACATTGTGATAATCATGGACTATGTTTTGGACCTTTTAAAAGGATGAGTGAATGGCTGGAAGAGTGATGAAAGGAGTGGTGAGATCAGAGAAGAAAAGAAGGGCGAAAAGAGAGGTGGAATGGGAAGTCGAATTTGAAGTGGCAGTGAAAGTGTGTGATGGGGTGGGGTGGAAATGGATGCCAGGGTTGGCCTGTCAACCATCAAGTTCGAGATCCAAGAACACTGGGATACCCTCCTTCGAGCTGGGAATTTCTCCTCATCGCTATGTAATCTTCGATAGTAGATATAAAGATACCTCAGATGTTGAGGTAGGACGCCATTTTTGCGTCTCGGGGAATTTGCAGAGCTCTTTGTGCTCTCACTAATTCAAATTTTTGGGAGTTTCCACGATCACCATTTCTGGGATGTGCAGCACAACTTGCATGGGAATAGAATGATCTACCTAGAGCACATGCATGAACGTGAGGAAAAAACAATAACAGAAGGAAAACACGCCAAGGCCCTCCAATTATCTCAAGAGTCTATATTGCAACCGCGCTGGATCGATTTAAGGCAAAAAAGGGTAGTTGGCGCAATGGGAAAAGCGTCAAGATGTTAGGTGCCAGAACGGACAATACCCTTCTGAGGCAAACCATCCCAGATCGAGCTAGCATGGTTCTCCTGCTAAGGTAGACTGTAAATGGAAAGTGGAGAGAGAGTTCTTCTTTTTTGCTGTTTTGGATGTAAGGGGAAAGGGGTTTCTTTTTGCATGGGATATGTACTAGGTGGAGAGGGTGTGAGAGGTGTGTTTTGGTTTGGGAAAAGTACTGCGGCGGCTGATAGATGCTGTGAGTTAGATTCTGGGAAGCGGTTTCTTTTTTTGAGTCGAGGCTGGATATTGCGTTTCGGTCGAGTTGAGTTGGGTCGGGATGGTCAGCAGTTGGAAGAATATGGACACTTGGTTTTGAAATTGGATTGATTTGGTTTGAAAATAGGTTTGTATGCAAAGCAGATAAAGACACAAGTGGAATGAGGTGGATGAGAATTTATTCGACACAAGTAAAATGAAATGGAACAAAGAAGTTAATCGATTACGGTTTCAGCAAAGATAGTCGTAAGAGAGATATTCTAAGAGGGCCAGCCTTCAATCCGTGAGGAGGATGATACACGGGAACCAGCAAAATTACCAAACGACAGCACGCCAGGTAATCTCATCAGTGTCCGAGGAACCAGCCTCGCCATCGGTTTCAATACTTTCGCTCTCAACTTCCTCTAGCCCACTCCAAACATTCCGGGCCAGAACTTCCAATTCCTTACAAATCTTCTCCGAACCCATGCTTTCGGGATCCCTCAACCTATCATGGAACATTCTCATCTCAAGTTGCATGTTCCTCAACTCCTCCACATCAACCATGTTGATATTACCAGCTTCAGTGGCAACACGAATGGCAGTGGTGGCACCAGTAACGTATTCAAGGTGGGCTTGAGCATCAGATGTAGCTTTTGCAACTGCTCTCTCCAAATTGTGGAAAGAGGTTATCAACGAGCGGGATGAGGCAGCTAGACAACGCGAACGCATGTCAGAGATGTCAAAGTGGGAAGAGATGTAGGACTCAATTGTCTCGTACCATTCGCAAACGGCTTCTATGTGGGCGGCGGAAGTGTGGATGGTGTTGTCTTCCAAGTCTTCGTCTGATCTGTCAGGAATTGGATTGTTAGCGATAGCGATCTCGAACTTCAAGAGATCAACACTTTGAGTAAGCGTAGGAGTTTGAGGTAAGGAGGGATCAGAAGTAATGTCAACGTGGCTCAGCCACGTGTAACAGGCTTGACAGTCCTTGCAGTAATTTGAGAGTTCGAAATCTTCGAGAACGGCGCAGGAATACATCCACCAGGTCTTTGCGGTCAGGGCAGGATGGCAGCGACCACTGAGGAGAATGATCTGGTTGTAGAAGCCGCAGTGGGGGCAGGTGTTTTGGATTGAATCGCCCCAGCACATTTTGAAGATGATCTGTTGGAATCTGTTAGTGGAAGGGAAAACGACTTACCGAACTTTTCGGATGTGCTGGAGGAACTGGGTAGAAGGAAATCTTAGAAGAGCTCTAAAGTGTTCTTATAGCACTTTGAATGTCGCATATTGACAAAGCATTCAGGTGCGCTTTGTTGCAATAAGTTTCAGGGGCCGACAAAGGAGATTGTCATTCTCAAAGCACTGCAATGTTAAGCTTCGAAGTCCTTTTGTTCAACGACCATGGACGTTGAGACTTTAGTGATCAAACAAAGACGGCTCAGCCATGCAGGAGGATTTGCTCGCTTTCGCAGCGAATGCGTTTCCTTGTCAGCTCAACACCACGCCGAGACAGACAATGCATGGTTCTACCGATTTGGCTAGAATTTCTTTCGATCCGATCCAAGTCATACTGCCCATGAAGCGAGAGCAAACTATTTATATCTCCATATCATCTTTCCGAGATACAGCAATTCAACACCTCCAACCAACACAGGATCAGCAACAGTACTCAAAATGTGTCTCGGAGAAAAGCGCACCACGCAGTGCGCCAACTGCAACATCAAGACCTTTGAGAAGTTCATTTGGCTCGGCTGTGCTTCTGGTAAGCAAAGCCCCCCTTCCGACTGGACTGAACTGAATGCTACCTGCCCATCCACTGTTATTGACACGGTTCGTTTGAATAGATGCACTGGATGCGAGATTGCTCTCCGTGAGATGCAGCTCAACATTCCCGATCCTGCCAACAATCCTGGCCCTGCTCGATCTTTCCATCCTGAAGACCCCACTTGTTCTTATCCTCCCCTTCCCACTTACGACTGGTCTCAGACTATGGCCATGAGGCGCCCTCCAAGAATTGACACCCAAACCTCTGTTACCATCCCGCCTCCTACTGACAACACGACTAAGTCTACTGACAAGCCCAGCAAGATCTCAAGACTTGGTGCTCCTCTCAAACGTATGCTCTCTCGTAGAGCTCGTACTAGACCCTCACGTGCTTCAAGTCCCACTTCGAGTGTTTATCCTACTAGCTCTGGCAGACATCATGCTCTTAACTCCGCCAGCCGCTCTGTCCCCACCCCTCAGCCCCAATTCATCCAAACCCCTCGAGGTCCTCATGCCAACCCTCTTCGTAGTAATCCTGTTGACCCTAACATCTTCCGTCCAACCAACGTCCAAGTCGTTCCTGAGTACTCTCCCAACCTCCCAGGCTATGAGCAATCTCAAGTCTCCGAACAGCCACCTTCCTTTCTCATTGCCAGAGCTGCTGACAATTGCGATCTCTGGGATGCCTCTACAGCCGCTGCCGACTGGTAGCGTGCCTTTCAGAACTATGACCGCGGTGTTCAGCCCCGTCTCAACACCCTCATTGCCCGCGCCAATCGTATCACCACACCCAACACCGCCTTGAACCTCCTCTCCCTTATCGCCGCAGAACTCGACCGCATTCGTACAGATGCCGAAAGAATTGCCGTCTTCTCCTTGAGAACTGAATCCGACAACTTCCACATCCTGTCCAATTATGAAACACTTCTTACCACTGCTGACAGTCAAAACAGAATGCAGAGTAGGATTATAGGGATGGAGGAGTTGTATGGTAGGTTGACAACTAGTGCTGACTACATGATCCAGTTTGTCGCTTATCGTATGGATGCTTATCTTGCACACGCTGAGAAGGTTATTGGCGAGCTTGAACAGAGTTAGACGCTTCTTGATCGTCTTGCTAATCGTGTTCAGATTGAGTAGAGCAGGTTCTCTAATATATCACACTCTTCGTTATTTCGTGACTAGGATAGAGCAGGTAATCTATCAATCAGTTAAAGCGGCGCATATAGCCGCTTGCAATATAACTTTTACCAACATGAATCATCCGTGTCTATCCCTTCTCCATCTGTGAATGTGCAGATTATCAAACAACAATGAATAGTCCCACTCAACCAACCAACAATCAGAAAGTGAACCAAATATCCGACCCCGTGATCCTTGCCTGCCCGCCAAGTAACTACCCAAAACCACATAAACCCATGGAATGACTTTATTCCCTGTAGGCGGTTCTATGGTGTGGTGGCTTGCCATCCACTCCAGTCGCATCGGTTCGATCCCAGGCTGAGCCGTCTACGATCGATCATTCTGATCTACCAATTGATCCGTGCCCGCTCGAGCGAAATAAAGACGGTTGGTAGAAAGGGGTGGGAGGCCTTTTTTGTCTTTTTGCTTCACGTAGAGGTTGTGGTGATTTGACTTGTTTTGAATTGTTGTGAGGTGCGCGCCGATGTTTGCTTTTTGCTTCACTTTGAGATGATTCTACCTGTAAGATGTGCGCGCAGCATTTTGTTGGCGTTTTGTTTCCTACTAGCCATTCAAATGAATCACATAAAGAAACATGAACGAAAGAATGGTCAATGACAAAATGAGCCAAGTGAAGTATTGCTAAGTGAAAGCCCTCAGCTTAGCCCCTACGTATACAAGCCCCCAGGTTGGATTAAATCTCTGTAGCGGTCCTATGGTGTGGTGGCTTGTCCTCCCTCCAGTGCATCGGTTCGATCCCAGGCTGGGCCGCTGCTGTCAATCATTCTGATCTATCAATTGATCCGTGAGTCGTCCGGGCGAATATAAAGACGGTTGGTAGAAAGGGGTGGGAGATATTTTTTTGCTCATCGTTACGCTGGACAGTGCGTCCGTCTAGCTTTGCTTGTTCTCTCTTTTGATGGTTCTGGCATGTGGATGCAATGCTAAATTGGAGCGCTCTACGAGAATGAGCATCTCATGTGAAACGATTTTATTGTACATTATGCATATCAAAGACAACATATTCACGGAAACGAGGAGGCACTGGCACAAGAGAAGGTGTTTTATGTTTCACATTGGATCAATCTTACCTTGAGAGTGATTGCGGTTTATATTTTGTATGATATCTGTTGGCCCCAGATAACAGAATGTGAGATTGAATTGACCTACCGTAGCATCGAGAAGGTGAGCCTTTCGAATCGAATAACAGGTAGATCAAAAGCTACCCAGCAGGTCAGCTGTCTACCAAAGATTCAAGAAAGCTTCAGCAGTAGCAATGTCAGCGACGAACTCATCAGCCTCGAGCTGATCAAGAGCAGCAGCAACAACAGGCACATAGGCCGCAAACCTACCAACATTGTACTCGACATCGTAGTGAATGTGGAAAGTAGTCAAGTTACGGTACAACTCCATCATCTCAGCAGTCATGTCCTCGACATTCTTTGCGTTGATTTCAGCAGTAACACCAGTGATATTGAGGACTTCGGAGAGCTTCTCTTCAGTCTCAACAGCGCGAGTGTTCTCGGAGTCGAGCCAGCTTTGCCAGCAGTCGCATTCGAGCATAATGAGCTCGATGATCTTCTTGAGAGTAGTGGCTTGAGGGGAGTTCTTGAGGGCAACAGCGCGGTCGATCAGAGTGCCCATGGCCTCAGCAAAAGGTCCAATGGACGAGATAGCACGAGTATACCAAGCCTCAGTCATAACGGAAGCGCGACCAACGGAGTAGTAAAGGGTAGACACATCAGTGGAAGGGTCGATAACCTCGTAGTCGTAGTCAGATTCGGACTGGAAGCTGCAGAGGGAGTGGGAGTCGGAGTCGGAGTCGGAGTCTAAGGAAGAGTCAGTGGCGAAGTCAGAACACTCATCGCATTGAGAAATGATGTGAGTTGACCAACTGATGATAGAGCTTTCATGGGTAGCCCAGCCGGATCTCGCATGTTCACCTGTGGCACAGCCAAGGTAAGCATGAATCTCCTCTTCAGAGCCACAGGCGCTGCATTCAACGATGACAATCGAGCCTACACACATCTTGAAGTGGATTTCTCGAGGTGCTTGTGGATGTAGTGTTTTCGGTATGCTGTTCGAGTTCGTCAACGAGCTCTTGCAGGATATTCCTTTGGCGATGGGTGACTGAACAAATCAAGACTCGAAAGTAGGATAAGTATCTTTAGAAACGGAATGCGAATAGGAAAAGACATTCGAAAAACAACAATGAAACCTCGAGGACAAAAGAATGAAGCGAGGATCTAGAGAAAGAGGCGTGTAGTCTCAAAGAAAGGTTTTTCACACTGACAAGGAAGTTAGATCGAGAGGCTTTGATACCTTTGTCCAAAGCTTTTCTGTGACCTTTCAGCGTACGGTGTGGCTTTGTTCGAGACGAAACACTCTATGTCTATCATCGAATATATATTCGAAGGTCTCAGACAAACTGGTCTCACCAGATCAGACATTCGCTTCCACTCTCCTCTCCACTTACCAAGTTATCCAGTTTCGCTTCCAACCAACCACAATCATGACGACACAAAACGAACCCAAGACCATCGGTCTTTTCGGATACTCTGTTTCTCTCAAAACACCGGACGCAAAGCTAGACTTGTCTCAGTGCAAAGTGCCTGGTGCATGGCCCGAAGATGAGCCACTCCAAATCCCTGGAGCATGGGTCGAATGTGATGATGATGACTGGTGCCAGCATATTTTGTGCTGGGTCGAGACTGTGTTCGGTTTTGAACATTACTGCAGTCGTCACAAGAATGAAGATGAAGTTATCGAGATCTTCTTGTCAGGGCTGGAACTCTGAACAAATTACTGCTTTTTTTTTAAAAACCCTTTCACGTATTCTTCTGTGTGCCTCTTGTTCCATGTGATGTATGATGTCAGCAAGACGTCGAGAATAGGGTGCATACTCTGCAAGAAGCTGCAACGTTCCAGACTGGTCATCGAGTCGATTCAACTTGTTGTCAATGCGTGAGGCAGTATCGTGTTGCTTGGTACCTGCTGATTGAGATGACAAAGGTTATCTTGTTCCGAGGATTTACAGAGATGGAACAAAGAAGCCAAACAAAGAGATAGACCTTGACAAGACATTCTCTGCAATGAACAAAGAGCACAAAGCCATTGTCAGTGCCGAGTCCTTTTCTGATATATCACGAAGCATGAACTCTGTTAAGGTGAAAATCAAATCACATCACTAACTTACAAAATCGTGCAGGCACGACTAACAACCACAAGCCGTCGACATAATGTGTGGACAAACCATAATGGTCTACGAGTGCCGCTGTGGCCATGTGGCTAGAGAGAAGATACCGCCACGCAGCTGCAAGCCAGCTTGCGGGATCCGGCAGAGTCCTCTGACGATTCAACTCTATCAGCCATGTCAAAAGTGTCGCAACGCCAATCCAAACATATTTCCGTACCTCCATCGAGAGTCTGCAAATCCGACAGAGCTTCGCGACAAGCCACTTCCAGGTATTCCAGGTCCCGGACTAACAGAGGGGCCGCCTCCGAGCTACGAACACGTCTGTGAACAAGTGCCGACTTATACTCGGGCTGCTGCTGAAGAACGACCGGTTGCCTTTGACAATGTGATGTCCGCTCTCCCCAATTTTGATCCGCACCAGGTCGTGAGCTCTTGGCACGCGTTCCGAGCATTGCAACTCTCGCTTCTATCTCCTCTCTGTGCGCAAGTCCAAGATCTCCGGCGTCGAATTACTAGGATTAAACCTCGAGTCCACCGACTCGAAGACATTGGCCAGTGTGATGAGATAATAATCAGGCTAGCTCGCGAGCAGAAAGTGCTCGATACTGCACTTCAGTGGGGGCAAAGATACCTCGATGCTGCACTTGTCCTGAAATATGGTCTGGACAAATCTCGTGATGCTGCTGGCCAGGCTGCTAGAACAGGAAACCATATCGAGGCAGCCTTCCACGTCCGAGCTGCCGCTGAGCACGCCGACAAACTTCTTGAAGTTTCAATACAGCTGTCGAGGCCAGGCCGCCAGCCTCAATCCTTACACACAAGTATAAAGACGCAGCTTGATGTCCTTCAGACAGTCATCCAAACTCTAGGATCTAGGGCGACATCGAGGGTATGGGCTTTTGTGCAAGTCGCCTCTCGCTCCAATTACGAAGTCCACTACTAACGCTGATGCAGGCACGAACCATATGTTATCGATGGCTTGGTGGTGGCGAGTATTACGGTTATATCACCTGTCAGATCATCAAGTTCTACTTTCCGGCCTATGTAAACAGAATTTCTTGCGACGGTGCTTTCTTCTTCTTCCGACTACTACACTAACCTGTCGACTTTCCCTGGGCTTGAAGAGGAACATATCGCTCCAACACTTCCTTCACCGACCTCATGAATGCAAACAAAGCTTTCCACCCGGACGTGAACGGCAAACTCAACTCCACGACCTACGCGCGCGGCAACCGTAGAGAGCACTCACGTCTGTGAAACCTCATCATAATGCTACCTTCTACCCTTGCCAGCGAAGAATATGTTAGCACACGTTGCATGCTATCCGTTGCGGAAGCGGTACCTCGCGGCGACACGGGATTGGAGAGTTGTTATAGACCCGGTCATGTTCTCGAACTGAGCACGGGATAGAGAAGGAGATGATTATCTTATGCTCGCTCCGACCAAGGACAAATCGGCACACGTTGCTTGCCGTCCGTTGCGGAAACGGTACCTCTCGGCGACACGGGAGGGGAGAGCTGTTATTAACCTGGTCATATTCTCGAACTAAACACGGGATAAAGAAGGAGGTAGCCGTTTCTTGAACCTGCTTCGCGATACTGGTGTCGCCGAGCAACGAAAAGTTAGCACACATTGCATGCTATCCGATATGGACACGGGTACCTCGCGGCACGACGGTAGTGAGAAGTTGCCGTAGGTCCGGTCATGTTGTCGGCCTTCACCTGCGACAAGAAAAAAGAAGACGGCTGTTCTTTGCATGATTCAAGTATCGTTGATGATAGGGGGCCGGACGCGGACACGAGGTAGTGAGTTGAGTATCATAGTTGCTGAAATATCCCCATAGTATGCCTGGACCGCCGAAGGTGTGGCCTAATCAATGATCAATCCATAACATGTTCTCGCATCTATAATAGATGAGAGTGTTCGATTTTAACTAGCCAGTACATCATATAGGGTGATTGGAGTGAAGCTCGCTGGTGGTAGGAGGTGGTGTTCTCGAGCTTCGATGTCTCAATAAATTACGGCTCCATCATCGTGAGACACTCCTCTGCCAATTTCCTGCCTTCGAACGGAAGAGAGCTAGGCTCGCTTCTCAATTCGAACAAGAACTGCTGCCATTCGTTCCAGTGTTCAGTCATGATCTGACATGGCGAAGCCATGTATCTGCCGCGCGTATTGTATCTGAACCCGCCCAGTGTCGTCCGCTTCTCGGTGTTCAGCTCCGCTTTCAGCCGACTCCCAGCAACCTTGAGCCAAGCATGGACGTTGGAAGATAAAACAATCGAGTCCGGGACGTCCGGAGCAGATCAGGCTCAAAGCTTCATAGCCCCATCTTACAGGTACACCGGCAATCCCGGGAAGAAACATCTCAGCTTCCGCTGCGCCTCTGTTGGTGAAGTCGCCGTGTAGCTTGGCTTTCTCCTCGGTGGGCCAATGTTCCCAGTCTGCGGAACCTTGAAAGTGCAGTCTGTACAGGTCTGATCACTTTGCTGCCCAGCCAGGAAGCTGCGACCACTCTATCTTTTGTGATGGAAGCATTGACTGCATGGCAAGCAGGAGCTCCAAAGGCTGTGCTTAGCAAGTCCCAAGGTCTGTAAAGCGTTGCAAAAGTGTCTTGTTCTTGTAGGACTGGACTTGTGAATTTGTTCGCCGCTTGTTGGGCGTTCCAAACATTCTCTAAGTAGTCACCCAGAACTTTCGCCTCATCCATGATCCGGGTGGCAACCGTCGCCAGCTTCAAGCTCTTCTCTCGTCAAGGGGACTTGTTTCTGTATCCAGTCCCAACGTAGTGTTGATGCTTCATTCTGTGAGGTTTGCATGGCCTCCATAGTAAGATAGAGTGTGACATTGAAGGACAAAGAGAATGGAAGCCTGATGATCGATCCTGCCTCACCAACAAATCCCGGAGATTTGCCGCTCCTTCTCACCCCAACGTCGCGTTGTCCGATCCTTCCTTACCTGTCTTTGGTAGACATAAAGAAAGTGCCCAATACGATAGTCCAGATAATCTATCTACATCGGGAGAAAAGGCTAGAACGTAAGTCTGCGTTTAATATCGGCAATCCGATCCTTTCCATCGTTGAAGGACCTGGCTTGCGCCGTTGGCAAGAACAGGGGCAGATGCCAGGCGGTCGGATGTCGATCTACCTGCATGAGCAGATACGTGTTATCTCTCAAATCATTCTAGAGACCAACAGCCTGGTGAACAAAGCTCGAATAATTTCCTTTGTGATAGTTGTTAAGTTGCACCACGTATCGCCGGATCCGGCAATATTCAACTTTTCGAGATCGCTTTGTGCTCAGCAAAATAAAACCTATCATGACCCAAACGTTCTCGCGACTAGATTTATTCCTTCCACGCAAGTCTCATCATGGCATCCAAGAAGCAAAAGTCTAAGAAGGTTGGAAAGGCGAAGACGAAGGCTGCTGCTGTACCGAAGAGTATCAAGACACACCCCAGAGGGGGCAAGGGAAAGAAAGCAAAGGCTTCTGTTACTCCCAAAGCTCGTCGGTCCGCTCGTCTTGCATTTGCAGCGGAAGAGGTAGTCCATCCAGTCTCGCAGAAGAAGATAGTGGCTAAAATCACCAAGGCTCAACCTTTTCGCAGCATCTTCGATATCAAGTTGCCTGCACCTGCTGTGTCAACTACCCCGGTCAAAGACCCAATCAAATCCGCAGCGGTGAAGAGACCTCACATAGAGCAAGCTAAGATTACCAGACCTGTGCAGAATAAGAAGCCGAATGTGGAGCGGGAGTCACGAAAGCGTTTCGCCGGGAAACCTTTTGCTCCAGAAGCGCCCAAGACATTCGGATATGATGGTGTTTCGCTCGATGGACGTCGAAATGACCGTGTCTGGTTCTACGACGAGAAGCTCAGTATCTACAGAAGGTGGTTCATCGGACCAGATGGAGGATTAACAGAATCCTTCCATATACTGCCGCCAGCTAAGGTCCTCAAGGAATGGGAGACCCTACTCAAAGTCAACTCTCTAACGCATCCTCCCCCAAACTATGCTGTCTACAAGGATAAATCCGGGAACATTGGGACAGTGAAGCTACCAATCGTCATTGTGCACTGCTGGAAAGCCAGTAAGATGTGCAAATTGCCAGTGAAGACCCACATACCGTTCAACCTTGACGCTCACAGGTCTCAGATCTCAGAAAAGGATATTACGGATCCCTGTGTATACATACCATACGAAGAAGTCTTGAAGAGGCTTAAACAGAAGCTTGCTTTGGTCAACGACACCGACTCAAGAGGTTTCCCCAGATGCATTAGCCGCACGCCTATGCCCGACTCGCCTGACGATAAGCGGCTCACCAAGCCAAAATCTTGGGATGCAGCATTCAGATCTCTTGGCTGGTATCATCCAAAAGACAAATATACCTTCTATCCCGTACCAGAAGGCTACTCTCTGACCCTCAGAAGGCCTTTCGGCATCAGCGGAACAGAACTGGAACAATGGCACGAGGATGCAGAGAACGGACCTCTTGCGGGACTCGCCATTGCTGTCAAGGCTTATGGTCCTGAGAAGCGGAAATACCGCGTGATTCAAAAACCAAAAACTCTGCCCAAGTTTGGTGAGTCCTCGAGAACCCTACCCAAGTCTGGTGAGCCTTCAGAAACTCTGCCCAAATTCGGTGAGCCCGAATTTGGTGAGCCCAGATTTGGTGAGCCCTCAACTATCTGGCCGACCAAGAAAATCGAGACGAGATCTCAGACATTGCCGCTGCCATTTACAAGATCGAAAAGACGTACCGCATCTGCTATGAACAGTCCTTCTGAGCGCTTCTACACGATCAGGAAGTACAGCGATGCTGGAGATATCTCACCCGAGTGATTTGAAGATGGATAGGAAGTTTGGACGGAAGGACAGTATTTCATTTGACTAGTAGGCAGTCGTATTGTTTCTTGTTTTTGTGTCTTTTCTGCTCGTCATCTAGTGTGCTTTGCCTTGCTGGTAAACCCACCTTCAATCTCCGTTTTGCTAGGCGCTCTTGATGTAGAGTGATGAAATGGAATCTCATGCGTTGTAGCACTCATCTTCATTTGTGATGGCCTTCCACTCCCTTGAACTCCTCCCAAATGCAGCTCGTGAATCATGTCATCGTTCAAACGCTGTCCCATGTTATGATATGGAGGCAGGCTATTATTGTTCCTTGTAGTCATCAGTACAGACTCGGTCGAGCTCGTGCGAAGGGTCAAACACTCACAGATGATCAGGTCATCAACGGAACAAAGGAGTTGCGGGGCGGGTGTGAGCCATCTGGGGACGGATGATGGGAGTCTGAGGTTGAGCAGGAAGGCTGGTGCTAGAAGCAGCGCCAGAGAGACCGTGGTGGGTGCGAGCAGTGCGGGTGTGGGTTGCCTGAGGAGGTACAAGGGTGGAAGCACTTGAGAAGCGAGAACTACCAGGGGAGATGCGAGCGCCAGTACCAGGAGGGTTGACCAAGGTGGCAGCACTGTCAGAGAAACCACCATGAGGAGTAACGCCGAGCATGCGAGCAGGAGTACGAGCGTAAGGGCCCTCAATCGAGCGTAGACTGGAACGGTCGATACCGTCGCTGTCGTTGCTGCTGTCGTTGCTGACCGAGCCGTCACGGTGGTAGTACGAGCGCAAGCGGTTCATAGGGATGCCACCACGACCCTCGACGTCGGCGGTCTTGGGTTTGTTGTAGCAGACTTGAGCATGGTCAGTGGATTTCAGGGGGGTGCATCGATATCCAGACTTACCATAGGCACCAATGAAGATGGTGCACAGGAAAAAGGCAGCGAGAGCCACGAGCCAAAAATCAGGGCCGTGACCTGAGGCCATCAGCCAGATGACAACGGCCAGAGTGGCGAGATCAATGACAACGGCGATGAGTAGGACACGCGACAAGAAGATGGAAGACATGTTGTGGTTTGTGTTGTTGATGGGTGGGAAGGGAGGATGGTGGAAAGAACGTCGTGTGAGGTGATTTGGTGGTTGTAGAGATGTAGTGGTAACGAGATTTTTATGGTTGAGGTTTGATGGTAAGACACAAACACGGAGTTGTGTGATAGCGTAATTGCCACGCGTTGTTGACGGTAGTATTCACTTGCAAGGTCTGCTTGGTCGTTATGATGTCGTAGCAACGAGCACGGCTTGTCACGAAAGTCACCTGATTTAGTGTTTTCGAATGGGGATTGAATATTTTTGTTCTACGGACTGTGTCGGTCGTCTTTCGCTCTGTCTATCAGACAGTCGTAGACGGACGATTAGATGAGTCTTTCTGTTGGAACATCTCTTTCTCCTGGCTAAAGCCCATCTATCATTCCTTCCCTACGACCAATCGATCGACCTTCTGTCGTACGCTCGCGGCTCAATACAAATGTCTCTTCCTCTCATTCCTCTCTTTCCAGTAGCTCCAAGTCGAAATCAGAGTCGGCGACTGTCAGCCCTGTCTTCTCTCATCATACCCGCCCTCGTGAGCCACCCGACGTCTCTTGAAGCTCCTGTCTCACCACCTGCCCTCGGCCTCGGCAAACCCTTTGCGAACGGGCTTACCAGAGCAGCCATAGAATGTCGGGGGCTCGGTCTGCTCTCCCTTCTCAGTCCAGCTTGAGAGGAAAGCAGGGGTCGTGGGTCTTTGCACGCGGATCATGCGCTCCATATCAAAGTCCTCGATCGCGTTAAACTCCTCGCGAAGAGCTGCGGCACAGGCTGCAGCTCTATCGCAGATCATCTCGCGGC
The DNA here is from genome assembly GCA_022813425.1 of Aureobasidium lini. Classification (NCBI taxonomy): domain Eukaryota; kingdom Fungi; phylum Ascomycota; class Dothideomycetes; order Dothideales; family Saccotheciaceae; genus Aureobasidium; species Aureobasidium lini. The sequence continues at coordinate 128,718 of JAKLML010000056.1, read as the reverse complement.
CTTCCCAGATCTCCTCGTACACATCGTAGCCAAAGATCATCTTCAAATCTTTATCTGCATCGGCCAAGCCAACGTGATCGAGCGAAAATGCTTCCAACTGAGGGAGGTCATGGATCAGATTAAATAGACGAGGCATGATATACCAATGGGTGAGGGGGTTCCAGGTGTGAGGGTGGTGGTCAAAAATCAGGGTTGTGTTGCTGATTGTGATCTTCTTGAGGTCACGGCCTTGGTGGATAATGATGGTTATCAGGTCGATGATGCGCATGGCGCAACAGGAGATGCGCAATTCTTCAAGGCGGTGGTCTAGCAGCACGCCGCGGAACCCGCCCCATGCATTGCAGTCGGGAAAGATGGGGACTTCCAACAGCGAGACCTTTCCAGCACCCACGAAAATTCCGCGAAACTCAAGGCAAGCAGTTTTGCCATGAAGCTTGATCATCCTGAGAGGATCCTTTACACAGACGTCTTGTCTGTCCCAAAGGGGACCCCAGAGGGTGTCTATCCCCCTTACAATCAAGTGGTTGATGAGGTCATTTTGTGCAACGTAATGACTGGCGTTTCTTTGCTTGTAGAAGCGGTCTGGTGCCCAGAGTTCTCCTGGCAAAGCCTGTAGTGAGAATGTTATCGATGGATTCCAGCCACGACCAGCGAGCGCCCGCTTGATATAGCGGAGGGGGATGTCGGGTCGGTACTGCCAAGTTTGGCACGGCAGGTTGTCGTACAACCTGTTCCAACCATAACCTTTCTGGTGGGCTGTTGGCCAGGTTTCGTATGCAGCTCCGGTAAACGTCTTGTAGCACACGTTATGAAGATCCACCTTCGCGAAGTCATCGTAGACGCCGATGCTGAATGTACTGGCCTTGATGTTGATGTGGTAGAGGCGTTTGAATGCGCGGTGAAGAAGATCCTCAATCAATGGTGTGAATCTTCGCTTGCGAGTACCGGCAGCCTCATCCGAGGTATACGTGTGAATTCTCGAAGCCTTCAGCAACTCAGTGCACTTGAAGCTTTCGTCGATTACTCCCTTGTCAACGCTCTTTCCGATCTTTCTGGCAACACATTTTCTTCCGAGTTTGACCACGGCATTCATGCTAAGGTCCAGTCTGAATGTGCTGAACTGTGCGCTGCGAAGGAAATGACCAAGAACAGGATGGAACACAAGGTCGTGGAATCCGCGGATGCCATGCTCTGAGAAGACAAAGCGACGAGTGTGGAGCTGCGTCCTGCCAAACGTCTCAGTAGAGTAGTTGTTCAGCTTCTTGCAGACGAGACGCATCAGTCGTAGGGTAGATCTATCAGCTCGTTCGGCAATCATAACCAAGATCTCGTTTGGCATACGGAGGAGCGGGGTGCTGTTGTTGCTAATCGTTGTACGCTTCTTCAGCATTGCTTGCTCGCGCAATGATGAGATTAGGGGATCCATGGCCTACGAATATGTGGAGTTGAGGGTGTTTTGCGTTGGTGTGCGTAGTTCTGCGGTTCTCTAAAGCAAAAAAGAGAAGTGGTTTGCGTGGAAACGTCAGTGAAGGCTGAACGAGGGGTCTGGACGGTTGTCGTTGGTTTGGTCTAACGATCCGCGCGTCCTTGAAGCTAGGATGGAGTTATGTAGTTGTGCAGTGTCTAGTAATCAAAGAAGTAAGGTCTATGAGCGAGTTGCTTGAAAGCGCCAATAAATGTTTGTGGCGGATCTCAGAAAGCTTCCAAAGTGGATGTATTGAGGTCAAAATAGCGTGGAGCTGGTACGCCACACAGCAAATTCGACACCCCTTTGCTCATCACTTGCTCGTTGACCCGCTGCTTCCTTACAAGCAACGCTTGTACCACATGTACTCAGCGTTATTCACTTTTATACTCCATGTAATATTCTCTCTACATCGTCCATGACCAGCAGTTATTGTAGTGGCTTCGGTCACGCAGGATCTGGTAAGAGGAGACTGAACAGTTACAGGGGAGCACACAATCGAAGGAGAACAGATGGTTAGGGAACGAGGTGATCTAAGTAGGCCAGATAGCTATACAATGATACAGTTCTATATATGGCTATACAAGACAAGTTTGGTGGTTCTTTGACCGCCACGGACCGGATCGTGTGGAATGAACAATCAGGGGAAAATTGGTCGATGTGCCCGTGGAGGCTGCCCTCTTGCCAGCCTGACCGTCAAGGTTCCCGCGAATAGCACGCTACCGGGGTCTCTTTTCTAATCTTCGTCAAAAAGTTCGGGGTCGGTGTAGTTGCTGGACGCTTCAAGCTTGATCTTGTTCTGGACCCTTGCTTCTTTTTATCCATTATCCCAAAAACCTTCGAAATAGACCACCCCACTTCCCTTCTTATCCAGCACGTTTCTCGCAAGGCACAACATACCCACAGTGCATGATGACTTCTGCCAACAATCTCATCGCCTCCGGCGCCCCTGATCGAGGCAAGACCACCTCAAGCTGTGTGCACGACCTCTCGTCCGCTATGTCACGCGAAGCATCTCCCAGACCATACCGCTCACAGGACCGTATAACATGCATCGCAACGTTTTTTAATGCGCACGGTGACAGAGAGGCGCTACAAAGTTTGGGCTTCGACTGCGACACAGTCTTTTGGAGAACTTTTGACGTTCAGCCAATGGCTAAGCAGCTGCGACTGAAAGGCAAGGTGGCAGGCAAGGGCAAAGGGGGCCAATACAAGCTCATCGAGGCATGCGAGGAGTTCGGCCTGCGTATGACAACGCAGCGAGAGCTTCAGGCAAGATATCCAGGGGACACACCTCGCGACGACCGGGTACCTGTACAGCATTGTGCGGTAGACGACGCAACCAGTACAATCCTCCTCACTGTGAATCTTCTTAAGGACGCTGCAGAAGTCCATGGTCTCAATGGTCTAGAGGAGGCGAACCCACCAAAGTCGGTATGGCCCCCAGATGGCCACAACATCCGCATTGTATCGATTGATACGTAGGTTGCAGACGACTATTCGACACAGAACAGCATGATACTGACATGTTCACAGAGAGAGCTGCGTGATGCCCGAGGACATGAACCCCGTACGAGGGTACAAATACGCCCAATACATGTCCGAGCTGGGTGGCGCCTTCATCGACACCGATACTATCCGCGCCCACCCTGATGACTGGCAACATCACATCACCACCTTCCACGCCGTCGTAGCAGAGCACTGGGATCACCATCCAAACCTACGCTGTCAAGAAAGCATGAAGATCGACCACACACAGGCATACTACCCTCGAGACAACGCCTCCTCCGGACCCTCGGGCTGTCTACAGCAACTCAAGACCTTTCTGGTCAATGACAAAGAATCCTCAGCTCTGATGTCGCCGGACTCAGAAATCATTGCACATGATCACTGCTCCTCCTGGCTACTTGAGAAGATAGACCAGCCTGGTGTCTGAGCTCTCAGCACCTCTGGAACTGTTGGACAACTGTGCTCTCATTGGAGGTACAGGCATTCGCAAAGTACTTGTTGCACTGTAACAGCGTCATAAAGACTCATGCAAGGCGTAGGAGAACGCAATCCATGGGTTTCCAACTTGTTCATCCAAGTACTCCTTCCATCACGAGCGATTGCCTGCAATACAACTGTCAAATTGCACAAGCCAATTCGCTTGCACTACAACTGCCACTGAGAGCCCGATTGAGCTTCATATGTACCAAGCTCTCTCTGGACCTTTGACCGATTTCGAATATGCCCTTGCATTTTGGCGTGCATATCCTCCTTCGCAATTGTAGTGAGAGAGGCCTACAATATCCGTCACAAATCATTCTTCTACGCAACTATGGATTCTCTATGAAATGAGAGCATGCAAGAAAAGCCCTGTAAAAATGCAGACGCGAAAGTGATATGCTTAGAAGGCCCACAGAGAAGTGTGAAATCAGTTGCAACTCGGGTCTCTCTGTGGACCTATTTAAGGCGAAGAAAGACAAGTAGTGCAGCAGAGATAGTATAGGAAGTACTGAGCCTGTTCCAACTACTCTACGATGTGCGCAGCAATGAGACAGTCACGACTTCATCAGTCTATGCCCTTTGGTCGTTTCTCATCTCCTTTTCCAGACGCTGACATTGTCAGTACCCTCTCCAATCTTGTGGGTTCTCTCTGGCTTCCAGTGCGCAATCCTCTCCAAGGCGCCATCTCCATGCACCTGACCTTCCTTCCAAACAGCAAATCCTTCCTCATCATAGTCGACATCCTTACCTGGCTGGTTCAAGTGTGCAAGGTAGGTCTCCGGACGGAGGGCCCATGGCGGACCGCCAGTAGACGGAGGCTTGTAAGTAGGGAACTCGAGACAGATCAGACGACCAGATGGTGACAGCAGAGATGACTGGCGAGCTGCCCACTTGGGCCTCAAGGCCGGTGGCAAAGCACACAAAAACTTATCATCATCAGTTCTCGTCCGCTGCGACATGTGTGTTTGGCACAAACTTACAGTGTAATCATAGATCAGATCCCACTGCCCTTCCTTCAAGCCATCCTCGCCTAGCGCCTCCTTCTCCCAGTCCTTCTCGAAAAAGTCACCAAAAACAAATCTGGCACTTCCGCGGCCTTTGGCTTCATCCTTGACGGCATACTCAGGCTTCTCCTCCCAACCCTTGGACTCGGCATTGGCAGCCTTGACAGCTGTCGCAGCGGCCTCAACACCAACGGCATCATAACCCCAACTGGCAAGCAAGAGCACATCATACCCTTTACCGCATCCGGGCACCAGAGCGCGAGGACGGCGGCCGGAAGATGTTGCTGGAAGCAAGTCCTTTCTGTCCGCCAGAACGTCGGCTAGAGCAGGCGAAGCGAAGCCTTTGTCCCAAGGCAGATCATCTTGTTGCCAGAGATGTTCCCATCGGTTTGGGTGCTGTTGCGGGTCATGGTCGAGGAAGTTTTGTCGCAGACGCTCGCGGGCGTCGGTTGGCTGGTCGGTCATCTTCTCTTTGGTTACAATTGGTCTTTGTCGCACCGCTCTTCTCAAAACAGTCTTGATGAGATTTGCTGCCACTTTGGATTGAAACAAAGCAAAGAACGATTTATGTTTGTCTGGAAGAGATGGAGGCTTGGGTTGGTTCGTCAAGCGGCAGTTGACGTCGTCGAGTCTAAGAAGGTTCAACCTCGGTGATGATCGCCCTTTAGATCTAGTCACCGTTTTCTGACTTCATCTCCTGCCGACCTGCGAGTGACACTATTGACTAAGAATGACACAAACGCCTGTCGCCAGTCTTTTCGTGCATATACTCGGTATGAAAAAATATCTTCCTGCTTTTCCGGAGTGTTGACTCCTCTTTCGATTTTTTTGTTGTTACTGGGCGACCGTGAGATTGAGGTCAGGGTCATGGAATTAGCAGCCATTCTGAGAATGAAACGTAAGATAACAGGCCTTCTTGCTCTTTCGAGGGCATCTCATCCAAGGTACTTTTGCGCATACTGCTCCGACGGCTGTGTTGCCCCCATATACAGCCTGTAAAAATGCATCGTCGGTTTCGCCACGGCCGCTTTGTCCAATGAGACATGGTACGCTCAGAACTCCTACCACTGATCTTTTCATCCATTCATTGTCAATGCAGCTTCACACTTCTCTCCTTGTAGAAGATTGGCAGAAAAAACTAATTGGGGTGGTACACAATCGTTTCATTCGTGCCTTTCGGCAGCAGTGCTACAGACAAGCCCGCCGCATCGTGCCTCTACTCTACTCGGGTCCGAAGATGTTGACCCAGTCACGGTCGACCTCGCGGTTGGGACCAATGACCTGGGCCTGGACCATCGGGTCGGGGGCGTCATGGTCGTCACCAAAGGCCAACTCCCTCCATCTGGCCCAGACACCCTCAAACTCTTCGTGAGAGAGCTGAGGCAGGTCGGAGGCGGCGGCAGGAGGGAGTGGCTTGGTCTCGACCGAGACGAGGGTGCTGAACGAGAAGCGCTCGGGGTCGGCGGCGGTAGAGGATTGGTTGCCAGGGTTGCTGGTTCTGTGCTCGTCGGCGGAAGAGATGCGGAGCTGTGTCATGGCGGTGATGGCCACCTCGATGGCAGGGGAAGAGTCGTTGTGGGCCATTTTGATGGAGAACGAGGTGTTGATGAAGATCTGAACGACCTTGATGGTATTTTTGGGTATGGCTTGAGGAGCTAGATGGCTGTCAGTGCGACTCTCGACTTTAGAAACCGATAGGCGCTTACCTCTTGGTCCTGTATGCTCGGCGGGATGACTTGATCGTAGGGGAGGAGAGAGGAAATGTGGTCTTCGTAACTGGCGTGAACGATTTTATGGTGTTGTCGGGAGAAGAACTAGAAAATTTACAAACCTGGAGAAGTTGACATGCTGGAACAGCAGTGCGCGCAGCAATCGATAGAAAAACGAATCAGATAAGGAAATATTCTATTCCGTAGTAACCATCTATTCGTGTGCGAGTACAAGATGCTTAAACATCTGTATGGTATGACAATGTTTCATTATGCAGGCGCTATGATCTTACCAGAGCATCTCTGTCTGCTAAAATCTGCCAGATTCCTGATACATCTCCTTCGTGATGCTTGGTCAGTTCGCCTCTATCAAAATACATGATAGTATTGGTTCAAACGTGACTGTCCACTGAGAGATACTGCTATGCCTGATTTCCTTGGACACGTGCATAGATGGCAAATTCATCGTGCATATTCACAGAATTAGAGTGGGATGCGAGGCAAGCAAGCTGATCAATTTCTGACGACGATGACTACTATCACACTCTAGCTCTTGCCCGATCCACAGGCCCACACGCCCTCCTGCCTCCCTCCATACCTCTAGTCGTCTTCTTCGGATTCGGAGGAGCTGGCGAGCTCTAACTCAAACATCGGGATGGCATTGATATCATCCAGGGCACGATCCACGTCTGGCTCTGGCTCTGGCTCTGGCTCGAGGCACAGAAATGCCATGACTGTTGTCGAGAGGTCAGCGAGGCTGAGAGTAAGGACTGGGCGTTATCTACCTGAGGCGCCCTGGATGATACCGATGATCACCATTGAGATGACAAGGGGCAACCAGACACGTGCGTCATGGCCAGTCCTCACGGCCCAAAGCAGGAAGAAGGCCAATATGGCGTTGACGATGAGGCCGGAGAGGAAGACAGGAGCCTTGAGGAGGTGGTACCATGAAAGCATTTTGATGGTGGTGATGTCGGTGACGATTTTGGCGAAGGTGGTCTTGTTGATGTTGTTGATGATGGTGGCAGTGATGTTGATTCGAATGTAAGATGATATTCCTCGGGTGCAAACACGGTTATCTGTTTGTTCTTGCGTTTCGATGGGGTTAGTCGGAGACTTTGCTTGATACGGGGTTGGTTTCGTTTATCTTGGGCTCCAGGTGACCATCGGAGACCACACAACCGACGACGCAAGCTTTTCACACGAATCAACAGCATCAACACCTTACATCCAGCATCTCGTTACATATCTCTCGTTATGGCAACCATTTCAGACCTGCCCCCTGAGATTATGCTCATGGTCACCGCATACCTCCAAAGCGAGGACGTTCTCAACCTACAACTCACAGACAGACGCATGAACTCTTTGACGACAGATGCCTTGTACCGCATCTTCTTCTCTGAACTACATTTCGAGCTGTCAAGGAAAGGCTTTGAGCAGCTTTACGCACTGAGCGTCCATCCTCATGCCCGCCACGTCAAGACCGTCATAATCCGCTTCAAGATCAAGTCAAAGCCAACCGCCAAATATCTGACCCTGCTTGACCACGCGTTCAGAAACTTCGGTAAGTACGGCAAGCTGTCATCCATCGGCGTCCGTCGTGATCAATCTGTTGCCCACCAACAGCATTTTGTCATCTCCAAGAGGTCCCACGCCATCATGAGGGAATTTCTAGTTGCCCGCATGATCCCAGCTGCAAGCAAGGCAAAACTGCCCCTCGAGAGCATTATCTACGACTTCGAAGTACCCAAGGATCAGAACGGCTCAGATCGCCCCTTGACTTGTCAGCTAAAGCAGGCCATCACCCCAAGCTCGCATAGAGAAGAAATCGAGGCTGCTGAGAGCCTCTGGGAACTTCCTACAATCGTACCTAAACACCTTGACATCGTCGTCCGCTTTGTCTCTCCGGAACAACCTCTCTCGGAGTGTCCAACTGCGAAGCTCTCACAACAACACGAAACTCTCGCTCTCCTCAATACATCAGTCTACCATCATGACGTCTTGGCGCGATGGCTACACAATCGCCGAATCAAATCCCTCAGCTTCCGAAACTGCGACCTCGATGCCCTACACTTCCTCTACACTCTCGTATCCAATCCACTCCGCAGCTTGACAGTCGTCAACACACACCAATACAAGGACCACAAACCCGGCAATCCTGACGCTTGGAACCGCCAAATGGAGTCGTGCACCCGCGGCGCCTGGATCCGGATTTTCAGCCTCGCGAGAAGGCTTCCCGATCTCCAGCATCTACGCCTCGGGCAACTCTGGATTGGTGCCAAAGAGCAATATGTCGAGCACACCTATGAGGCTCAAGGACATGAGATGGTCGGCAAGATGTTGGGGCAGCTTTTTAGCCGCCAACAGCCCTCCCTAGACTTTCTAGTCCAGGACAAGACCGTTGTCAAGGAGGTGGAGATACAGAAGGAGAGGGAGAAGGAGATAGTCAGTGAGAAGGAGCCATCAAGAGAAGAACCAGGTCTGGGAGAGAAACAGTCGAACAGCACAAAGAACAAGCAATGAGTTGGCTAGGATGCGAGGAAGCCGGTAGCCTTCTTGAACACGCGGACCCAGTCTTCGAGACGTGCGTGAGACTATCCCTGGGCCCTGGCAAGTTCGTTGAACCGAACGCATGGTACTATACAGTCAGATAGGAATCAAGAGGTTCATCAGATGAACGTCGACAACTCTACGGGATCAGCCCCTCGGCCGAGTAATTTGGTATACGGACGGAGACCTCTGAAACACGCAGCTATGGACACAGTGATGATATAGCAACACTCGGTGCTGTTCTACTTTTTCTCTGGACAATTAATGTCAACGGCAAGGGAGACTGCAGAAATAGCACTAGATAGATGTGGACAAACATGATCGTTCAAAAGTCCACCTTTTTTCGGTCGAGAACACCGCGTCGTGCGCACAAGTGTGTCGTCAAGCTTCCGCCCGCAATCCTTTCCACAAGCTCTCTTTCGTTCTCTTCCCACATCCCTTCAACTCCATTAATTACGCTGCGTGTTCCTCATTCCTCAGTCGTGTGCGTCGTTACGCACCTCACACACAACCATCACCATGCCGGACTCCTGAATAGGCTTACTGAGGTGCTTCACGACATAATCAGCCGGCCAGATGCGGATCACACTGTCATGTTCGTCGACAATGACACCAAGGGCACACGTAAATCAGCGTTCTTGACCTATAGCCCCCGACACGACTCGATGCATGGTTTCCATCTTACCTTGAACCTTCAACCTCCAAGTTCGGAAAGGAGCATTGGGTTTCGAGCATGCGAGGGGTTGGAGTATCACGCTGTCCGACTGGGAGGTCGAGCACATTAGACTCCTCGACACTCATTTTCCTCAAGAGTTCCGGCACGAACCACGTCAGACAGTCTATCAGCGCATTCAGTTATTCGCATACTTGGCCCAGTCGCGACCATCGAAACGCAGAAGGCAGCCATCCCTGGATTGGTGTCATCAGGCCGTTGCTCAGCACATGTCCACCGTCTCGTAGTGTCGTCTGAGTCGCCTCATCAATGGCGAAAGTGCAGTGTTTACAGGACCGACCTGGGGCGAAATTGGTGCTCAGGAGGTCCATGAAATGCTTTCCAGTTTTGGAACCCGTGATAACTCTGGCGTCAGACCGGGGCCAACATTCAGGAAACTAAGCGCCATCTCTACCGGATCCGTCAAACCTCCCAAGAAGCCACCCAAGAACAAGAAGACACGATGGACGCACAAGAAAGCGGAGCCCAACACCTGAACATTTTGTTGCATTGCTACGATCCTGTAGTATAGTTGTGGCTCTTGAGGAGATGCCGTCCTTTGGATGCGTCTACACTAGGCTGTTGAAAGATTGGAGGAAGCTGGAAGTCCGAGGAAGCAAAACCAGACACATTTACGATAGCAGCCCTCCCGCCAGCGGCTTAGGTGATGTTGGAGTTGCCACCGTTACCACGAGTTCTCGCAGGAGCTGTATAGACTCTCTCATAGTTCCAGAGAGACTTCTTTCGGTCATAACCACACTGCAGCAATTGAATTTCCAACAGGAGGAGCAAGCCTGGATTGACTGACGGCCTCTCCTTTCGCGTTTTGTAGCCTTCTTGCTCTTCTTTGTTCCGCTCCTATAGCACAGAACTATGTCGTGTGCTCTTGGAATGGAAAACAGGCTATCCACGGAGATGTGACTTCTCCCAATCTTACGTCATGCTTCTTGAGACAATCGATTGTATACGACCTTTGAGGGGAAGTGAAGCAAGTCATCAGAAGATTTCGTGCTGGTCATTCCGCCATTGTTATTGGCGTGCATTTCCCATCCTGTAGTTGCTTGGTTTGTCTATCTAGATAGATATATGCCCTTGCTAAGGTTGATGCCTAAGCGATGAGCCATGTTACTGCGTTCAATCTTGCGAGTGTAGAGACCGTCTGTAGAGCTTCCTGAGGTTTTGATAGGTTTATAGCCACTAACCAATGTGACTCCGGAGTGTCACAGTGTAAGAGACACAACTACCTGTAGTAGGGTGTGGATAGACATTGCTTCTTATCTTATCATCGCTGTGTAGATGAAGGTCAGGTACAGCTTCACCCGAGAACGTGTGAATTCGTGGAGGAAGTGAATGTTCGGCTGTGAGAACGAAGCACCCAAGACACTTTTCGCTCAAATTTATCAACACCACTTTTGTTCCTAGCACACCACACGTCAACTCTTCGACCCTCTCAAACAATCGCTACATCTACCATGGCACCAACACGCATCCACCAGACAATGTCCGACTTTTGTCAGACCATTAAGGATTCAAAATCCGCCGACCTAGCACTCCCCCACGGCTACTACATTAGATACGAGGATGTCCAAGCCGACTACGACGTCCGCCTCGATTACTACCCAACCAAGCAGGCCCTAGTGGCCCTCGGACTGACGCTCGCCCATTTCGACCGCTGCATGCATCTTTTCGACGTGTTCAACGGGGGCATTGCCCTTCAAGCCCTCGTGCTCGCAAAATGCGAGTTTCGCACAAGCACATTCTTACACATCACTAGCGTTACGCTCAGTAGATTGAGCATCAACAATGTCTCGCTTTACCAGACCCCTGTACTCCTGGATCCAACGAAGCCGTGGCCTAAGATCCCGGGCTACTGGCACAACGTGCTGCCCATTCTTGCACACCAGGGAGCTATTGAGGGATGCGAGCTAAAGGATCTAAGGGACGGCTTTACCTTGACATCCCCCGAACACTGGGCAGGGTTCAATCTTCGCTGTAGAGGCAAGGAGACTATTAAGCTCGCCTTGATGAATCTAGCTGCAGGCTGGCGGGATGCTGCAATCTTTATGCGCCACCCAGTCAACGCAATGGAGGAGGAACTGGAGGCTCCCCGTGATGAGCATGTCGCTGTCGAGCTCGCCGCTGCCGATGAAGAGGAGGAAGAAGAAGAAGAGGAGCGGCCGGTTCCCACGAAGAGCGACCACAGTTGCAAGAAGTGTCGCAAGGACAAGAAGGGATGCGACAAGACCATCCCCATCTGCGGAAGGTGTGAGGACAAGGGCGCTACTTGCGTCTACTAGAGCGGGTAGCTGGCGTATAGGCGTCGACGTACACTACAGAACCTCGAGTGCACCGTCAGTGAAGGCATCGAGGGGACTGAGAGCGACCCAAGCCATACAGGAGAAGGATCAATGAAGCATACGATAGACAGCAATACCCCGAAGGCTAAGCCCTTTGACCGCAATACAAGATGCATCTGTATTACTTCCCCGCTTGCGTGATGTTGCTATAGATTCTATATGCGAGAAGTACATAGTGTCGACACTCCCTCTGCCGTGCGGGATCTCACAGCCCAACCATGAAAAGGCAAGACGGTTTTCGCAACCAGCGACAGGTCCAAAGAGAGCGGTTGCGATGACATCTATATCGAAACTCCCACTCCCCTGCAGGACCTCTTGCCTACTCATCAATAGGCAAGGTGCTTTTTTAAATTGAGTGAATGTCCACTGAGAGAACTTGAAGTCATCAAGGGAGTGACCTCTCATCGTCCCGGCAGATCCATGAATCTCGCCATCAAAAGGCAAGATGGATTTCGGAATACGGTGCATGTCCAGAGAAAGCAGTCGGGAACATTACTCTCACTGGCCGTTCAACTAATCTACAAAAACATCGTGCATTTTGATGAGCACTTGAGTCACTACCTTGGAATGATGGGACGTGCTAGAAGAGTACAAAGGACTATCACTCTCGGCGGACATGTGATTGATCAGCAAAAGCGTTCTGCATTTTGACAGGCAGTGAGGTCGGCAGACTGCACTTGAGACATGGAAACATAGATCCAAGAGAGCAAATGGATATATCGCTCTCAGTGGACATACAAAGGAACTGTAAGAGATCTCTGCATCTCACTAGCTGTTTAGATCACTGGTCTGCACTCAAGATACAGCGATGTGTGTCCAAGGAATAGGGAGAAGAGTTCGCAGTGGATGTGGACAGAATCGGTTATTCTGATAATTAACAAAGTAGCGAGACCAGGCACAGGATGCTGGCTTGAATTCTCAATTGCGATTTCTGCAGTGTCTACTCGTTTGTTGTGGTGTCGTTGCCTAAAGTCTCGGCTGTCATTTGTGTCGAGGCTGGTTCAGAATTTCTAAACTTCCAATCAACACACGCGCATCGCACCCATTTCCTCTTCGCGCGTACACTACCTCCTCTTCACGCGTACATCACCATCTCTTCACGCTTACAACACCATCTCTTACCCTCAACGACATAGCACAACCGAAAATTACACAACATTGACCTGCGAGCCTGCAAAAACCATAAGCATGTCGTCTGTTTCTTTGGCTCTACCCAACGAGCTTATGGACTGCCTAACCATTGAGATCGACTGCACACTCTCTCTCGAGGAAGAAGACTATTACGAAGACATGGCAATGTTCGCACAGTGTCTCCACAACATCAAAAGTCTTGCCGACCGCAACGAACGCTTGAACACAATCTCGATCAGTCTGAAATACATGCAACTCACGACACAGCGAGGCCATACGGACCACCCTTTCCAGATGCTCGCTTTGCAGAAGTTCGCGCACCAGTTCATGCTTCCCAAGGTCGCTGAGGCCGGGCTCGTACTCGACACCTTCTATCTCGAGCTTAACTTCGATGCCGCTCCGAGAGACGCCGCTCTGATGAGATGGATCGTCAGCATCTGCGCTGAGGACTCACCAATGACCTCTGATGTGGGTATTGGGTACTACCGTGTGGTCCCGAACAAGGAGCACGAGGCCTGGGTCCACTACTACCGTGGTGAGCAGAGTATTCACGCTCACGGTCTGTCTTTTGATCAGTTTGAGGAGATGGAAGCTATTTTACATGGTGATCATGTCAAGGAACTCGTGTTGACTGATTGCCACCTCCTTCATTCGGTCCTCACAAACGATCACTCGATTTTTAGCGATACTCTCGATCGCCTCAAGATCAAAAACACCCATGCCTACGTCATGGTCCAACTTCTCAACAAACAAGTGAGACCAACCAGGGTTGGATTCCAAATTGACTTTGTCGCCGAGGGCGATGAAAGAATTAAGGCAGGTCTTCAAACCATTTCCAGACGCTTGAATCCCGTCTAGGGTATTGAGAGGCCCACAAAACCTTGCCTGCTCGCAATCAACCACTTCCCAACAGCCGACAGCGAGACCAAGGTTCCTCCCGGATCTACGACCACAAGACCGCTATCCCTCGGCCCCTGACCGCAATAGACTTTGCTGCATTGTTCCAAGTTCTCATCAACCGATGTTACCTTCCGTAGAGGATCAGGCATCAAGTACACCTACCTCGACTGCTCCTGTCACCCCTGTTCGAAACCACAAACACAAGCACAAAAAAGCAAAAACACCTGGATCAACCCACAAAACAATCACCAAAACAGCCGTTTCTTTCGTCCACTGCTTTCCTTCCTGCATCTCCTTATCTCAGAGGCTCTACCCTTTTGGCTAGCACTTTTACGGCGCCTTCTTCTTCACGAAGCACATTCATTATCTTGGGCCGCTCAGCGAGCACTTTTATCGTCGCCAGTCTCGCCCATCTCTCTCTCACCTCTTGCCCCTTCCCCAAATCAACACATCCAGTGTAGCGCAAGCACTAGTCAAACCATCCAGACGACCTCTCTCGTGCACGACACTCTCCTGAGAAGCTACTTACATATGGGCATCAAGCGTTCCTGATCACCACAAGCCTCCTTCGGAGTCACAGAGTCACCCACCGCGCTCATCGGGCCCATCGCTGGCGTCGCCTTGTTTCCCCTTTCTCGTCTCGAGTTTCCTCAGCACCAGCACATCGTCTTTGCATCTTCCTTCTTCGGCACCAGCACATCGCTTCTGCTCATCGACATACTTCAGCGTCCTTCCAACTCCCGTCTCATCGATGAGGGCGCCTCCTTCCCATCACGTCTTCTGTCCACTACGCCTTCCATCCGGCATCTTCTCACCGACTTTCAAGCTTCTCGCTTATTGCTTTCCATGCCTCTACTGGTCTCACACAAAACGAGAGAGACACAAAAACATCACAAAACGAGAGAGACACAAAAACATCACAAAACTACAAGATCATGCTTCATCAAAGACGAGAGACGAACATCGCGGCCCAACGACGACAGCACTCGCCATACATACTCTTCCACTAATCATGGCCGGCGTTTTGGTCCTTCTGCTTTGCATGCTCCCCACGGGTCGAGCTTTTCTTGGGTTTTGGGCGTTCATGGTTCTTTGACTCGTCTTTGCGTACATGCCGTGCCCTCTACCGGTCGAGCTCCTCTTTGTTTCCGGCCCGCGGCGTTTTCTTTCTGGCATTTGTCTCTGCGTACTCCCCACAGGTCGAGCTTTCTTAGGAGTTTGGGGTTTGGGGTTTGGTCTTTTGTTTCCTTTTATTTCTTCTCTAGTGCGATGGTTAACTCTTTGGTCCGTTTTTTTGGTTTCTTCCGTAGCAATGACATTTTTGTTCTTTCATGTTGCTGTTTCACTGTTGTTTGGATGTGCGAGTCTTACTTGATTAGATGTGATGCGGAATCTGCCCATTCTGAAGAAGTCGTGGGCTTTTGGAGGTCTTGAAGTTCTGAGCCGTTTTCTCATACCCTAATATTCCATGAGCAGAGTTCAAACATTCGCATCTTTCTAACCTTCTCTACACACTCTCTTAGAAGTTATCGTCTGGAAGCGAAACTCATTTACTCACAGCCAAGTCACCTCTATTCAGCATCACGAAGATAGGTCTTCACCACCACTATTCTCCCACCACCATCCTCGCACCTCCAACACCACCTCGTCACTCTCGCTAGACCTCCAGATCTCCACCCAATATCCTATATAAACTCTCCCTCACCACCTGAATGGGCTGACATAATCCCAGCGTCTCAGGCGAGCCAATGGCAGGACCCGTCATTATCCTAGAGTAATCCAACCAAGTGGTGTCCTCTCCACGCAAGCACCAGCACACAGCAAAGGCAAGCGAAGGTAAGAAGAGAAGGGGGCGTATCGGGTCAATGCACCTTCCACCCCCTTCTCTTTCCCTTTCTCCCCTATCCACTCTCCATTATCCAGAAGCCGTGCTACTGTCTTCCGCCCAATTCACCAGCCAGCGACGATATCAACACCAGGAGATCAAAACCAGAAGATGATTCATTGACCTGCTACCCCCATATACCCTCATCCCCTATTCCACCTCTACCTCGCGCACTATGACAAACCAACGAGCGTCTCTAGCACAGTAGTGTGCGGTGAGCTTCCCGCCAAAGACATCTCCACGATCAAATGTTGCTGGTATTCTGTGTAGGAGAGAAGCTTTGGTGGCATGGGGTGGGCGGATTTTATAGCTCAGCGTTCAGAGATCTGCTGTAGTCATATGCAAATGAATAAGCTGGCTCTGCTGCATGGCTGTTGACTTGACACCTCATGAGCGAGTGATCTTATCCTTAACCTCATCATCTTCCAATTTCTCCAAATATCCAAGTGACATGAAAGCCAAAAACACATACCCAATGGAAACAACATGACATGACATGACGAGCCCAGCAGCAAAAAGGCGACATGTAGACTCTCATTCAAACAAAGCAGACATCGCACTCACAATACACACGACTCAAATACGTCAAGATCAATGTCAAAAAGATAATGTATACACCTCACCCTCTTTTTCCAGAAATCAATTACCCAGTAATGTACAACAAGGAAAAAAGCCTCTTTCCTTTTCCAAAACGCACAAAGAAATGCAAGTAGAAAGAAAAAAGGACAACGCCGAACTGAATGCCGCTGTAAAGCCGAATGCGGAAAATGGGATGTCTTTTGGTGTAAGGTGAACAAAGAAAGAAAAGAGTTTTAGTGTGACGAGTTGATGGGGTCAAGTCAAAGGAAAAGTCGAGTCGAAAAGGCTGAAGTCGGCTCGGGGCCGTCGAGACAGCGGTCGGGACATCGAGCAGTTCGCTCAATCGCTAGAGATGGCAGTCAGTACACGCTCTTCTTCCCAATTGGTATCATAGCGACTTACTAAATTTCCAAAGGAGCAATTTGATCGATGTTGTAAAGCCAGTTGCCGCCCTTTTCTTCTCTCTCAAGCCTGTCATTCGTATTAGCATCATGTCCACATATCATCATATCAGTAAGACTCACCAATCATAAGGCCAAGTAATCAAATGGCCCTGCACCAACTTCAACAAACCCTCAGCCTCCTCCTTTGTCAACACATCTTCAACGAAGGCAGCAGTCTTCATGCTTCCCTTAGTGTTGGCTCTGTTGCGTCTACGCTTAGTGGAAGTGCTGTGTTGCATGTTGTTGGTGTTGCTTGTAGTAGTGCCAGTGGTGGCAGCATGCTGAACTTGTCCAGGCTCGAAGTTCATGTTCTTTTCCTTCTCGGTCATTTCTGGGAATTGAATAGTGCGGGCCTTCCTAATGCGAGGAATGGTTCCATTGGCTGTGGTGCTGGGAGTCGCAGCTGCGCCATCGAGAGGAGGTGCAGCGAGGGTGGCTTCAGTGTTGGCGTTGTCGTTACGTTGGGCTAGAGCCACCTTCTCGTCGAGTTGTTCTTCGCCGGCTTGGTCGTCAGGATTTGTTGTGAGAGCTGAGTCGGAAGCACGAGGACCCCCTTCTATTGCTTGTTTCTCGGACATATCGTCATTGGCAGTGGTAACGTTGGAATGTGAAGTGCTGGGACGACCACCACCAAAGAGCTTCTTGCTCAAGCCGCTTAATCTGTTACTGGCGTGTTTGCTAGCACGCTCAGAGAGTGCCGCGGCGGAGGAGAGGGTATCAGCGCCGCCAGAACCAGGAGGACCACTAGTATCGGGGGCATCTTTCGATTCCTTGGCAAGTGGTGCACTGGTACCCATTCCTTGCGACAGCATGAACTTCTCGTTGTATGCATTGAATTCGCGGTACTCACGCCATGACTGGACATCGGAATCGGGCATGCAGCGGAAGACTTGACGGTAGATGCGAGTGTTGTTCTCGGCAACCTGATGCCAGATCTTTTTGTAAAAGTCGTTAGCCAGTGGATCGCGCATGCAGTCTTCATCGACTACAGGATGCGTCATGGATTTCAGCAGCGGATTGATAATATGCGCATTCTCAGAGGTGACATCCTTGAGTAATGACGGACCTCCTATGTCTGAATCATCAAGGACAGGCAGAGGAGGAAGTTGAGACAATTGCGTAAGTCCAAGCTCACGAGTATTCATACGAGGCGGCATCTTTGGAGGAAGCAAGTGGCCAGCTTCGGCAGCGTTGTGAGGATGATGCTGGTGTTGATGATGTATCATGTCCTTTCTCAGCGAGGAAGATCTGGGGCGGGCAGCGGAGTCAAGTAAGTGGCTACTTTTAAGCACCTCTTTGCCATGACTGGTGATGTAAGTATCTCTTGCAGACATGTCGGCAACTCCCTCAAGGTTCTTCATGTTATCGGTACCAAAGCCAGCAACGTCAAGATCGTGCGTTCTGTCCATCGATTGCTTCTTTCCACCAGCCCCGTCCACTTGGCTAGGCTGGACGCTGTTGGTCTCGTTGAGGAAGTTGTGCAACACACCGGCCTTACCGTCTGGTTCACTATTCTGGCTCAAGTTCTCCTCGGTCAAGCCGTGGCCTGTAGGAGTTTCCGGAGGGGTGATGAAGTCATCTCTGTAGATGCGCTCCATCTCCTCGTCCTGGAATGCCTTCTCAGCTTCACACTCGCGACGGTAGATTTCGTCGACATCAATGCCCAAGTGTTCACGCATGAGGCGCATACGAAGCGTGTGGGGGAAAGTGCCGACATCATAAGGCTTGCCGCCCATGACCGAGGGGATCATCTCCTGGTCAGTGACGATAGCTGCCACCTCGGAATCTCTCGTGCCCAACATGGAGCGCTCGTTGATGTTGGCGGAACCGATAATGACACTGCGATCATCAACAACCATACATTTGGCGTGAATGTAGAGCTGTTCAGTAGTCAAACACTTGCGAGGACCAATCTTGCCCCATTGTCTGAGGGCATAGAATTCGATGTACTGAGTGGGGTCGATACCCTGGGCACGCAGTCTACCGAAGATTGACGACTCGCCTCGGCAGATACTACGATACTGGCACTGCATGATCAAACGAACACTGGTTCCGTCTTGCGAATCGACCTGATTCTGGAAACCAGGCATAAGAGGAATGATGAGACATGCTCGCCACTTGTCACCTCTCTGGTGAGCAAGCATAATTCTTTCGACAAGAGCGTCACCGATCTTGTTGATGATCTGTGAGCCTTCGACAATACAGCTAGTGATGAAGAACTGGTTCTCAATGTACACAAAGTGCTCTGAGTTTGTGATCAGGTAGACGTAAGCGTTCATGATACTGCATTCCGTCGTTTCCGTCGTGCCGATGGACCAGGCGGTGCAAGAGCGGAGGATCTGGATTTGGCAGGTACCGGTCATACCGAGTCTCTCGAGTTCGCTCTGATCAAACTCTGGTGGAGGAAGAAGGATAGGTGTAGGACGAGACGGCACACGCTGTCTGAGGATGTAGTTCCATCGCTGCACAAAGTGACGAGCCACGTCTCTGGCAGGCTGACCAACAATAGTCATAGCAATATCGTGCCAGGGCATACGAGGCACCTTGGTACGGTCGTACATCTCTTCGTATGGGCGGTCCAAGGCATAGAAGTCCTGCACTCTGGGATTGGAGTAATCCTTGCCAGGCCACACTTGACAATTGTCAGCAGTCCTGGGACCTTCCATATCCAATTCGAAGCCAGTCAGCTTGTCGTCGGTCAGCGAATGATGCGGATCGTCCCACCGACCAAAACACAAATCCACACCGCCTACAAAGGCCATGGCATTGTCAACAACGACAAGCTTTTCATGATGGGCCCAGAAGAACTGATTCTGTCTGAACTGGTTGGGCGAACGCTGTACACAGATGTTGGGGTGGAGATCGAGAAGGGAAGCCTTGGTGTACTCGGAGTCGATGGGGATGGCGGACTCGATGTTGCGGTAGACGATGACAAAGATCTTGACACCTTCTTGGGCCTTGCGCAATAGCAGACGGTCGAGACGCCACTTCTGACTGATAGCGGCAGGTCTGCGCAGATACAACTCGGGACTCAACCACCAGTCGTGAATGTAGACGAAGCTTCTGGCATTGTCGATGGCTCTCGAAACCTGCCACATGTGATCTCTTCCGTCAACAAGCCAGCGAGCGAAGACGTTCTTACGGACTGGGGCAAAACTGTCGAAACGATGCTTCAGCGACCAGACCGTGTTTCGTACCATGTAGTCGATCGATTCTTGAAACTGCATAAGCTGGCGTTCATTCTTCGCCAACAACTTCAGCTTTCTCTCTGCGTTCCAGACTCGAAGGATGTGATGTTTCGGCTGAGTGGCGTTTCCAGCTGTTTTGGCCAGCTCTTCCGCGGTTTGATCCCTCAAGCGCTTCTTGCTGACCTTGTTGGTGGTGAATTCGCCGTCGACAAGGAAGACCTCACGTGGTTCAAGCGACTCGGGACTATCCAAGGCGACGATGTAACTGTGACGAATCATGATCCATTTAGGCTCTGCGTTTCTCATGAAGGCCGTGACTGATCCAGTGACAGGCCTCCTGCGGATATCGGACTTGGAGATAATGGACATCAGACCCTCCTTACCATGGTAGCCTCCTTCGACCGACAAGCGCAAGGACAAAGCAGACAGCTCGAGGAACTTACACAACCTCGTACTGTCAGGGCGGAACACCAACCACCTGATCATCTGCTGAAGGTAATATTCGAGCTTTCTGCGCTGACGTTCACTGTAAAGGTCTTTGGCTTTGGCACCTCCGCCTGCGATGCTGCCGGCTCTACCGGCTTCACCGGTCACTCCGTCAGGGCCAGATGCATGACCAGTACTGGACTTTCTTCTAGAAAGAGCAAAGGACGTTCTACGTCGCTTCTTCATACCAGGTCTTTCGGTTCCACTGGCCTCACCCTCGGCACCACTTCCTTCGGCAATGGCGTTCTCATCCTCGTCTTCATCGTCATCGGCCAAGCCTCTGACACCACGAAGGTAAGGAAAGGTACTCCTGGGAAAGCGCGGAATCTTCGCTTTCGACCGATCTTCGGTCTTGAGTATCGAGTAGCGTTCCGACTGACTTTGAAACTTGTACTTGAGATGCAAATTACTGAAGTCGCGGAGAGAACGGTGGATAGTCCAAGACATACGTGACGGACCACTACCATACTCAAGATTGATGGTAAAGACCATATGACGATCGCCAGACTTGCTCTCGCGGTTCTGGCTTGAAGGAATGGTGATCTTAAGTTGTTCCAGCAGGACAGGAATCTTGCGACGCCCGTGCTCGTCGCGTTGATACATACTAGCCAGGAAGATTGCAGCAGGCGAACCGGCCAGCAGCTCAGCCATAAGCTCTGTTGACTTTTGGTGATCAACCTTGACTCGCTCGTCCTTTTTGCGTTGGCCCAGTAGCTTCAGACCAGCCTTGACTTGTTTCCATTTTTGAGCACTAGTACTTTGTTGGCGTTCTCCGCGACCTCTCCATGGTGAGGCTGCGCCGTCGAGGCCAGCAAAACCAGTGAACCTCCTGGCAGTAGTCGGGCGGTTAGAGTCCGACTGCTCTGCAGCGTCGTTAGTGGGTCTACTGCTGCGGTGGGCATAACTAAGGCCTCTCGCGCCTTCGAGACCACGTCTCCAAGCGCTCTTCGCAAGACGGTCGCGGCCTTCGTCCTCGCTGACGCCTACTCGTGAATTTTCGGGAATGTCTGTCATGGTAGCCCTACGTGGCAAGCGTGGAGATTGGTCTGCATGATCGCGCAAAAAAGATGGGAAGCGTGGTGTGCGCGGAGTCGAAGGGCCGGCGGATACAGTCTTCTCCATCTTCCTCCTAGACTTGCGCTTCGGACGAGCCTCCTGGCCCTCAGCAATTTCATCCATCGAGTCTTCAATGTCACCCTCGGCTTCACTGCCATCGTGATGCGACTGTGGTTGATGCGATGGCCCGTAGAAAGGAAAGGACGGCTCGTCCAACTCTTCCGTGGGAGTCATGAGTACTGAAGCATTGGTGAACTCGCTTGGATGACGCGAGTGTGTGGGTGTAGCCATAGCCTTCAAACGTGCAAAGAAAGAACCTTGACGGCCATGTTCGTCTCCTGCATCAAGCTGGTCTTCTCCTAGTCGTCTTTCTGGTGGAGTCTGTGTACCGCTTCCTCCACTTACATCCCTACTGCGAGACACTGTACGTTGTGTTGGATCGGAATCATGGCGCAAGACGAATGGTCGCGGACGGGGACTGGTAGCTGAGACAGAGCGTGGCGCAGAGCCATTGTTGAAGCTCTTGGTAGACGGCAGATTGAAGTCGGCCGGAGTCGGAGGACCAAAGTGGACAGAAACGGCAGTTGGCGGTCGGAGTAGCTCTTGCGACAGGGTGGTTTGCGCCGGGGTAGGTACCTCGGGTGTGAAGGTAGACCTCAGAGGGGATGAAGGTTGGCTGCTGGCGCCTTCTCCGAATCGAGGTCGCGTCATTGGCGACAAGGACCTCGGAGCCTCTTCTTCTGCCACCATCTGCATCTTTTCGATTTCTGTAGATTCTCTCGGTGTTTTTGCTCAGTTCATATTACAATACTAAAGGTTGTAGGGTGTAGAAATTGTGCTAACGGGCACGCGAGTCGAGTCGGTGTTTCGGAGGTGCTGGGAAAGTTGGAAAGGAGAGAGGTTGGCTGGGGACTGGAACTAGGCGATGCGGCTGACGGGGAAGAAGCGTATAACTGGGCTGGAATGGAAGTTACTGTCGTCGGATGGTGAAGGGAAGGAGCGACAGAGAGAAGCTTCACCAAAAGTCGAGAGTACTGCTCGTTTAATCTCGAAATGGAAATCATGAAACTCTCCCATTCCCCCTCAACCCGCGACGCCATCATCTCCGCCGCCTTGGCCGCAACTTGCCGGACTTGTCACCCTGTCTCGGTCCTTCTAGAGCTAGAATCACCTTATTTAGGGCTCTTCTATTCTATATTAGAAGAACATTCCATTAGATGAGCCTCAATATACCCAGCGAGTCAATGCACGGTATAATTTTGTATCTGTGAACCCTTTCGTTCGTTGCCCTCTTCGCAAACGCTTCGTTCGACGGTCAGCAGCACAACAAATCACCAAGCAATGAACGATCGAGAAAAGCTTCCAGAAAAATGAACAAGATTGATTAAACTTGTACAAGCACACTTTTCAAACGCCCGCTACCATAAAAAAAGCCGTATGTAGAAAATGCAACACAGAAAACATATTCTCTTCTCTCGAGAATATTCAAATACGCTTTAATCCTGGCGTTGGCGCTTGTAGTTTCCACCTTGTCTTGGTTGACTGCCGTATGCGCGACGAGCACCTTGCTTCTTATCCATCTTCATGCTAGAGCCGAGCTGCATGTCCACACGCGGCGGTGTGTTGAAGCCGAAGCTCTTTGCCACCTTGACCAGGTCCAGTTCGTTGACGTTGAAGACTGAGCGCAGAGAGTGGGAAGCGTAGGCTTGGAGATATGAGCGGTAACCATCCTTGGCCGACTGTGAAGCATTTGTTAGCATTGCATATATCGAGTGGTGAATCAAGCGATCTTACCTTGTTCAAGTAGTAGTTCTTGCCAATCAGCATCTCCAGCTGGCTCTGAATGTTGAGAACCTTCTTCTCGGGCATCTCGAACTCAGTCAAAGGCACACGAGCCTCTTCGAGATGCTTCAAGAAACCGACTTCATTGGGTTGCAAGAACATCAAACTCTTACCCTTGGTGTTGGCACCTCTGGCAGTACGACCGACACGATGAATGTAGTCTCTTGGGTCATCCGGAGGGTCGAACTGAACAATCCAGTCGACTGCAGGAATATCAAGACCACGGGCAGCAACATCGGTACAGATCAAAGTTCCCTGCTTGGCATTGCAGAATTCGAAGAAAGTGTTTGTACGCTTCTGTTGCTTTTGCTTGCCGTGCAAGTCCAGGACGGGCAGATCGATGTAGTTGAGGAGTTCGGCGTAGTACTTGACACAGTTACACGACGAGAAGAAGACGATGATCTTCTTCTTGGGGTGCTTCTTCAAGAAAGTGAATAGCAGACGGAAACGCATGTCGGGTTGGCAGACAATGAAGCCTTGCTCCAGACCCTCGACAGTACTGTGCTCTTTCCTGTGGTCGACGTTGATGTAGAGAGGTCCAGGTCGCAGCGAAATTCTTGCGAGATCTTCGACCTTTGTTGTTTGTGTGGCGGAGAAAAGCATAGTCTGTCTCTCGTCCTTGGGCAGAATCTTGATGATCTGGCGCATTTCGTCTTCGAAACCGACTTCGAGAATACGGTCGGCTTCATCGATGATCAAAGCCTTGATGTTCTTGTAGACAAAGCCCTGGGTGTTTTGCAAGTGATCGAGGAGACGTCCGGGAGTAGCGATGAGCAAGTTGACACCCTTGACCAGCTTCTCGGCCTCGGCGCGGCGGTTGGCACCTCCAATGACGATACCGAAAGTTTGCGAGTGGTGAGCCATGAGTTCACGGGCGACACCGAAGATTTGGAGGGCGAGTTCGCGGGTGGGAGAGACGACAATGACACCGGTTCCTGTGACAGCATATCAGTACGAGTTGCCGAGATCAAAATCACAGGCGCATGCTTACCGTTTCTGGGCTTGAACTTGAGCGAGTGCAGCATCTCGATGGCGGGGATCAAGAAGGCCAGAGTCTTTCCTGAACCAGTCTTTGCAGCTCCCAGAACATCCTTTCCGGCAAGAAGAGGAGGAATACCTCTTGCTTGAATCTCGGTCATGTTCTCAAACTTCATGTCCTGGAGCGCCTTGAGTGTCTTGTCCGAGAGGTTGATGTCGGTGAACTTTTCGGGCAGAGCATCCTGTCCGGGAAGAGAGACTCCCAGCGCTGAGGGCAAGTCTGAGGGCTCGCCAATGTCCTGCAGATCCTGCTCTGCATCCTCCATGGCCTCGTCTGCCTCTTCCTCGTCCGAAACTTCAGCAGCCGCATCCTCGCTGACTTCTGCGACTGTTGACTCTGCGGCAACCTCGCGCAACTTCTCGTTCACTTCCTCCTCCTTTTCAACATCCTTTGCTCTTGCTTCGACAGTCTTGCTCTTCTTGCGCGGCTTCACTTCAGCATCCGGGGCGGCGGCGACTTCCTCTTTGGCGACGACGGGGGCAGGCGCATCAGCAGGTTTGGCAGCACCGTGCTTTCTCTTTCTCTTCTTCGATGCGAGATCCGGGTTCGACATGTTGTGCGCGTGGGTTGATTACAGTCAAATGGTAAGACGAGCAAAAAGTCGACGGCCAGCAGAGTTTGGCTGGCAGATCTTCGAACAAAAAAATTAAGGTTATCGCGCTCACCATGCCAAGGCTAGATTATCTTATCTGCACGTGATGACTTTTTATCCTCCGTCGCCTGGGACCCTTCACATCTTGATCAGCTATCAATCATACAATATCCGCCGCAGGTAGATTGGCTGGATATGACGACTCGTGCTGTATCGCCTGAACACATATCACAAACCTTCACATTCCGTCGTATGACAGCGTATGTGAATGTAGGCCCACACCGAACCCCTCTCTCCGCTCGAAGCCGAGTACCGCTGTCAATCTCCGAACACGAAGAATCACGGAATGAAAGGATTTGTTCTGACATACGATTCTCGCTTGCAACAGACATTCTTCCTCCTTTTCCAACATCACTGCATGGTGATACTCGTGTCTAGACGTCGTGCAAAAGACTCTCTCCTGGAAGCAGTTGGCAATTTTGTTCTTGTGGTCCAACGGCAAACTGCCCGTTGCTGGGTAGATTACCTTAGATTCAGGCCGCGACAACAAACGCTTTCATGTCGCCTCCGCAACATCAATAGCAGACACTTACCAGCCTTCGATAGTTGTATATAGTCTTACGTGAGGCCGCGTACTGCGACGAGGGATAAGGCGGCTCGGCATCATCGCTACCCTCCTTCGGCACGCCTTGTTCGGTACAAGCAGATGCTGCTGTTGAAGCAACACCGCTATACCACTCACCTCGGACAGATGAATGCAAGATGCGTGCCAATCATCCAAGACCTGCGTATTCATCCCGTTCCTATACCAAGGTCGGCGCAGCTACATGTTGGCATCCGTATGCAAATACGCTGAGGCCGGCCAAGGAGATCCCAATCCGTATTATGGAGCTTGGCGGCCCAGATCGAGATACGACGCGACAACTCCGCTGTTGATCTTTCGGTCATGTTCGAGAGAATGACGGAAAATGATGTTGTCATGTCGGACAGGTGAAGCAACGGTCGAATTGGACTGCAAAGGAGAGGGAAATCTTGCAAAGAAGGAGAGCTCAAGGAGACTTTTAAGCAGTGCTGTCGCTGCACAATGGCCGTTCCCGGGACTGCAAGCCCGTTGTCTATTTTGAGGACGCACGGGGTTTGATTAACAATCAGGTTCTTGAATGATGCGGTGGCTTTACGAACCGGCGTGCTGCGGATGTCGAGTGTGTATGGCTGAAACTCTGCGGTGAACTGAATCTCTGTGCGTACAAGGCCGTATCCATGCTTGAGTGCAAGGCGATGAGGAGAAAGGTATTACGATGGACGAAGAGCAGCATCAGCGCAGGGCCCAGCAGCGTTTCACATGGTTTCCCCAGCTTCTCGGTGCCGCGTAATAAACAGCAGTCTGGTGGCGCACTGATCGCCAAACGGGAAGAGTGGATTGGAGCGTCGTCTCAGGACAAGACCCCTGAAGGGAACGAGAAGAGTCGTGTGGGATAATTGCGTGAAAACAAGCTGCACAGCCCCCTTAGCGCTGGGCCATCTGTGTAAAACATCACTCGACGCAGGCCACAGGCTGATACAACAAAGAGAAAACCCATCCACTCCTTCTACAGTCTCGTTTCTGGTGTCGCCCTTTTGCAGCAGGGAATTGATTTGTGATTTGCTGGCAGAGTCATTCGTTGCAGACGGAAAAAGGAAAGATCTTTGGCTCGTTGACATCAGCTGGCGTGGCTTTGGCGCTAATCTGCGCTTGTTCGGACGGTCACGCACGTCTTCCGCTTTCGACGGCCTTTTGGCAGTGTTGAGTGTCGTGTTTCTCGCCCTTCTGCGAGGATTCCTCTGCTCCTGCTCCGACGGATCGTTGCCCATCCATCGCGAACCGCCCGTCGCCGCTGCACTGCAACGCATCACTTCCCAGTTCTTTCCTACTTCTCCAACTCTTGCCCTTCCATTTTCCCCATTTCCAGCCCCCGCGCGCGCCTTCCCTCCAGCCCTTTTCCCATCACACGATTCACACCGTCACTCGCTCGGTCTACCAGACGTCAAGACTTGACTTTCCACGCCGTCCCGGTTTTACCAAGGTTCAAGGCCAAAGAGCCCTGCCGTCCGCATTTACATTCCAACCACCTTTTTGCCATCACACACCGACACACACACACGTCTTGTCGCCTCCCCGCTCGTTCTCGCTCTCGCCCTCGCCGCTTTGAATTGCGACATCCTCCACCTCGACTGCAGGCATCAACAACAGCTTCATCTGCTCCTCCAGCACTAGCATCGCCCGGAGCATTTATTAATTGGTATTTTCTATTGTTCGCCAACCATGCGTCCTTCACGGTCGCCCCTAGGCTTCCTAATAGCCCTCTTCGCCGCTCTCATCCCTACGATCCAGGCTTCTGGCATCAACAGTGAGCGCGTAATCTCGTCGTCGTCGCTCAGCACTTGCATGTCAAACTCCAACTTCTCGGCCAGTCTGTTCAACGTCGCCCTCACCCCCGACAACCGCACTCTTACCTTCAATGTCGTCGGTGTCACCACCGTCACCGGCAATGTCACTATCGACTTGGTCGTCAGCGCTTATGGCTTGTCCATCTTTAAGAAAACACTCGACCCCTGTGAGGAAGGATGGGCCGGTCTCTGCCCCATGAACGAGGGTCAGATCGATCTCGACTCCAACATTGTGCTGCCCGCCGACTCAGTCAGCCAGATTCCTGGTATGAAGCCTCGCAAATGTCTAATTCGACTCGTTAGCTAACATACTCCAGGCATCGCTTACACCGTCCCTGACCTTGACGCCAAGGTACAAGTTTACGTCAACAGCACCGACACTGGTAGAGCCACTGCCTGCGTGCAAGCCGAACTTACAAACGGCAAGACTGTCGACCAGAAGGCTGTCTCATGGACTGTCGCCGTCATCGCCGGCCTTGCTCTGTTCACCTCCGCGATAACATCCGGTCTTGGACACTCCAACACTGCTGCCCATGTCGCCGCCAACACTCTTGCCCTCTTCGGTTACTTCCAGGCTCAGTCTCTTGTCGGTATGACTGCCGTTCCTCTTCCGCCAATTGTCGCCTCTTGGACTCAGAACTTCCAGTGGAGCATGGGTATTATTCGCGTCGGCTTTATTCAAGACATCGCTACCTGGTACCAGCGCTCTACTGGAGGCACTCCCAGCACCGTCATGTCTGAGTTGTCGACCGAGTCAATTGAAGTCCAGAAGCGTTCCGTCCACGTTGCTGAGCGTCTTCTCGCTCGTGGCGACATGAAGCTTCACCAGCTTCTTCCCAGAGCCGAAGCCACCGACGCCTCGACCAAGACTGTCATTCTTCGTGGTATCGAACGTGTCGGCTTCCGCTCCAAGATTGAGTTGACCAACATCTTCCTGACTGGTTACATCTTCCTCCTCATTTTCGTCGTTTTTGTCGTTCTCGGCGTTGTGATCTTCAAGTTCATCTGCGAAGGCCTCGTCAAGATGGGTAAGATGAAGGGCGACAAATTCCAGGACTTCCGTAATGGCTGGACCACCGTTCTCAAGGGTATTCTCTTCCGTCTGGTTCTTATCGGTTTCCCTCAAATGGTCGTCCTCTGCTTCTGGGAATTCACCAAGCGTGATTCGGCTGCTGAGGTCGTTCTTGCTGTCTTCACCGTCTTCACCATGATCGGCATACTCGCCTGGGCCTCGTCCAAGGTTATCCGTCTTGCTCGTCGCTCAGTCTCGATGCACAAGAACCCCGCTTACATCCTCTACTCCGATCCCGTCTCGCTTAACAAGTGGGGCTTCCTTTACGTCCAGTTCAAGGCCACTGCCTACTACTTCATCGTCCCCGTCTTGGGCTACCTCCTTCTCAAGGGTATGTTCGTCGCACTTGGCCAAGGAAGCGGTACTCTCCAGGCTATCGCTTTCCTCATCATTGAGGCCGTCTTCTTCATCATTGTCTGTGTTCTCACCCCATACATGGACAAGAAGACCAACGCCTTCAACATTGCGATCTGCTTCTTCAACTTCCTCAACTCCATCTTCCTGCTCTTCTTCACCGGCATCTTCTCCCTCCCTGGTCTGGTCAATGGTGTTATGGGCATTCTCTTCTTTGTCTTCAACGCCATTTTCTCTCTTGGTCTTCTCATTTCCATCCTTGTTGCTTCGGCATTCGCCATCTTCTCAAAGAACCCCGACACCAGATACCAGCCCATGCGCGACGACCGTGGCTCCTTCATCAAGTCGCAGACTCAACTCAACACTGAGCTCGACGCACTGGGTGCTACTGCTCGTGGTGAAGGCAAGGGCGGATGGAAGGGTGCTCGCATTGAAGATGATGAGGACGGCTGGTCTGGTAGTTCCACCTCCGAGCCTCGCGTCGGTGGTAACAGCTCCTCCATGGCCGGTAGATACGGCGAGATTCCTCGTTCTCCTCACGACCCTAGCATCTCGAGCTTCCCTGCCAACGACGGTCTGCCAAGGCACAACCCTCCCATGTACCTCGATGAGAAGCATGGTTTCTCAACGCCTGATGTTCGCAGCCACCACAGCCCGAGTCCGGCACGCTCACCACAACAACCAACAGGCAGAGCGAGCCCGTGGCAACGCGGCGCCGGCTATGAATAAAGGCAGCAGTACATTGAATTATTGCGGGTCATGACTTTTCTCTTTTTAACCTCTTTATTTTCATTGCTCATCATATCTTCTGTCTTCCCAAATCCTGTTGCAGGCGGCTTTTATGGAAAACAAAGTCGACATTGTATCAACACAACCATTTTCCAAAGACTCAAATCCTCCACCTGAAAGAAGCGGTCCGATGACACTGCAAAGTGCATCTGGCACCACTTCTTCTATCTTCTTCAGCATCCAGGCTTGACCTGTGCGATTTCTTGTTCTTTCTTCTTTCCTTGGGTTTTATTCAAATGGGGCAGGATACCATCAGGGTTGTGAATACCCTTGAGGAAAGTGGCGTTTTTGTGTTTGTTGTTCGAGGGGGAGAAAAAGAGCTCCCTTTTGTCATCACTTTTTCTTTATCCTATCTATCATCTCAGTCTTGAAGTCTGCTCTCGAGCGACTCCAAAAAATACCAGATTATGTTTATTCCAAATTCTCTGAACAGATGCGAACATGCGAAAACGTGAAAATCGCTGCAAGTGGGAGTTTCTCATGGTGTGTGGTTGAGAGTTGTCGCACACACGCCCGTTTCAAAGATCTGCATTGCGGTGACGGACACTATTTTTGCCAATTGTCAATATAACGGAACGCTGTAATGTCTTGCACGCTTTTAGAGAGCGGCGAACAGTCGATCTGATACGAGCTCGAGTCTGCCGTGTTTTCAGTTTTCCATTATTGTTGATGATGGGTGTTTTGTCGGTGTTGTGTTCGAGATGTGGATGTCGAGGATTCGGTCGTGCATAGCATTTTCTTCTTCTAGTGATGCTTTGGCTATTCTTCTATGATGTCTTGTTACTGTCTTTCATGGCTATGTGCTTATTTCCTACCATTTTCCGTGACACTGTACTTGTGTCCAAAAGGCAGGTGTCGGTTGCTGCGATTCACATACAGCTTTCTGGTCAAGCACTTTCGAAACATGAAAATCATCTCTCATGCCTTCGAATCAATTTCTATCGCTATACCTTTCTGACTCCTCGAGCTTTTGAATATTTCCAACGATACTGCCACTTCAGATCTCTGGATACACCTTCGTGGCGACCACAACTTCACCATCGATGGCAGAAATGCTTGTTAATCTCGTCACCCTGGCACGAGGCCCTGAGCTTCATGCCCGCGGGTCAGGGCTTTCGTTGCTATCAGAGGCGGAGACAGCGTTTGCAACGGGTAGGCAAAAAAGGCATGATGGCAACAAGAGGGACGGGTCATTTCGCTGCCGCGCCGTTCCGTGTGCATTTGCATTAAATACGCACCTGCATTTGCGGATAGGCTTGGGGAAAATCGTCACAATCTTGCAGGTGTTGATGTGTTGATGCCCAAATGCTTCCACAACTTTGTCCATTGGACAAAGGATTATATTTGCCGGCTTTAATGCTACTGCTTAAGGTGTATTGTTAGGATCAACGTGTTCAGAGCTCGGATCCGGCGAGTTTGGTCTTTCTTTGTCGCATTGTGGGATTTGAAAGCGACGTGTTGAGGGTTTGGATACGAGGGCAATGATGGTATGTTTGCAGTTTAATCGAGTCACATTGTTGCGTCTGTTGAGGTACAGGAAGTCTGGATTCGCTGGACGTACGACTGTGTCACTCGACATCTTCGGATCTCCGCGACAGCTCGACCTATTGGAAGCCTACACGACATTTCTTCCGCCATCGGGAGAGCATGCCACGAAGATGACAATTGATTGCAAACTACTTTAACAGCAGAAGATACGATGTTGTTGTCACGTCTAGATTGACTGTCCGGTATCACTATCGAGGCTCTGACAAGCGAATCGGCTATGCTACCGATTGACGCCTGAGGTGCATGTAACTAATCATGCAACCACGGAAAGCGGCTCTTCGCTCGGGCTCCCATGGTTCCACGAGTACTTTGCTTGCTCTTGTTCTTAGTCACTGCAAGCGACACCATAATCAGCAGAGATGTACGAAATGTATTGGCCTCTCTTGACCTCGAGTATTTGCTTCGGATTTGAGGTGTAGCCTTTGCAAGTGGTTTGTCATATCACGACAGACGGGGGTCATGCATGTGCTATATCTCTCGACGTGGCAGCTCGCGAGCGATAAAAACTGGGGAAGCACATCCTGACGTGTCACGCAGGTGGGTATACCGAATACAGCAGCAAGCATATTTGATCTGTCCCGTCGGGCCGTCGAGTATGCAGAGGTAAGTTTGCGGGTAGGTAGGGTTGATATTAATACCTTTGACCCCTTGGCCCTTGGGAGTTTTGTTCTTTTTTGCTTCTATGCTCTTATATATGCTTCACTGATTATAGGCTAGGGGACTTGCTCTGCAGTTTGCCGGCGACTTCAAATCCAGGACTACTTGTCTGGGTTGATAACTAATTCGTTTCCGATCGAGGGGAATAAGATAGATCGCGGATCTGCCATCGCAACACTCCGGTCATACTCGTACGACGACCTGTCTGCCCAAGGACACTGGTTCTCGATATTCCTCGAGGACAAAGACCAAGCCAACAGCCCAGCGTCGAAAAGCCATCTTTTACACCCACTCTCGCCATCAGTTGGACGTGAGTATATAACTGGAATCAGCTTTCCCCTGCTGGCGAAAATCCGTTCAATATCAACTTCACCTAACCAACACCAAATATGTCCAACAACGACCTCCAATCCATCCTAGCCCGCCATAATCTCAAAGGCATAAATGTAGCCAACTTCTCCCAACCACGTGCTCATCAGCCTACCCCCTCTCGACCCCAAGCATATCAATATCCAGCGCCTGTACCGCAGCCTCAACAGGTGTATCAGTATCCTGCTGTCGCTAGACAGCAATGGATACCACCGAGTCTTGGAGGTGGAGGAGTGCAAGGAGGGCAAGGGCAAGTACAGTTTAGACCGAGTTCTGCTTGGCCATCGGCGCCACAGCCGCAGTATACGATTGATCCGAGGCATTATAGCTACAACATTTGGGGCAAGGCTCCGGTTTATTCTTTGACTGGAGAGGATGAGGAGGAGAATGAGGAGAGCGAGGACGAGGGAGAAGGAGAGGCCGAGGGTGGGGACGACGGGATAGCGGTGGAAGATGTTGATGCTGATGGTAAGTCGTCAGGTCCAATTTGGTGGATGAGTGACTAACGAGGGTCAGCTGGTATAAAGGCGGAGGAAAGTATAGATGCCGAGAAAGCAGGAACCCAGCACATTGTCACAGATGAGCCGACGGAAAAGACGAATAATATACCTCCTGCTGAGCCTTCACCCAAGGACTCTGCTACGCCTGTCGCAGAAGAAACTGCCGCCGAACCAGTGAAAGAGGAGCCTGCCCCTGAACCGCCATCAGAAGATCCGCCTTCCGAGCCTATACAAGCGGAAGCTCAGCCTGCTGTCGCTGAGGAACCCCCGGTCGCTCCCTCCTCAGAGGAAGAAGCAGCAGATTCTTCAGCGACCACACCACAAAAGTCTGACCCGGTGCCAGAAGCTTCCCAAGATTCTGCTGTGCCAGCTCCAGCAGAGAAAGCTCCCGTAGCGGAGCCTGCGGCAGAGGATGCTGTCAGCTCAGAGAGTGTGGATTCGAATGCTCCGGCTTCGGAGGACAACATAGAGATTGTTCATGCCTTGGCAGAGGAGCAAGGTTCTGAGGAGCCAGCCGTTACTGCTGTGCTACCGGACGACGAAACCCCGACAGCGGACACAGCAGCGACAGTTGAGACGACGAGGAATTCAGATTCCGAAGAAGAGGCAGTTCCTGGGGCAGAAATTATAGAGGATGCTGCTGAGGCTCCGGGACCGGCTGGTGACACACTCACGGTAGACGATCCACCCGAGGACTCTCCATCTCAAGACTCTTCCATAGCAGACCCTCCTTCTGTCGACGTTCCTAGCGAGGACACCGCAGAGAACGACCCTTCATCTGCCGAGCCATCGCCCGCTGATCAGGATGCTGAGACAATCTCAGAGCCAGAGCCGCAGGTTGATGTCACTCCAGCGCCCGAGCCAGATAGTGTCGCCGTGGAAGAACCCACCATTGAGGCAGTCGAACAGCAACCTCCTGCCACAGAAATCGAGGATCAGCCTGTCGAGGTAGTTGAAGCCGTCGACAGCGCCAACTCCAACGACGAGTCCGCAGTCATAGTCATCGATGTCGGTGGCGAGGAGACAATATCTGACAACACAGTTGTGATGGTTGAGGTCCCTCCTTCCATTTCAGACGAAATCGTCGACGTTCCACCTCCTCCACCTCCAGCCCCTCATGTCACCATCGCCGAGCCCATAAAACCTTCCAAAGTCAGCAGCAAGAGGAAATCCAGCAGGTCCAGTAAATCCCGCCAGCCAGAGAAGCCTAAAGAAGTTAAGCCGATTGAAATCATTTCTCTCAAAGAAGGCAGACCCAGAACTGCCGCAAAGAGCAAAGGCAAGGTGAAGAAGTCTCGAGGGAAGGTCGTCGAGAAAGCTATGAAAGTGTTCGAGGATTCTCCTCCGCCGCCGCCATTGGTTGTCGCTGTTCCAGAGGATGCTGCCATCGATGTGCCACCGCCTGCACCATCACCACCGCCGGCTGAGAGTATTATAGAGGTCGCCGGAGTTGAGGAAATGCAACTTATCGATGCTGTTGACGAGAACAAGAACAGCGAAGAGACCGCTGCTGAAGTAGAGACACCATCGCCCGAGGTCGAGAGTATAGCTGTTTCTCCCGAGGAAGAAGCAGCAGGGCATCAAGACCAAGACACTGTTGCCGAGTCCTCATCATCATGTTCATCAGATCCTGAGCCTGCCGCAGAGCCCATCTCCACATCACTTTCCGAGGAGTCCAACGCCATTGTAGAGCAAGCGGATAGTATAGCCGCCGCATTGCCAGAAGCCGTCCAAGAAGTAGCGGTGAGCGCCGAACCGCCTGTCAAGGACCTGGCCCCAGCTGACGCAATCACCGACGAGACAATGGCAAAGGATGCTATCGATGGAGATGCTGTTGAGGCCATGTCGCCGGCAGAACCACATTTGGAAGCTATGTCTCCTGCTGTAGACGACTCCGAAAGTATAGTCGATCAGCCATGTGCATCTGTCGAAGAAGCTATGATCGGCGACGACCCAGCGACCATAGAAGAGGGTCTCGCTGAAACTTCTGAAGAGACAGCTCCTGCTGAAGCCACCGAGATCGATGTCATTGACTCAGCTGTGGAGACAACGGTAGATAGTATAGCCATGGAAGATTCCTCGGGCTCTGACGATACAACGGCGATATCTGTTACGCCTGTCACTGAGGACCCAAAACTTGTTGCTGAGTCCGCAGCAGCTCCGGTGGAGTCGACTGAGCTTGTGACTTCTGAGGAATCAGTCCCAGAGAGCGAGGCAGAGATGCCGACAGCAGCGGTGGTCGAAGAGTCTCCTATCAATGTTGGAGGAAGTTCAGAAGAGTCAGCGCCAATCGACGACATACAGGATGTTGAACCAAATACAGACGACGCCCACGATGGTGTGTTGGCTATTATAGTCCATCCGGAAGTCGAAGAAAGCATCGACACAGATGTTGAGATTTTGCCTGAGGCCCCAATGCCTCCTGAAAGTCAGCTTTCCGAATCCGAGTGCGAGTCTGGCGGCGAAGACGAAGATGGAGGGCAGGAGCAACAAGATATGAGCGGCGAACCCACCACCGTACCTATTGACAGAGAGGAGCCTGAAAAGTTTCCAGGCCCGCAGGCACCCGATGCGGTTGAGATGGAGGCGACAGACCTGTCAAATTCAGTCGAAGGAGATCCGGTGTCAGTCCCTGACAGCAGCACTGTAAAACCGGAGGCAGAAAAGGTTGAAGCGTCTGACCAATCTGAGCCTGTCGGTGCAATGCCTGAAGATCAGGAGCATGCGACTCCTGTCTCACCTATAGAGACGCCGGATGCTGCCGTCGATATACCGCCCGCCGATCAAGATGCGCTCTCAGCATACGCAACACAAGAATCGGACACAAACTCTTCCTCCAACACGGATCATTCGCCTGAGGTCGTTGCCATCAAATCAGACGAGCAAGTTTACGAAGACAGCAAGGTCGAAGTAGAGCCAATCCATGTCGAAACACCCGAGGCACCGCAAAGCGAGGCAAAAGACGCATCACCACCCGCTGAAGAAGCAGAGTCACCCGAGGTTATAGTCACCCCGCAAGCGCCACCAGACCAGAAGCTCGAGGACGAAGCTACCGAACTTGTCGAAAAGGCCGTAGACCCTGATGTGGCAGGAGATGGCGTGGACGAAGGCGAAAAGCAGGAAACTCCAGAAACAGTTGCAGAACAAGAGAGCGGAGAAGATACTGGTGCGACCGAAGAGCCTGCTCCAACAGAACAAGAAGCAGTTGTAGTGGATGAGGCTGGTGCACCTGAACAACTGCCAACAGAACATGATGCCACGACTTCGGAAGGCACAAGTCAACCTACTGTCGAGGAGCCAGCCGCTCAAGACCCCGCTGTGGATCAAGCTGTCATCGAAGAATCTGCTGCTGCTGAAGTCCAAGAGCCTGTCACAGACGCAGCAGTGGAAGAGCCTGCTGCTGACAAGCTCGCTGCTGATGCCATCGAGGAGCCTGTCATGCCAGAACCTGCTGTTGAGGATCATGCTCTCCACAAGGAAGCCAGCGAACCAGTTGCTGACGACCCCACGGGCACTGTGCCATGTGAAACCATCACAGAGCAATCCGTTATAAACGACCTCGAGGTCTCTGCTGAAGACAACCCACCTGAGGAAGTTGCCCAAACCACAACCGACTATATACCAGAAGCACCCGCCGAGACCACGGTCGAAGACCCCGAAGAAGCCAACAATGCCGCGTCCTCAACAGAAGGGACAGTGGGTCAGGAAGAAGGAGGAACGATCTCCAACAAGCCCTCTCTGCAAGTGCTGGTCGAAGATGTGCAAAGCAGTTCAGCCAAAGCGCTACTCGAAGAACGAACTGCGCCAAGTCTTTCCGACCACGGAGATCATAAGGACCAGGATCCGGTACCTACTGAGCCAGTTGTTGAGAAGTCGCTTGAACCTGACGAGGAACCTAGTCCCACATTACCTTCTATATCGGGAGCTGGAGAAGATGCACCAGAAGCTGCAGAACCAGGACCTTCTGCATCCAGTCATGGCTTGGCTGCGAGAGAAGAAGAAAACTTTGGACCGCAGGATTCTATATCGGAACGAGGCCAACCGATGGGTGAACCGCAATTGGGTTCTGTGTATACTGAACATCAATTCGTAGCAGAGATGTCAGGAGCCCTTCCTCCAAAGTCAGCTGCGCCGTCAGGATCCATTCCTTATCCAACTTCGAGAGCGTCAGATCGCGGACCACCAGCTGGCCCAGCATCCATCCACCCTTCAAAGGCCTCAGTCCATGAGCCAGTAGCCCCTTCAAGCACCTCAAAGCAGCCCTCTCGTGCCTCTCCACCGAAGGATAAGAGAAGATCGGTCCACAGCACACGCACCAAGGTCAAAGATATATCTCGCCCCACAGGCGACCCAAAAGCTCCAGTCGAGATCACTCGTCGCACCACTATAAAGACAACTCCACCCACCAACTTTTTAGGCATGAGATCTTCCGGCTCAAAACATTCCCGCCAACCCAGCAATATCGACGACCTCAAACGTCAAGCAGACGACCTCGCCGCCCGCGAAAAAGAAACCCGCCGCAAAATCGCCGAAGCCGAACAACGCGCAGAACTCGCTGACCGAGCCCGTAAGTTACGCGAACAAGAAGCCAAACTAGCCCTCCTGCACGAAGCAGAAAAAGCCGCCGCGAAAAGAGAAGAGAGAAGGAAACGTGAGAGGGAGGAAAGAGAGTCAGCACGTTTGAGAGATGAAGAAGCTAAACAGGAGTCTAGCAGGAATACAGAACCCGAACGTACAGCTCGAAGGCATAGAAGAAGGCATGAGGATAGGGTATCGGAGTCTCATCGGCGACACAGGGACGAGCGCCCTCGCAATAGGAAACACTCGTCCTCGCACCGTGATGAGCAGGTCAGGGAGCAGTCGCCACAACCCCAGCCAAGCTCACAGCCACAGCCACGGGAGCCAAAGGTCCGGAGGTACAGAGCCGAGGAGATAGGCACAGAGCGGAGGAAAACTGAAGTGGAGGATACAGGAGGAGAGATATATATGCGCGAACAACCAGAGCCCTCGAGACGACCAGAAGAACGAAGACGGCGTTCTCATAGGGAAAGCAGGAAAGAAGAGAAGCCGAAGGGATTGTTTGGAAGCTTGAAGAGTGTGTTCAAGAAGCTTTGAATGTAGTGTGTTGAGATATGGGAGAAACTACCAACGTGTGTTATGATATCTGTATCTTTGGAACGTCATATCAAATTTGTTTTCTTGTCTATGTTTCGCGCAGCGCTTGTGAAGATGTAAAATCGTGTTTCCAAGATGCACAAGGATCTGTTCGGAACGAACATCTTGGGGCGAGGAATGTTACGAGTAATTGTAAAGATGCTATTCATCTCCTGAACAGCAGAATGTCACTACATTGCCATGAAAAGGCAAGACGATATTGAGATTGATCGAGAGGTCCAAAGAAAACCCGTCCCTGAGTCCCTGACATGATTTGTCTGAACAAGATTATGCATCTCAGTGGACAGAGCGACCAGTGATATCACGGTGAAAAGGCACAACTGAATTTAGATTGGTGGATTGGTCCGAAGAGAGCAGGATGTATGCACGCTTTCACTGGAGCATTTATCAGTTTGCGAAAATCTTTCTGTGTTTTCACAGCCATCTTTTCCTATTGAAAGTGACTGCTCCTCCTTGGCTGCCTGTGTCTACCCCTCTAAATCAACACCAAGGACGCCTGATCTTGATTCGCTGCAGAAGAGCTTCGCTCACGGTCTTGCCATCCTTGGTCTCAGCCTCCCAAAGCTCCGACTCAAACATTGCATCGTCCCAGTCAGTCAGACCAGAGAGCTGGCATGACTGGAGATTTGTGGTACTAGCAACGAGCCCGAGCATCTTTGGCCAACGAACTGGTAGGTGCGCCAGGTAGTTGGCCGTATAAGGACCTAGGCAAATACCGTGAAGGCGGAGATGCTTGAGGTTTGAATTGGTGAGCATGGGCCCCAGATCTTCGTCAGAGATTGAGCAGTCCTCCATATCGAGCGAAAAGAGTCTGCTGAAGATATTCATGTGGCCGATAACACTAATGTGGTCTTCGTGGATGTTGTGAAAGCGCACGTGGAGGCCATTTTCAGAACGCGTGATTGCGATGGTATGTGGACGGGGCGAATGCTCTACCCCCTCGCGTTGTACGAATTTGATGAGTATCTCGTCGACGGCTTTGGATTTTAGCATCTGGTCCCAGAGGAGCTTGTACCGCTCACTCATATCCTCATGATTGATTTCCCAGATGGTCAACTCTGGAGGAGGGGGACTGTCAAACTCCAATACGACGTTGCGACAAGGGAAGTGGAGCTCCGGTTCAGAGCGTAAAAGGATGTGGCAGAGGACCACGTAGGTCACAATGTTGACGGAAGAGTGCATGTCGTTTGGCTTCTTCGAAACCATGATCTTGAAGGAGACGTCGTTACCAAAGTTTTTGAGGTTTACCAGGGCGAGAGACAGTGGCGCGTCATCTTTCATATGGAAGTCGACGAATCCCGGAACATTGGATGCTTTCAGAACGCTCGACAACAAAAGATTGTTGTTATGAAAGTCTACGGTGATGGAGCTGATCCAAGGAGCCAAGGAGGGCTGTAGCGAGGTCCAGACAAGTCTCTCAAGGGCCTTGGTGGTGGAAAGATTCTTCATCTCGGTGATGTGGATTCGACAGAAATCATGTTGTGTGATCTGTTTCAACAATCTACAAGTGGCTCTCGTGCTTGAAAGCGCCTTGGGTTCATCGATAATCAAGGACATGATGATATTCATCAACTCAGAAGGGAGTTCCAGGATGTACGCCGGATGGGCAGTCGACTCATCATCGGGGTTCTGGCGTAGTTTCTTTCGAATGGGCGCGTGTTTTTGACGGTGTGCGACCAGGTTGTCGTTTGATAGCACATACTTACGTATCGAGTTTGGTAGGATGTCTTGAACCCTGTGACGCTGCTGTACTGAGGTGGATCGTGTGATGGAAGAGATAGGCGGCAGACTGTTGTGCGCTCCGAGGAATGCGAAGATACCACCACCTGCAGACTGTGTTAGCTCGGACCAAAAGGAATTCGATGCAATTGACCTACTAGATCGGCGATCTGGCTGGCCTAAGGGGAACAAATGAGCCATCTCCTCGTGGTCTTGCAGAGGAAAGGCAAGGAAGTTTTTGAGATGAGTCGCAGGAGAGTCTGCGAAGTTATGGTTTAAGCGAGGATCGCAGAGATCTCTTGATGTTGAAGAGAACTTTGTTGACGGAGGGGTGCGTGAGAACAAAAGGCGGATGTCGAAAGTCGCGATAGGAGAATCTCAGGCGTAGCAGAGCTTTCGACCGACCACCTTTCGTCGCTTGAGGCGGTGTTTGCCTCTGCTTTACTATTTTCAAGGCAAGTATCGTACAGGACGAGATCAGTTGGCTTGACGCGCAATGTAGGATACGGAACTGGATCCTTCGAGCGGTGAAAGATGATGGTTCGCTCGTCAGAGATGACGCTACGCAGACAAAGGTCGCGCTCAGTACTGGAAGAAATGAATCGGAAGGACCAGGAAATCCAATATTCACGAGATCGCCTAACATGTACAGCTTTCATGGAGCCTCTCTGTCATTGATTCAATGCTAACGACATTGAAGACCACGAAATAGTCCGCTGAAAACCACCCACATCGATCTCACCTGTCTCATCCCGATCTATAACAGCCTCGCCCCCCGCGCGCCGCCCAATGTCAAGAAGCTCAACATTACTGTTTCGAAGTCGAAAGCTGCTCGTGAAGTGCCGTCTCATTCGCAAGACCGGCCCTCCGACCAAGAAACTGCCCCTGGCTGGAAAGAGAGTCTAAACCGACCAAGAGACGCCAACCTTAAAATGCCTCTATTGGGCGTCGAAGGACCTAGCGATATTGTGATCAGCCCTCTTCTCTGAGAGGCAGATGATTGAGATCAGAGATAGCTGAAAAAAAAGGACGATCGCCGTAGGGTGGCAGAAGGAGTGGCAGCTTGTTACACGCAGAGAGTTCTTTGTCGTCTGCTGGCCTTGCCCTTCCGGCACCATGTATGAAATGCGGCGATCAGTGTCATCAATTAGCGTGCTGTGAGACGAACAAGTGCCCAGAAGTGTTTCGTAGTTCTCACCTTCTCGAACAAGACCACTATGAGCATGGCATACACGACTAGAATGTGGCTGTCGAGATGAAATGTGATTTTGGAAATGCCTATCACGCCCAGCGAGAGTAGATGTATCATGTGGGAAACACTCTCACTGGACATTTTCACTGGTATAGAAGCATCTATTGTTTTCCTTACCCTCAATCCTAATTCACGAGAGCAAGATTCCAGAAAAAGACAAAAGATATTGGTTGATTGGTACTCTAGTTACTTCTGCTTGATGGTGTCACGGTGTATACCAGTCTCCTTCTTCTGATCCTCAAGCCCTGTCAAGCTGATCACCTGCTGTGGTATCTCTAATCACTTCTGCTTGATTGTAGCAAGGTGTATGCCAGTAGCGCCCTTCTTGATTTCCCACCCTCTCCCAATCAGTCACCAGTTGTGAGATCATGTAATGATCCCGTATTGCTTCATGTCGTGAGTGCTCGTCCGTTGAGTGTCTGGAGTCCTTGAAGTGGCTTGCTCAAGCTGGCTGATGGGCTTCCGAAGCAAGCTCTCTCAGAGAGCGAGCATACTTGACGTTAGAGATGAGCGTTCTGATGGCATCGGTGACGGTGATACTGCCGGGTGTAGCAGTAAAATCCCAGGTACCTTCAACAAAGACCTCTCCATCATCGTTGAAAAGGTTGGTGAGACGGCACGACTTAAGACTGTCAAAGAAATCATAGATGATGAGATCCTCAAAAGTTTCAAGCCAATCCGCGGGTATGTAGTTCTTTCCATTGAAGTCTCTGATGCGAACATCTTCAAGCCCCAGGTGTTCGAGTCGTGCCCGATTCAATACGTGGCGGAGGCTGTATTTTCTGATAGTGGACTGTTTGAGAACGAGACTGTTCAAAGCGGCTCTTGTAGCACCATGAGACAAGACCTCAAGCTCGTCGAGTGCCTCAATTGACATGTCTCGCTTCATGACGTCGCAGTTGAGGTTGATGCAGACTGCCTGCATAGTGCGACTGGTCTTCTTGGAAACGTTGATTTTACGGGTAGGTTGGCCACATCCATCGTGTATCTCTACCAGTATAGCCTGAGTCGTGGTGGAGTCTCTGGCTTCCAACCCGATGAACCTTCTGAGATCGATCAAGCACCAATAAACAAATAGTCCGCAATCGTTTCTGAAGTTGCGCGTTCTGATGATGATCTTCCAGGATGGGACGTTCATCAATTCTCTGGCTTCAACAAGGCGACTGCGCAGCAGATACATCATGTCACCAACATGGAGTTTGAGGTTGCTGTGGTTTTCCTGCTCTGAAGCGACGCCAAAGGAGATGGCTTTTCCGTGTCGGGAAAGGCCGGAGAGCACTTCGGTGATCAAGTCGAGATGGCGAGGGAAGTAGTGTGCGGGAATAGCAAAAACCAACGACTTGATTTGGGAAACAAGATGGGGTTCGTCGGAGAAGGACAAGAGCTTTTGAAGTGACTTTTTGCACATCTTGATTTCGATGTCGGTAAAGTATAGTGCGAGGAAGCGGACTTTACTCTCCTCCCTGAGCAAGGTGCAAGTAGATCTGATTGCGATGATCGAAGAGTCATCGACGTGGATCATTATGATCTTGAGAAGCTCATGTGGGAGGTCAAGGACACGAAAAGGCTTGGGGGTTGTCTCTTGCGCCTTTCCGAACACGCGCTCAAACACAGAAGCGAAAACCATGGTGATGATAAACAAGTGGAACAGAAAGCTCTGCCAGAGGTGAGTAATAGCGAGAGAAAAAGTTTGGACGAACTAACCATCTATCATCGAGAGGGGAGTGAGGAAAGAGTGCAAGGAAAGGACGTGGGTGTCAGTGCTAGCGAGCGCAGATATACACCGATCGGTGCCCAGACGACGAACGAAAGGTCCAAGCTTTCACAAGATCGACGACATGTGTGAAAACAAACGGTGAAGATATCCAGCTCCCATCTCACGTGAAGTATCTTTTTATGCTTATCAAAAGGCACGATGATTTCGGCAGCCGTTGACGCGGTCAACGAGAGCTGCCAGGCGAACAGCTCTCGCTGGAGAACTACAATGTTCTGAAAAACATTTTGCATTCTTACAGGCCTTACCATCGGCACGAGTGGATGACCTCTGACGACGGCTTTTTTGCAGAAGCAGACTCCCGGAAGCACACCTGATACTTGTCCTTGCTTGTATCGGGACTTAACAAGCGGCTCTACGTTTCGCAACTCATGACAGGATCCACCAAGAACAGGATTACATGAACCTTTCATTGGACAACTTATGATTGGTCATAAACATCGTGAAAGTTGCAAGTGGAATGCTCAGACAGCTTCCACTTGTTACCTTGTGATTCACAAGCTTATTACATTGCTGATTCAAAAGATTGTCTGGTGAGCGATGAACCGGACTCTCAGTGGTCACTCGTCCAGTCGTGTAAATTCTCGTGCCTTTCGATGGCCAGGTGTTATGGCCCAGGCAATCCGTAGGGATGTTAGCGAAGAGGATGAAGCTCCGGAGTGGAAAACTGAGAGGGGTCGTTGACTGGCTTAGGTAATCGGTCGGGATCTGGATACCCATATCTGGAGTACGGACGCCCGTACCACAAGCTTGGCGACTACGAAACCTTCCAGACACGCTGACGACCGCGACGACGACTCTTCGCCTTACAATTAAGATTCAATGAGGTTGTGCGCCGTCGGACAAAACATTCAGGACATAACGACATGATGCTCAACACGCATACGTGCGTCTTCGAGGTGTCGGTCGATGTAGAGCGCCGCCATGATAACACTTACGTGGTCGTGCTGTAGGCTGCCACGACGTAGTCCCCTGCAGCAAAGTACAAGATACCGTCTATCATCTCTTGGAAGATCGACACGACGCAGTTGCTTTTCATCCCCGAAGCAGACGCAGCTACAGTACGCGTCACCTCACCTTGTGTCATGCAGCTGAAAGGTATATGATTACTGCGCGACGCAGCACATTTTTCGTCTCTTCTATTCCCTCTCCGAGCGAACATTGCACTATCAACATCTGCCAGCTACTCTGCTCTATTCCACGCTCTTCAATTCACCTCAAGGATGCCTTTCGACCTCGAAAACAAGGTCAACGACGTGTATCAAAATTCAACGAAAACCTTGAGATGTGTCGAGCAAGGTCCATTTGAGCTCTCTGCAATTGTTCCGGATGTCAGAAACCTCTCTGAGACTCTCAAATTATTGTCAGATGCCTCGAGTCCGTCAGTCGCATCATTCGACATGGCCACCAGGGAACAAGCGTCAGAGCTCTGGAGTGCCCTCGAAGCATGCGACCGAAATCTGTTCAACATCCGAAGCATTTGGAGTTCTTTCGCCGAACTCGACTGGCCAGAAAAATCACAATTCACGGCAGAAACATTTTTCTCTACTGGTGGGTGTCGCTATCTACAAGCAAAGCTCATCAACTTCTCCACAACACTAAAAAGCCTGCTAGTCGGGTTCAAGGTCTCTTCGACATCGCTGAACTGGCCACCAAGCATCGATGTGCTTGGACAGATTCAGGCAGAGCTTTTGGCGGAGGGAGTGGAAGTCGACCACCTGCAAGCACGACATGATGA
Organism: Aureobasidium lini; assembly: GCA_022813425.1. NCBI lineage: Eukaryota > Fungi > Ascomycota > Dothideomycetes > Dothideales > Saccotheciaceae > Aureobasidium > Aureobasidium lini. The sequence goes on along the minus strand of JAKLML010000056.1, from coordinate 84,417 downwards.
GATCAAAGCCTACATCCGGTCGCTTGCGGTCAGTGACGAGCCTTTGCACGTCGGTCACGAACCACAAATATCTAGCCCGCTGGTACCGATGATTGCAATACCGGAGAGCCCGACCTCAGCCACCGCTTCTCCACCGAGCCGACATGTAACTAATTTAGCAGATCAATTTTCTGCACTCTTCGAACCACGAGCGCTTCGCCGACCATCTGTAGTTGGACTCATCGCACCCAGCCCTGCAATAAGTATATCGTCTGAGAAGTCATCAATCACGAGAACCACATCAGCCACGCCGACAACTCACAGTTTGCCACCAGCGCCTGCTCGGAAAGACTCTATGGACCTCAACTCGTCGTTGATCTCGCGATTGACAACTGCTGTGGCCAACATGGCCCTTCCAAATCTTGGAGGCAAATCTTACAGCATACGACCGCCACCTCAGCGGTCTTCTTCTGCCGTCTTCCGAGGTCTCGCGAATGAGGAAAGAGCGACTGGCGAATGAATCGGGCGCAATGATGCAGCTTCACTGATAAACTCCTACTCAAGCTCTCAGCCAAGCAAGACACTTGGCTGCATGTCGATCAAAAGGTGCAATGTTTTTCGTCCTAGTCTTACTGCCCAAAGAGACGAAAAAGCGAGCGCTGCTCTTCGCGGGCAGGGAGCTCTTTGTCAAAGTACTTCTATTAAGTGGTCTGTGTCTGGAATCTCGATTTGCATGTTAATAATAATTATTACCAAACCCTTTTGTAAACGCTGTCGAGATGGCCTAGAAGACACGCAACGAGAAATCAACTCGAAGTCAGTAGATTGAGCATGAATCGATGTCCAGATAGTTCTATGCAATGAGCTCAAGCATTCAGGGAGTCTCCAACAGCATCGGCACGCAAGATCGCGTTCAAGCCTTCTTTAGGCACGCAGTACAGAGGAGAGTAAGACCGCACGATCTATTGACCATTCCTAACAACTCCTGATGTTGTGGGAAGGAGCTTTATTCAATATCGCGATACCGAGCGCATGGTAGGCTCCTGCCTTTTTCAGAAGTGCCAAGACTCACACCGCCAGATCATATATATTCCTCGCCGCCCCCAAACTGTCCATTCTCTTTTATACTTTTCAACACATCATCTTTTGACACTCATCCTCACAAGCTTCAAACACAGTTGCGCGTCTCGCCGTCTGAACCCAAAGATGGCCGACGACACTTTTCACCTCTTTCCGCGACTGCCTATTGAACTTCGCCACATGATATGGCGCCTTTGCCTACCGCACCGTGTGTGCGAGTATGACCTTATCGTCAACTGGGTCTATTACGCCACTTGCTCAGATGATGATTTATACCCCTGTGAGTTCGCCTCGAGTATTTGCAGCAACAGCCGCCCACCACTCCTCACACGAGTATGCCATGAGTCACGACAAATCGCCTTTGAGACCGGCGAGATGGGCCCGAAGCTTACAACCGGAGAGAAAGAAGCCATTGATCTATCTGGAGAACCTGAGTGGTCCACTGGAACCAATATACAATGGGACGTTTGGAAGGATTCTGTGCGGGACTCTACGCATCTGAATTGGGACGTAGGGCATCAGATCAATCTTGGTTATACGACTAGAGGACATCCTTTGGTGTCTTTGGCGAGGGAGGCGAAGAGGTTGAATGGGAAGGCGTCGTTTATGGTGGACTACATCCCATATCTGATGGATTCGGAACCCGACGACGAACCTTTGTTTCCTTTTGCTTGGGCGTTTGTTAACAAATGGCCAGTCTCTGAAGAAAATCAGAAAAACCTTGCAGCGCTCAAGCTCTTGCCAGAATGGCTGGTGGTTGTCAATGTCATTGTCATACACCTCGCCTTTCCTCTCGCAGCAAAAACCGGCCTCTTCGGACTCTTGGGAGAAGAAGTTGTGCAGGTTGTAGACGCAGCTTCACCGTTGGCTACCCAGCTATACGAATTAGCTGAGACTTGTGAGGGTCAGGCAGAAGCCGTAACAGCCGCACAAGACTTTACGAGAATGCCTGCAGAATATATGGATGACATGTTGAAGAGAGGGGCATTCAAGTGTTTTCGCGATTATGAGATTCCATATCGGTTGCGGCCTGCTATTATGTTTAGGCTGTGTACGGAGATGTGTAATCATAGTGACAGGGTGAAGGAGGAGCAGGGTGTCTAGAGTGGACAAGGTAGGTCGGATGGAATGAGACACAAGCTGCACAATGCAGGCTGTTTATGACACTCTTGATAGGTAGGTGACTCTGAAGAGCACCGAGGTAGTTCTACTATAGCATCAAGATAGGGACAAGTGTATACGGAGGCTAGACAAGTACCATCCTTCTAGCATAGTCACTTCTCCTCGTTTCCTTATAGCCCACATAAATCATGATTCACATGATATGACCGTAGTTGCCTGACGTTATGATAGGTAAGCGAAAGCACGCGCCACATACATGCACGAAAGATTGAGATGCTGAAGGCTTTCCGTGATCATTGCTATCTGTTTTGGGGGGATTTCTCATCATTGTTTTCGAACCTACAGAACAGTCTTGTGAGGAGGGTTCTTCTCCTCGGGCTCGTTGAAGATCTTGACGGGCAATCTAGGCTTTTTGGCAACAGAGGAAATTTTGGAGCGACGAGACTCATCCTTGCCGATCTGCTCTCTCTTTCCAAAGTTAACACAAACAAAGTAAGGGCCAATTTCCTCCCAGAACGCCTATAAAAACCTTTCTTCCGCACGTAAGGCTGTGTTTTTTCTCATAGACACTTTGCCACAGAAAAACGTGATAGCCCTTCATCTACACAGAATGATGCCTTTCCTCCACCACAGCTTCAATATCAGCCAAAGACTTCTCCCGAGCATTGACGCCCGCATGTGCGACATTCTGGAAAGAAACCGTAGGCACAAAGTCAGTAGACTTTCAAGCTTTGTCCACTCTACTGTAGAACTCATCAACTTGTTCGAGCGACAAGCCTTTGGTCTCGTAGATCAATGCCCATACGAAGAAGATGCAGATGAAGCAACTGCTGCCCCAGATGAAGAAGACTTTGGCGCCCAAGTCTGCATTGCCCGGGCCGGAGTTTACGAGATAGGGTGTCATGTATGCAAGTCCCTGATCGAGATTGTCAGTAAAGATGGTACATAATGGTGTTGTTGAGCTTACCCAGTTGAGCAACCAGTTTGATGCTGTGGTCATGGAAAGAGCCTTCGCTCTGACTTTGAGAGGAAAAATTTCGCCCGTCACCACCCACACATTTAGACCCCTATGATGGTCAGTAGGAAGCTCCATGTTGGTGTGAAGATGTACTTACCATGTGGAGGCAAAAAAGAAAATGTAGATGCAGACGAAGGCGATCAATGTTCTTTGAGCAGGCATGTTGTCGATATCTGCGACTGTTCCGGTGATCGCGACTATGAACTGCAGGGCAATGTTAGCATGTGGTGAGACACTCTCGTGTTTCGGGGTTCAGTAGCATACCTGGCACACTGTCATACCGATGGCAACGCCGAGGAGGGTTGAACGGCGTCCGGACTTGTCGACTGCGTAGAGACCAGGGAAGGTTGAGACCGTGTTGACACTGGAAGTGATCATACTAATGATAAAAGGTTTGTCGATGCCACTGTTGGTGAAGAAAGATGTTCCGAAGTAGAAGATGAAGTTTATGCCGGTGACTAAAGTACGTGAGTACTTGAGCAAACTATTAGTTTGATTGACTTACGTTGTTGCAGCGCTTGGAGCAGACATCCGGTGGCCAGACGTTTTCCAAGATTCCCTTTGAAGCAGTCGAGGTATGTTGCCTTGCCCAATGAGGTTTCATATGTGGTTTCATACTCATGGTTAGCTGTGAAGATCATTAGCTGTGAGGTTGCACTGGAGGCCCGAGACATACCGGTGATCTCTGCAAGTTCCTCCACCAATGATGGGTTATCTATCGGAAGTCGTCTGAGCCATGACAGTGACTTTGCAGCTTCGGCATCTTTCCCCACTTTGACCAGGAAACGGGGTGTTTCTGGCAGGAAGGATGTACCTCCAACCAATATGAGACCGCAAGCAAACTGGATGGCAATCGGTATGCGGTACGAGCCCGTGTCGTTTTGATCTTTTGTTGCATTATCTGCAACTGCTGCAAGTAGGAGACCGATAGTGATGGAAAGTTGATATGCTCCTACGATTGCTCCACGAATCCATTTTGGACTTGTCTCGGATTGATACAGTGGGACTGGAAGATCATGTCAGTGAGTGATACATTGATGGAGGGTCGGAGTGCTTACTTAATGGAGAGACCATGCCGACTCCATATCCTGCAAAGAATCGTCCGGCAACGAACATAGGTGTGGCAGTTGCAGCTGTTTGTAGTATGACGCCTAAAGTGAATACGCCAACTGAGATAATGAGTCCAAGCCTTCTGCCAAAGAAGTCGCCAGTGGGGGCAGCAGTCAAGGCGCCCTATCGTTGTCAGTGTCACACAGTATCAGCGAAGGAGCTTGACTCACAAAGAAAGTGCCAGCAGAAAGAATGGAAACGATCATTGAGGATTGACTGGATGTGATATCTGGCAACCCATTGTCGTCGGTGTAGCCTGTGGAGAACTCTGGCGCGCCCTGGGATAAAGTGGATAGCTTACTTGGAGCTATGAGGATTAATTGTGAGTGGCATTCTGATAGCTCGTAGTCGTGATTGAAGATGATCAAAGACCGATTTTCTTGTCTCAATGTCCACGAAAGCGTAGACTGGTCCAATGTGCATGCTATGGTCGACGATGTCTCGTTCCAACACAGCAGTAGTTCAGAGGTCTCCAGTGTATGTGTTTACTAGCGCCAGGATATTACCGGCTGTGACCGTTCTACCAAGGACTCCCTGGGACATGGTTAGAACGAGATGTGCACAACGTGGGCTGCGCGAAAAATCATGATGCCATGGCACATGCTGGTGTAGTGGAGGGGTGCACTCATACTTTGGCGCAAGGAAAAGTGTCTGTCGGCCTAGATAAGATAGATAGAGTACAAAACAAGATGGAAGAAAGAGCATTGAGTGACCAGGTGAGGACCCATCAACCTTGACTTCCGTACAAAAAGCAAAAAGAATCGCCGCTGCGGGTATTCGAAACCCGGATCTTCCCCTTAGTCAAAGCATCTAATCTAGTCTAACTATAAATACACGCTTGGCCCTGTTTTCACAGTAAGGGGGATGCTTTACCACTGAGCCACAGCGGCTGATTGTTGAAAGAAGGCCAGCTTGTATTGTATATAACCCAGCTTGCGATTGAGAAGATGCTGTTCAAAACATCTTTGCGCTTCCCAGATAGATCTTGGAGTCTCTACAAGCATTGTTTGATGTTGTTCTATCTGCTCAGTCTCTACGTGTTCTCTTCCCTGCTACTCTATTCCCTATTGGAATCCAAGTCTGTTGTGCAGCTCTCGTCTTATCTTCGTCCCCTATCTTGACAGTAGAGAAACATATGTGATAGGTGTGCGCGATCACACTACACTGCAATGTCTAAAAAAGAAGGATCTAGACCACTAGCACAGATAGAAAGATCGTTTGAGACAGGTGGATGAGTGTGTGATCAAAACAAAGGCGAAGCACTAGCAGACTCACTCACCAAAAAGGAACACAAAAGCAAAAAAAGCAAAAAGTATTGCCGCTACGGATGATCGAAACCCGGTCGCCCCTTTAGTTCCCAACCACCTCTAAGTGGCTGGGCAGGATGCTCTACCACTAAGCTACAGCGGCTAATTGGTGAAAGAAAGCCAATTTCCATAGTATATGACCCTTTAAAAGAAGCACCGTTCAGCTTGCCTCTGGGAAAATTCAGTTCAAAACATTCTTGCACTTCTGATATAGATGTAGATATTTCTATGAGAGTTGTTTGAGGTTGTTCTACGGGTTCAGCTATGAAGTGATACATCCTCCTCCCTGTAATCGCTTGGCCTTCTACTGTTGTGTCCGTCAGGCACAACTTGCTTCGTATGATAGCTATTATTTTGAGAACATGTCCGCCAGCATCTCCTGATCCCTGTTCTTTCCAGTCTTAGACATTGGCGATATGACAAACATTGATGTGACAAGATTATGCAGTCATGTTGAACTCGCAGGACGCAGTCTGATAAGCGCATTCTGAGTGCTCAGATCGTTGTCAAGACGGCCCTGCATCGAAGACCAAGAGATCACTACAGGCATGATTGGAAATTCGTGTTTGAGGCGCCTGAACAGCTAATTCAGTCCTCCAGCGACCCTTTCCTCTGTGTCATGATCAAGGAGTTCTCCAGTCACTCCAGTTTTGACTCGTTGCGCGCCAGGGATGACAGTCTCCTTTGGTATGTGTCGACCGAAAGCAGGCCAGCGAGGACCTCGATTATTGGTCACTCCTTCTCACACGAAGAGGCGACAGCATGGCATACACGATCACGGGCATAGTAAACAGAAGCTAGGGAGTGTAGTTGTTTGGAAGTATATTTCTTGATTCATTCCATGTGTACCCATAGTCTCGAGTTCCTCCTCCATTTCCAACGAGTCTTGAAGTTTTGATGACTGATGGTGCAGCCAACGGAATTATGTTCGTGCTTTGATGGGTAGAGGGATGGTTGTGTCGTCCAGTGGTACATGGAAGAGACCGGACCGCACACCCAGACTATACAGGAATGGGTGCGCAGTCCAGCTCCACATGGTAGGCTTGGAAGGGAGAGCCAGCGACATTTGGGGGCAGAGGCGAGAGCAGACGCAGGTGTGCAGTCCAGCTATGTATCGCAGAAACTACACACCTACACCTACACCTTCACCCCCACACACACCCCTTCTGGCGATCGAAGCTATTCACGATAGTCAGCTGCGGTGCTCATTGGGTGATCGGAGAAGAGCAAGGAGAAGGACGAAAGTACTGACCTGTGCGATCACTTTATGCCGCGCGGTGATCTGGGGCGAGGGGAGATCACCAGAGAAGCAGTAGGACTGCGTGTAACAGCCGAGTAATGAGAAACACGCTCCTTCAGCTCAATGTCGTTGGTGTTGATGTCATTGTTCTTCTTCTGAGTGTCAATGGTGTTGTTGTTGACTGTGAAAAGTCATAATAAGCAGGAGCCAAGAAGGAGACGCGTGATTGGAAGACACCAATCTTACAGGAGAAAGAACGCTTGATCTTACTGATGAGACCGATGGCCTTGGCCTTCAGCTTGACATAGAGGGATGCCATGGCGAGTGGATGGTTGGTAGTGGTGGATGGGAGTCTGCTCGGTGATCAGAAGAGATTGCAATTGACAGGGTTATGATTTCGAAACTTACGAAGATCGAGTGGGAGTGCGAAACAAGAGGAGAGGAGATGACAGGTGATAGAGAGACAGTTGACTGCTGTACGGAAATAGACGTGATGAACGAGTGTGTCTTGAAAAGAAGAAAAAGAAATGACGGGGTCGAGAAAGCTGGATGAATAACAAGCTCACTCGAGCGTGTTTGTTCGAAAACGGCACTATTGCTCCATGGCGACGAGGTCATCACGAATTTGCCGATTCGACAAGCAAGCATCCGACCATCTCTCGGACGCGTTTGCTCTTACTCACACGGTTGTCCTGCAATCACAACCGCTTACCACCAACCCTTCCGTCCCAAACACAGCTCCTGTCTCAAATTTGTACACCGTTCAAGGACAAGATATTCTGCAAGTCAGCGAGGCAGTCACAGCGGCGATCAAGATGGTAAGTCTGCACTTCCAGTACAATCGCCTAGTCGAGACCCCTTCCCTCGTTGTTACGCAACGCTTCCTTCAGGGCATGATGCTCTTCATGGGCATCTCGTTCTTGCGCAGCATGCTGTACGGTTCGACAGGTCCGAGATGGAACGCACACGAGAAAGGGGAAGATCTGGTACCTGTGCTGTCCAACGTGCTGACTATTACCAGAATATCACAAACCATGCCGGTTCGGGAGCCCTGGCCCTGTTTCCAATGGAAACTTGGGTCCTAATAGCCGAGAATATCGAGCAGTCCACCATGCCCGTGTACCGTCTCGTATGCAGGACACTTCACCGGTCTGCACAAAAGACATTCCTCCGCACAAGATTCACCACCAGAAGATGTCTTCCAACTCGTAAGAGTCTGGAAACACTACTGCACCTCCTCCGAAACGACGATTTTGGACCTTCTATCGAGAGGTTCATACTGGAGCCTATTCCAGACAACTACGGCAAAAAGAACAGGAAGTCCGATTTCCTTTTCGTGCATGAAGAACTCGGTTTCCACCAGATCTTCAGCGCCATCAAGGCTCGTGGGAACAAGGTAGCTTTGGAATACGTAGAGAGCGAGACCACCTGCGATTACCTGCGCCCTCATCGCGGTAGCTTGACCTACGAGCTGCATGGGCAAGCATTCAAAGCTGACTACGAAATCCCTGACATCAGCGTCTCGACTGTCGGAAAATTCAGCCTCTTCGCGGCTGGAGCCGAGGATGTCTTGTGGTGTCTCGCAAAGAAGAAGGCTACAATACGGGCAACCCATTACAGCAACATCACCACCGATCCCGCCGCCCACTACAGCAACGTCTACAGCAACCTCACCGCCAATGCCACCGCCGCTGCCACCGCCGCTGCCACCGCCGATTTGCGCTACGCAGTCGACTATACGCCTCACGACAAGGCCTTAAGCTTTCAAAATGTTGGCATGGTCTTCGAGCATGTCAGGAACTTGCTGCATGTGCACGTCGGTATCAGGATCAGCATCAGTGAATGGATTACCACCGACTTCACGATCCACAAGTTGCAGCTTTCGCAATGCACCATCAGGGGCCCGGGCGTCCTTGAGCGCTTGCTTGAAAACAACCGTGCCTCGCTCCAGGTCATTGAGATCGAAGATGTGCACATGGAGCTGTCCGACGAGCGATGGCCAGGCCAAGTCGGTGATGGCTGGCACTTCTGGGGCGATTTCCTTTACATGCTTTCCGACATGCCTGCCCTGAAAAGCGTCAAAGTCTCGAAGCTTCGATATTTGCGTCAAAATCAAGAGCAGTCGGACTGGAAGTTCGACGAGGTCAACCTCCCCGGAGGCGTCAAAGAGGTGGTCATCAAGGGCAACAACTTCCGAACCGAGCTTGAGGATCTTGCTTCATTCATCATGGCCGCGGAACCACACATGAGAGAAGAGTGGCTAGCGTCCGACGCAACTGAAGAACCGTCAATGGTGGAGGCAGACCTGTGAAAGGGGATGAGAACGAGTACCGAGTGCTTTCTCAGTGGAAGCATGGCTGTCTCAGAAGTCACTCTGCGTTTGCACAAGCATGATGGTACCACAACGAGCATAGGAGATGCGGGAAGCTGAGGGAAGAGCAGATTCGCAACAAGGCCATGCCTGAGTTCTACAAGGGAAATTACCTCGAATGCCTCAACACCGGCCGTCTGAAGAGCTTTCTCACCAACATCCTCTTGGAAAAGCACCATGCACAGGGAAAGGCGCGCTCGTACCTAAAAGAGAAGAGGAGTATCTGGGAACAAAGGATTGGAGACAAAGGAATGCTCGAAGAGTTCAAAGCAATATTCAAGACGCACGGAACAAAGAGAAATGAGGCCGAAGATGGAGTTGCTGCAGTAGGGATAGATAACCTACTGAAACCAATCGAATTCCTGTTCTTATCTAAAAAAGATCTTTACTACCGTGGCTCGACGAGCAACATGTCCAGTCCGTTGCTGAGAAAGTGTTCAAAAGGACAAGATGAGAACCAACAAGTTGTGATAGTGCTTTGCTTTCGATGCGAATCTCAATATTTGAGCGGACACAAGTCTAACACATTACGACGTGAGACGAGAAGAACTACACATCAAGAATTGATGGCGAGACTGGAATCAATCGAATCAAGTAGAATTACTGTCATCAGACTTTCGCCCTACTCTGCAACATTCAGAGCATAGCACGTGACCATCCATCTCCCAAACACCAACCCACGCCGTACCTCAGATCCTGCGAACTGCACAACAGTGTCTTCGAAGTGGTACTGCCGCATGCCAACACCAGGAGTGACCTTCCACCATTCAACAACACCACCCACCCGCCGTACCTCGGATCTTGCGAACTGCACAGCAGTGTCTTTGAGATGACACCCGCCACGTTGAATAACACTGACCTGAGCCCCCTAGCTTGTGCTTTGGCTTCAACTTGATGGAAAGTAGCTCATACGATGAACTTGGCGAGGATCTCTGAAATTTACCATGAAGCATGGTGATGAACAACAAGCGAACAATCTTGCTACTTGGCCAAGATGGTAGTCGCATCCTGAGAAGGTCAGCAATGAGTCTGATAGTCCGAGGAAGGGAGCAGTCACTCTTTGTTCAAATCAGAAATTCTCGGCCTTGAGGCTGGTTGAAGCGCCAGAACTCCATGTCGGTCTGGTGAACGATGGAGTCTTCGTACTCTTTGGCCGAGATGAAGATGGCATCCTGGACACGTCAGTCAATCATTCGGTGCTGTCAAGAGAGAAGATACTTACGCTTTGTGTACTGGCAGCGATGACCTTTTCGGCAGACTTGACTGAGAAATACTCGCTACGGAAGCGAGGAGCCTCAAAGCCGTTGGGCTCGATGTATGCAAAAGAGCGGACGTCACCGAAGGTCTTAGCATATGCTTGAACTTCAGCGTAAATGGAATGCATGTTGGTCTCGAGCATGTTCTTCGGCATGGCCGTGAACTCGACTTGGCCATCGTAAGCCGAGATGGCTTGAGCACGGGGCTCGTAGAGTAGAAGTAGAAGGTTCTGCGGAAGAGCAGAACGATCTTTTTTGTCAGGCTGGAAATGCACATCAGCGCCGGGTTTTTGCAAGCACATGATACGGCATGGTTTCCGTGAGCAGTCGTTCTGCCCGAGAAGTAGTTCTGGGCATACTCTCTGTGCTGTATATCTGACTCGGTCATGTCGTTCTCCAGCTCGGAGGGAGTCTGTTGCTTGACGAATTGCAATTTCACAATGCGTAGGGATAAATCCTTTGCAGACGACTTGGTCAGCGCCATGAGAGCAAGGCCCAGATCTGCAGTAGAGTTCAGTCAGATGATGAGTATCACAGAAGAACAAAAGATCTTACGTTTGCGCGTTTTGTGGCGAACCGTCATGAGAGGCGCACGTGGGAGGACAGGAACCGAAAAGCTGAAAGGCGCATGATTAGTGACACGTGCTGATCAACTTTGAGATGTGACACGCTTACCTTGTGTCTATCTTACGCATGACGTAGTAGTCTGTGTAGAAGATGGACGGATAGAGAGAGTTGATGAAAGCTGAAGTTGAGGCTGAAGTTGGTGGTTGGGAAGAAAGCTGGAAGAACTGCGCAAATTTGAAGACCCGGGGATGTTTGGCCACACAGGAGTCATCACTACTTACGCGTCACTTCGCTTAGTCATCTTACAAGTGAAGAGATGCTTAAAGTAATAGTCCAATCCAGTGAACCGTGTTGATCTTTGTAGACGCAGTATCAATCTTTCTTGCTTCTTCATTCTACCTGTATGAGAGATTCCTTCTCGTACATGCATGATAGTAATCACTCATTCCCGACTGCAGTCTACTCCAAGAAAACACGCTCCGCTGCTGTTCGCACGCAAAGCTTCGCTTCAATCGTGACTTGGGATGAAAGTAGAGAAGGAGCAAGGTATGTGATCGAGAAGACCCGTTCATGTGCTATGCTTGTTATGACCTCATGCGAGGAACACATCCCGCCGTTAGTCGCGCGAAAAGCATTGTGCAAGTCATGGTTGAGATCCAAGTAGAGAGGGGGAGGTCATCTGAACGAACCTGTTTATTCTACGCTTTGCCTACCATAATCCTTTCCGAAGAAACCCACCCCGCCGTTAGTCGCGCGAAAACCATTGGGCAAGTTATGATTGAGATCAAAATAGAGAGGGGGAGGGCATCTGAGCGAACCTGTTTATTCTACGCTGTGCCTACCATACTCTTTTCCGAAGAAGCCCGCCCCGCCGCCAGTCACGCGAAAACGATGGGTTGGTTTGTGGCTGAATTACAGACAGAGAGGGAGGCAAGTTGATATTTGAGGAGTTCTACAGACAATTGCCAGGTGGAGAGAGTGTGAGAATCATGAGCAGGGAAAAGGTAAGCACACAAAGCGAGCCCTCCTTCCCATCTCTCACGGGAGTTGAGGCAAGATACACCACTACCGCGTACATGCGATTGCACCTGGGATATCGTGCTGTTCATGGATTGCTTGACTTGGTGGAAGCACACGCTAGCCTGATCGACTATGCACGTAAGTGGACTGTAAGATAATGTGCTTGCGCAAGCTCCAGAAAAAATGGTCGAGGTGCTCGCTGCTCAGTATCAATCAAGTACGAATGGGATCGATGTGTCTGTTGTCAGGCAGGACATCCGACTCATGGTGGTACCAGAGCTTGGGGCGGCACGAAGCAGCCTCCTCCATGATGACGGAGTTGCGGAACTTGGCGAGGAGACAGTCGATTCCCTGGATCGTGGCGTAGGAGACCTCGCAGCGCTTGGTGGAGCCGTAAAGACCCCAGGGCTTGCCAACCTTTGCATTAACAAAGTTGGTGATGTGCTCGGGGTGAGTAAAGTTCACGAAGGCATAACCAACGTTCAGCTCTGTGCTAAAGTCAATGCGCAAGTAACTGAAGTCGTAATGGCCGAAGGAGCTCTTGTCGAGCCACTCCTTCAGATCGTGCGAGTCGACGCGGTTGGGATGCCGCTCAACATAACAATTGTGCACGTGATGTGGAGGAACGCGAAGAGGATCAGGATAGTGATGATGATCCATCTCAGATGTCTGAGGTCGGGGTCATCCATTGCATCCATCATCTGGTCGAGATTGACGACGGGATCCATGATATGTTGGCAGGGTTAAGGTTTCGAGTAGTGGACCTTGGTGTGCGCACGTCAACGCCTGCTCCTGCTGTGACTGGATCAGAATCATTGGTATGCCGGCAGAGGACGAGCAAATTCGACTGACCTTGACAACGTTCGTAATGCTCGTTGTTGGGAGCAGGGGAGGGTCCGTCTCGATTTGCGGCAGGAACCAAGGCCGACTATTGATAGTTAGCAATGGAGAGAGAGGTGGTGAATATGACGGAGCGAACTCACAGCGTGGAACGCTTACGCTTCTGCTCGTTGTTGGGAGCAGGGAAAGATCCCTCCCCGAGTGGCGGCAGGAAGAGAGCCAGCTATTGATGGTTAGTATGGAGAGAGGTGGTTGTGAGGGAGAACTAGAGACGATAGAACAAGGATGAAGTAGGGAGGATGAAGTAGGGAGGATGAAGTAGGGAGGATGAAGTAGGGAGGATGAAGTAGGGAGGATGAATTAGGGATGTTGGAAGTAGGAACGACAAGGCAAACTTACATCATGGAACGCTTGCGCTTCTGCTCGTTGTTGGGAGCGCGGAGGGGACTCTTTGCGAGTTGTAACGGGAATAAATCCCGATCTATGACTGTTTAGTGTTGCAGAGAGTGGTAGGGACGATCGATTTCACTGACCTGGCCAGAAGATCTTGTCTTCTTTGCGCTTGCGCGCAGTGGCGCTGATTTGTATCTTGATAATAAGGATAATAAAGATAACTTGCTGATGAACCGAAGAGTGTTGAACACTTGGCAGCAGCTGATGATAGATCTCGATGAACAAAGACCACGCTTGCTGAGGTAGCCTTGCCATGATGATTCTGTGAAAATGGAGTTAGATCTTTGAGTGATATGAAGGAGAAGATGACCTCTGCGCACTTGATGACTAACAGTCACAGTTGTTGAGATGAGGAAAGAGAGTTGGTGTTTGATGATTTAAAGATGGTGGAAAAGAATTGGGTCCCAGACTACCTTTTCAAGCCCATTGATCAACATGCAAGATGTCAACGTGCAAGCTATGATTCTCTCTGAATGCTCATCATGTCTTCTCATAGTCATAAACAGTTGCATCAAGTTGATGAGATAGGCCGTCGGTTTGAAGAGAGACCGACATGGAGTAGACGATGGAGATGTCGAACTGGGCAGCCAGAAGAGGAAGTTGTCGAGCCGGGCGTGACTTCCTTCAGTTGTGCGAAACGAAAGCCGTCACCACGACCTCAGCGTCGATGAATCTCCGTAGAAACACAGCACCGGTGTCTTTCTGCAATCTGACCTGCGTCAACTATTTCTTCTCTGCAACTTTTCGAACAACCAAACCCACAACCTCGCACAACACGACTGTAAGTCTATTACCAATATCATCACACCTGCTGTAACACGCATAACATCGTCTTGTATCGCCTACCAATTACAACAGTCTAACACGTGTGAAAGAAGCATGGTGGAAGTTCCTTTCCAGACGAAGACTCGCGCTATGCGCAAGCAGGAGGAGGCGCCTAGACGGTCATCTCGCCTCACCTCTTCGCCTGCCTCTTCTCCCTCGAAGAGTAAGAAAGCTGCCGTCAAGAACGTCGGCAAGCCCGTAGCCATGATCGACAGCCCGGTCAACAACCCATTTGACCTCTCCAAGAAGGCCCAGGCTCTCAGAAAGGCCGAGACTCCCAAGAATGAAAAGACGCCTTCAGTCTTTGAGAGACCCGCTACTCCCTCGAGCAAGTCAAAAGGCACGAAGGAGTCTAAGGTGCTCAAACCCTCCAACGAGAGTGTTACTACCAAGCCTGAGCTTCCCCCTCGTAGCGCCAATGGTAAATTCAAGAAGTTAGCTACTTCTCGCACTTCTTCTGGCGGTGGCGGCATCAAGCCATACTCTAAGGTTCCTGGTTCGAAGGGTCACAACAGGCCCGATACTCCAGCTCTTCTACTCGACGGGACCATCAAGCCTAAGCCTCCTGTTCCTCTCTTCGACGACACAAAGGAGCGCGATGTCTCTGACACCCCTGCTTCTGTCGGCAGCATCAAGCATGCTCCTCGTGTTCCCGGCAGCAATGTCACCTCCAAACCTCCCGTTCGGCTTTTCTACGACAACGACGAGCTGGATATTCATGATGCTCCTGCTTCTGTTCGCAGCATCAACCATGTTTCTCGTGTTCTCGGTAGCAACGTCACCTCCAAGCCTCCTGTTCCACCTTTCTACGACAGCAAGGAGCTGGTTATGAATGACGCTCCTGCCTCTGTCGGCAGTACCGAGCGTATTCCTCGTGTTGCTAACTTCAGTGGCACTGCCAAACCTCCAGTTCCCCTCTTCAATGACACCGGAAAACTCGACGTCTCTGTCGTTCCTGCCTCGGTCGTTTCTGCCTCTGTCAGCAGTACCTCTGTCGGCCCTGCCTCTGTCGTTCCAGCCTCTGTCGGCAGAATCAAGCTCATTCCTCGTATTCCTCGCTCCAACGGCACCACCAGACCTTTCGTTCCCCTCTTCAACGAACCCGTCGCTCCCAAGCCTGCCACTCCCATCATGAACAAGATCACTCCCAAGCCTGCTCCGAAGTCTACTTTCGTACCCATGCCAGTCTTCCCTAAGGTTCCCAATCTAATCAGACCTCTCAATTGGTCTGCCGTCCCCGCCCATCGCATTCCCACCGCCAGCGTTCGCAACACCAAGCCCGGCAACCTCGCCTTCACCTTCACTGGTCCTTCCGAAGAGGAGAAGGTTGAACTACGCGCCGAGAAGCTTCAACGCGAGAACGAGCGCAAGGTACGCAAGGTCGAGCATGACAAGGACTACGAGAATCTCCTCGAGGCAGCCAAGAACAGCAACATCGGTACCAGATCTTCGAACTTGGACATTCGTGGCCAAGACCTGATGTATGGAAGCAACTGCATCTATGGTACTTGCAAGCAGAGCTTTGTCGACTGCAAGTGTGATGACCCCATGTTGGGTTGATCGAGCTTGGATGGAAAAGTCAGCATCAATGGTCAAGAAGGCTGTCTCACCGCCTGATCAAAGTATTCACCGCCTGATCGAGCAATCTCAACGCGTGGCAAGAGAGTCTTACAACGCAATCAAAGGGCCTCAAGGAACAGACGGAAGCGAATGAACAGGAAGACACGAATCAAGAAGAAGGAGGAACCAGTCTCAATCGCTTCCTGGATGAGTCACGATGGCAAGATAGAACGGAATTCTCAGAAAAAAGGGGTGCTCATGGTTCGACGCAAAGTACAAAGGTATTGATCTGTACTTCCCAATGAGGCATTTGAAGGGTTAGAAAAAGGAAAAGGAAGGAAAGTGGGTCAACAGCATCTTAGTCCTCTGGTTCTTTTGACTAATAACTTCTGCAATGCTATTAACGTTGTCATTCTGAATCTGTCTCTGCTGTCTCATTCGAACTTGTGTCTGTTTTTTCGGCCCGAGTGGTCTCGCCGTCAAATCCCTCTGTTGTATTGCTGTGTGTTCGCCGTCTCATGTCTTGTTCTTTCTCCGTCTCATGTCTTGTTCTTCTTGTCGTCTGTAATATCATGCCATCCTCATGCTTGCAGCCGCTCTTCCTATCCATGGCGTTCCCTTCCATGTCTCTCTTGCCCAAAGCATCCACTCATCTAGAGCAACCGAGGTCCTCCATCTCGAACGTCCCATCCCGCCCACATCCCCGATGGCGCCGGAGACCAGCTCCAGCAATATCTTCCTCTTCTTTTGTACTCTTGTTCTAGCAACTCAGTCCTCCGCATCATAGACCTGCAAAGCCAACTGCAAAGCCAGACTCGCGAGCAATCTTTCGTCATCTTCCTTCTCTGCTTGTACTCTTACTGCGATCATGTCGTCCAGGCCGGCGAGAACGGCAGGTCTGCCGGTGAAGCAGTATGTGCCCGAGATGAGGAAGGTGGTTGAGGGAATAGGGATGTCGTCGTTGGGGTCTTCGGCGATGGTGTCGTTGTCGGAGATAGTGGGTGGAGTAGTGGGTGCAGCGGTAGCGTCTTCTTCTTCATCGGCATCATACTCCATCTCAGGCCCAGCAACACTGCAACAAACATCCTCAAGCACCACCTTCTCGAATGGCAAATACTGCTTCAACAGCTCAGGAAGCAGTGGCTTTTGCACCACATCGTGGATGATTTCCACATTTTTGATCTCGAGATCGGCGATGTTGGCTCCGCGCAGTTTCATGAGGACTTTGAGATCATCCCAGGTGATCTTGAGGTTGCAGAGGCTGAAAGCGTGGACGCCGGGGAGGAAGAGACGACGGATGAGGAAACCGAGGGTGTAGTTTTCGAACAGCTGTTTTGCGTGGGCGGGAGCGGAGGGGGAAGTGCAGAGGGAAACACTGTGGGTATTGGTGTTTAGAACCAATTGCTTGCCCCCGATATCCAGGGAAAGGTGTAGGCCGCCAGTGATTCTGCCCGCGAGACCAGCGGTTGCGAGTTTGCTGACCAGTTCTGCGAAACGCCAGTTGTCGCCACCGCTGCCGGTGTTCCAATCGTCGAGCTCGATGGCGATGTTGTTGGGTGGATGGTGAGCGCTCATGGTGGCTGCAATGAGCATCTGCAGCGTGCTGCCAGGGCGGTAGTACCAAGCCCCCAACTCCAACCCGCCAAACGCAGCAGCAAACCCATATCCGCCAGGGGAACCGTACACACCAACCTCCACCTCCTGTCCCCTACTCTGCAGAATGCCGAAAATCCTACTCAGCAGAGCAGCAGCAGCACCCGACTGGATAAACCTCAACTGCTCCACAACAGCAGCATCATACTTCTCCACACACTCCCTAGCCTCCCGTCTGTTGAACCCCCTCTCCCTGATCTCCGCCATGAGCAACGTAACCCGCTCTTCCACTCTGGCGGCGGAAAAGACGAGGCTCTGCACAAAGGTGCCGAAAACTTTGTGCGAGAGCAACGAAAGCACACCCTCCAGTGCCTCCCTGGCCATCACGACAGGGACCTGAGCCAAGACTTTGCTGCCGAAGGAGGTGGCGGATAGCGAGGCGAGGGTCTTGCAGGTTTGACGGACTGCAGGGAGGGTGGAGGGGGGCACGTTGTCGAGGATTTGCTCGACGAGCTCGGAGGGTAGGGAGAGGAGGGTGCGGGGTGTGGTGGTGGTGGTGGTGGTGGTGGTAGACATCTAGGGGTGAGATATGTTAGTATGAGTGATCTCTTTGGAGGCTTAGTGGTGGTGAAAAAGTATGGTGCATTTTCGCACAGGAATTGGGTTGTATGCTGTTGTTGAGAGTGATGTCCAGGTTGAGCATAGGAGAACGTAAATGTTGAGTATACGCTCTCCTTGTCAGTACTCTCAAGCTCCCACTACGTCAACGAATACACCAGTCAAAATGCAGCATCTTTTTGAGATATACTCGAACGTCCACAGAGAGAAGGAATAAACCATACTCTCACTGGACATCCAAGCACATCCCAAAACCCTACTGCATTTCCACAAGCATATCCAACCTCAACACTGCCATTGAGAGCATGACTCAGGTCCGATAGTACGTATACCAGAGGTCGAGCACACGTCCTCCAAAACAGGTCTCCCAGACCCGCGCCACCTCGACAAAAAACACCCATCAAAATGCAACATACTTTCCAGTATCCAGAAAATGTCCAAAGAGAGCAAGAAGCATCGAGACTCTCACTGGACATCCCAGCAGAACCGAAGAGCATGTTGTATTCTGACAAGCAGTAATCATCAGTGTAGCGTGTGCTCGGGATGCGAAAACGAAAGTGCTGGAGTCCAGACGTGTTGGAGGCTCTCAGTGGACCTCTCAGCGAAGCCAAAAGGCATGTTGCATTTTGACCGGCACGTTCTGTGCTGGTATGCGCGCAGCGGATAGAGAGCAAGAAGAGAAGAGAATACCACTTACTTTGATGACGCTGTGTCGGTGCGGGAGAAAGAAAAAATATCGATGCGCCAAAGATGAAGCTGGAAGAGAGAAGGCTTTCGAATTTCGAGCGTGGAGAAAAGAAACCGACGACGACAACCAAAAGCCGCTTACCCCGAACACCAAGTACCAGAAGGACGCAGATCGCTATCATTTCACTTGCTCTACCATGTAACAACGACATATTGTCTTCACTCTCATAAACTCCAATTCAAAGCAATAGTCATAAGGAATCTATCGCTCAAACACCGTACTCTTCTGGATATCATCAATCTCCTTTGCCTTTCCCTTGCCCTTATCCATCTTCGCAGCTTCCACCTCTTGTGCCATTGTCTTCTCGGCGGCAGCATCAATACTCTCAGTACGTGCAGGTGGCGGTGGGGGAGCGGCAGCATCAACTTCGGCGCCCTCCAGCAAATCACGACCACCTTCATCCTCCTCTTCGTCGTCTGACTCGGTGCCACGAGTAGAAGCGCCACGGTCGATCTCGCGTTGAGCTTCGTCCATACGGCGGCGGACTTCGGCGGCCACGCGCATACCATCCGTAACGATGTTGTCGAGCATACCACGAAGTCCCTTTCCGGGTGCCATGACACCTGCTCCAGGCCCGCCGGGGCTGAGTACGGGCAGATTGACCTTGGCTGGCAGGTTGCTGAAAGTAGTGAGGTTGGCGGTCGACACGGTACCGGCGGGCAGAGGTGCATCGGCGAGATGGAAGGAGTTGGGGAAGCCCGAGTCGAAGAAGGTCTCGAGCGCTTCATCGGCGAGGATGAGCATGCGGAAGGTGGGAAGAGTGATGAAGAGAGGGTGGTTGGGATCGAGAGCTTTGTTAGCACTTGCGTTCTTGCTCGGTGTTGTCTGACCGAAGCTGAATGGAGCATTGCTGATCGGCGTTACAGGCGTCTTAGTGATGGATGGTACTGAGGTGTTGTCATCGTCTTGCGGCCTTGTGCTCTCTGGTTTGGGCTTTTCGTCTTCATCGAATTTGACTAGATCTTCCTCAGCATCCTCATCATCGTCATCGTCACCAATGCTGAAGGAGTTGAGATTGTCTGCTGCAGCGGATGCTGAGTCTTCCGACTCTTTCTCGATCTTCGGAGTGGCGTCGGCGGAGGGTTGTTCGGTGCCCTCGGGCGATTGATCAGGGTCAGCATACTCGAAACATCTCCTAATGAAAGCTGATATGCTACTCAAGAACTGTTCATCCTTGTTGACCTTCATCGGCATGCCGTCAGGTCCGAGTTCTGCCTGTGCGGCAAGGTTGGTTGAGGAAGCAGAAGGTGTGACTCCAATGACACCTCGCCTTGACAAGAAGAGCAAAGCCTCTGATATGCGCAAAATGCCTTCTCTGTCGACCTTTCCATCGTTGTCGTCATCGTAAAGATCGAAGAAGTAGCTGATGTTGGACATGATGTCGCGAGGGCCCTTGATGCGGGCAAAGCCAGCCACGACCTTCTGCAAGTTGAGAGCCTCAGAGTTGTCAGTGTCCCAAGACTTGAACAGACGCTTCATGAACTCGTGATCCGTAGGCTCGGGTCCAGAACCCCAATGCGACAACGACACAGAGCGAGCGCGGAAAGTATTGCTGAAGTAACCTCCGTTCTTCTCTGAGTCCTGTTTTGCGGGTGAGCGAGGCGAGTCGGTGATGGCCCATCTGGCAAGACCAGCCAGGAACTCTCGGAAGCTGTCATAATCCATCTCGGTGGGACTGGGACCAAGACCAACTCTGCCTTTCTCGACATTGCTAGGAATACCACTGACAATCTCAGAAGCCTTGGTCTTTGCAGCCTTTGCCTTGCGCTCTTGCTCTTGTTGAATCATCTCCATCCTCTGCTGTCTTTCGTAGAGCACACCATAGAATCTGTCGTACAAGAAACCAAGATCGAGGGTGCTCAACTTCTTGCTCTCAGGTCCAAGGTTTCTGATGGACGTGCGCTTTGCAAAGGACTCGATATTGTCGAGTACAGCATCCTTGTGCTTTGCTCTGAGATCGGAAATGCTTTGTTGTGTGATGCCAGAGAACTCCTTGAAAGCAACAACCATGAGCGCTTGGAAGTTTGTGACAGCTCTCAGCTTGGGGTTTTCGGATCTGGGGTGAGCCGACTCGCCGAGACGAGCAAAGTATGATTTGAGAACAGAGATGAAGGTACCATCGTCGGTGGCGTCCAGAAGCTCCTCTCCGTTGACTCTGAGAATGGCAAGACCAATTTGGAACAAAACCTTGGGACCCTCGAGGAAGAAGACGTCGAGAACGCGGAATGCAAACATGAGCGGCATCGAGTTGATATAGAGAGAGAGGAACCAAGGAAGGGAAACAACTGAGAGTTGAACGTCTGACTTGGCGAGATGCTCTGAAAGAATGGGTAATGTTCTCTCGACAAGCGATTCGAAGACTCGTTGATCCAAGAGAGTGCCGTACATGGTTTGCGAGTAATAGCCGGGTAGTAGACGATCGCAAAGGATGGCTAGAAGGTAGAAAGCTTGTGTTTCGGAGAGGTAGATCAACAGAGCAGCCACAACGATATTCATGGCTTGACAATAGCCGACTTCGAGATTGGTCCAACTGTACGCAGTGAGGACCCGACGTAGGCGGCCGATGCCTTCTTCGCTCTGGAAACCAGGGTACTCGGGCAGACTGCGATTCAGGTCTTTTTCGATCTCGTCAATAGCGAGCGAATGTTGGCCCTCGTATTTTGCTAATGTGTCCTGGTAGAGCTTGGGTTGTTGCATTCGTAGATAGAAGGAGCCTGATGTGAGCTCCCACACTTCTCCACGAAGTCTGTTTGGTAGACCGATTCGCACGAGTCGAGGGAGATCTGGTTGTCTGACAAGAGTGGCATTGCGACCATTTTCTATATATCGTCAGTAGTGCTTCTTCAGTCATCAAGAACAGATGCGCCTTACCTCGTAGATATTCGTACCACAATCTCATCTTGCCCTTGTCTCTGAGCTTCTTCGGATCACCAGGATAGCGGAACTGCATACCCAAACCAGCATCTGGAGGCTTCAACTGCTCTTCAGGATTCTGATCGTCGATCAACTTTTCAGCAGGGGCGTCTTTCTCATTGCGACGCTTGGCCTCAGCAGCCAGCATGTACTCGGAGTAGCACTCTCCCACGACCTTGCGCATACCATCGACTTCACGCATACCCTCACGTAGACCCTTCTTCAGCATGTCACAGAACTTCTCGCACTGCACTCTACTGCCAGCCAGCTGGATAGTGAGCTTTGGTGCTGGTGGAGCAGTCTTGCCCGTGTGTTTTGTGTTCTTCTCATCCGCAGCAGGATAGCCATTCCATGTAGTGATAGACAGTGCGAACATGTAGCTTTGACTGTGCAGACGCTCGACACGACGCACGGCGCACAATGGGAGAGTAAAGCCATTGCCAGCAGGACCAGCTCCATTGGTCTGGCCAGTAAAGACAGTAGACAACGAAGTGCTAGCAGTAGGCGAGAAGCTCGAGTTCTGCGTCGAGAAACACAGGAACTTCTCAGACAGGTGCAAGCGACCGACGTAGTGGTTTCCACGCTCGCGATCCCAGTTGTTTCTCTGCTCATGGCTCTTGCGTGGTGTATCGGTCGGTGACTTCGATGACGAGGGCGTCTTAGGCGGCAAGGTCAATTCGGCAGTGATCTCGTACAGGGGGTTTTGCGAATCTGGCAGACGGAACTGGTGACGGAAGAGGGCGGCCTTGGACGAGCGGTTGTCCGAGGGCGCGAGGTTGTTCAAGGCCGGCTGCAGGTTCTGGTCGACAAAGACCTGCGCCTTTTGCGCAAAGTTGGACAAGCTGTTCCACATGATGCTATTGTTGGTCGTTCGTATGCACCTCGAGTGTCGACAGCTTCAAGCGATGGGGAAGGTCAGTAGACCAGTCAGCAGACGATTGATGGCCCAGAAGCCGGGTAGTGTAACTTCAAGTCGGCATGCGAGCTGTAACTTTGTGTGCTTTGCACTGCGATATGGATTCTCGATAGCGATAGTTGAAATTGTCCTTCTCTCTCGACAAGCAGGTCGTCATGTTCTATTCAAGGGTATCTCCAAGGGCAGCTGCTTCCCCCTCCGGCTCATCCCGCTCCCGTTTGAGAAGAGTCCCTGAAACTCTGTCCAAGCCATTTTCAAGCCTTAACCTTTTTCCTATCCTCTACATAGTGGCGCCTATTGAAGCTCGAATGGCCCAGATTCTCTCTGGTCTTCTCAAGTCTTTGTATCTTGTTCATTGTCGCGATAGAAGGATGCAGAACTCAAGGTACGAATGCAGCCTATGACGTATCGGAGGTGGCATGTGGTACGTGCACAGCAGCCAGGGTCATGTCTTTTGCATGTTCTTTACGGACACCGACGACGATAAGCACTCGTACAGGATCTTGACAAGTATAGTGACTAGACAGAAAGGTGAAGGGAATCTCTAGAACGTCATCTACGTGTTCATCCGGCTCTCATCGTACCCCTACTTTGTGTGCTTTTTAAATTTGCGATCATCGACACCATACTCAAGGAGACGGACGCAGATGTGACTGGAACAAACACTGCTCTAAATGTGCTGAGTATCTGTCTCTAGATTCCTTAACATTGCCACGGAAGAATTTCCTTCCTCCTTGCCCCCAGAGGAGTAATGATTATGACTAATTAAGACTGTAGAGACACACGAGAAAGATAACCAATAGACAGAGCTCTACAACGAGTTTAGCACCAAAGTAAGAGTAGTGATAGATAAATGATAACAAGAATGATCTATTCTATCCCTACATCTCTATCCACCAGTCCCGCAAAATCCAAATCATCTATAAAACAGTCTACAAGGGTATATTGTGAAAAAATGCAAGAAAAGCGAAAACCCAAAAACAACAACAAATCAAGCCCACAGCATTATCAAACGCAAGCACTCTTGGTCTGTCTCCCACGTACGCGAGTAAACCAGGTGATTGCGAATATCAGAGCGACATTAGACACCAAAGCAAATACGAGGAAGATGCCCCAATCTCTCCAGCGTTGACTGTACTTGTAGTCCATGGTCGCCGCATATTCGGAGCCGGTGGAGTATGGACAGTATCCACAATCACTCGTGGCATCAGGGTTGACCAAGTAGCCCGTACTGCGAGCCAGATAGTCTGCAGCATATGCAGCACATGTCTGTCCAGCAGGAGGGTCGAAGCGAGCGAGATCGTTGGCGGAGCAGTTGAGTGGAACAGGTTCCAGCAAATTGGCAGCACTACCACCGAAGAACCAGCGGAACGGATCGAGCCAATACAGCCAATTGCGGTAGAAGTCATTCAAAGAGGCATGCGGGATCAAAGTGCCGTTAAAGATCATAAGGATATTCCAGAAGAGTGCAGAGGCTAGACCACAGGTTTGCATATTGGAGAACATGGTAGCGAGGAGGAAATTCCACGACATGGCAAACAACCCCAGAGTTACAAATTGGAGGTATTCGTATCCCGCAATGGTTGTTTCATTGGTGTAGCCAACGGTCCAGTACATGCAGAAGTAAATCAAGGTAAAACCGACCAGCATGTATGGCACCTCGACGGTGAGCATGGCGGTAGTCAGAGCTTTCCAGGAGTATATGCCGTTGCGTTCGCGTCCTTCGAATATCTGCCATTTGGAAAACCAGATAGATTGGAGGTCGGGTGCGATGGCCGGGATGATCTGAACGATGATCAAAAGATTGAGAACATTGTTCTGTAATCCCTGAATGTCCGTCTTGACCATAAAGTAAGTGAACGAGATGAAAAGCTCGCACCATAAGAACTTGAAAAAGCGACTGAAGTTGTAGCTGCCATCTCTCCAGACAGAAATCCAATGACGCTTGGTAACAGCCTTGACCTGCGGCCACAAAGGCATGGCGAATTGTCCAGTACTAGCAGCAGTCGACTCAGCTTTCACAGCAGTCTTCTCATTGATAACCTGAATCGTCTGTTCGACCTTTGCCTTTTCAGGAGATTGCAGCCAATTGTCATGCCACACGGCAGAATTATCGGCACCAGAAACAGTAGAAATGATGAATTCGGCAGGATTCTCCGATGCATTCATATGAGCGCCATAACGATCAAAGTACTCGACAACCCTGGCTGAATCTTTGCCAGTTTCGCCAAAGTAGATTGTGCGACCGCCGGGCGCAAGAAGCAGGACATGGTCAAACATTTCGAACAGCACGCCGGAAGGTTGGTGAATAGTGCAAATGATAGGAATGCCTTCACGAGCGATCTTTTGGAGGAAGTAGACGACAGAGTACGCGGCTTGGGAGTCAAGTCCACTGGTAGGTTCGTCCAAGAAGAGAAGATAAGGCGGTTTGGCAGCGAGTTCGACGGCGATGGTGACGCGTTTGCGCTCTTCGACACCGAGACCACCTTCACCAGGAGTTCCAATCAGGGCATCAGCAATGGGACCGAGTTCGAGAAGTGCAATGATATATTCGCAGTATTGCATTTTCTCTTCGTAAGGCACATTGGCGGGTTGACGGAGTTCGGCGGAGAACTGAAGGGCCTCTCGGACGGTGGAAAAGGGTTCGTGGACGTCTTGTTGCATGGCAAAACCGCAGGATCTTCCAAAAGTGGCGTCAAGAGGCTGTCCGTTAAGACGCATGGCACCTTCGACTCTTCCTTCGCTCTTACGCTGAGAGATCGTGTCCAAAAGAGTGGTCTTACCAGCTCCAGAAGCACCCATCAAGGCAGTGAGTTGACCGGGACGGGCGTAAGCAGTGACACTCTGAAGAAGTTGCTTCTCTGCACCGGCAACATTGACGAAATAGCTGACATTCTCGAAGGTGAAAAAAGATCCAGAGGTATCAGTCTTGGCATGTTCGCTGACGTTGTCGTCGAAGTTGGTACTGGAAGAGGAAGAAGAAACGGGATCGGTTCCGAGATCGTGGGCGGTACGGCTGGGCTGTTTCTCGAGATCCTGCTCACCAAGGGTCATACCGCTAGAGTTGGCAGTCGTAGGCATGGTTTCGGTCTGAGCGCCACGTTTGAAGACATGACCACTGGCACCACCTTGCTCGCGAGCAGTGTATGCCAGACCAACAGCAGCAACAACGGTGTAGATAAACCACATAGCAATGATGATGCCGAAGTTTCTCCACAGGTGAGTTCTCGACATGTCGTAAGTCAGAGACAAGTAGGTCGAACCAGGAACGTCTGGGCTACCTTTGACAGAGCCAGGAAGAGTACAGCCTTGGTAGGCGAGATTGTCGTATCCAGGACCGCTAGGAACCATCTGAGCATCGGTGCAAGAAAGAGTAATGTCGTAGAACTCGTTGCCCATCAGTGCTTCCAGAGCCCAAGGCGAAGGTGAAATGCGACGAATCCAGCTGCCCCAGGCGTGCAGAGTCGGCCATGGAGGAGCGAAACCAGAGTAAGTCAAGCAAGGAGGAATGGCAGCTCCAGCCATCAACAAGGCAAGGTTGAGATTTGGTGCCAAAGCGCCAATCATGCGGAAGAGAGCGCTGGTGGCACCATAGTGAACCCAGACAATGAGCGAAAAGATGAAGAACTGAGAAGCCGTCTTGCCCAGTCCAAGCATGAAATAGTAGCAGCAAGAGAATACCAGGGCTTGGAAAAGCGAGATAGGAAGGTCGGCAATGGTCTGAGAGAGGACATATGCTGAGGGATGCGAAAGGCCCAGCTTTCTCTGCTTGACTACGATCGAGCGAGAAAGCACTGTAGCGGGAGTCTCGGCAAGTGCGTTCAAGAAGAAGTAGATGAGCGAGAAGAAAATGGCACCACCACGCTCGTAAGAGCCAGTGGCAGTCTTGGGAGCCATGTAGAAAGCAGAGCCGGTGATGACAGCGTTGACAGCGTTGAGCAAGAGAAGGGTGTAGAGAGTCTTGCGGTCACCCCAGGTGAGTTGATAATGGCGCTTGATGCCAGTCACAATCTGCTGAGGCAGAGAGTGTGGCTCGGCAGCCGACTTCGAGACACCAGATGCGCGTACACGTTGAACCTCGGCCTTGAAGTCGTTGACATAATCTGGAGTCGAAGCATGTTCGGAGCGGTATGCGGCAATGTCTCTCTGCAGCTCGTAGTAGAATCTGCTGTTCCTGAACGCTTCCGCGAATTCGTCAGGTGTCGAAGGTAGCGGGCCAACGTGGTCACTGCGAACGGTTCTCTCGGTCACAGAGGTGACGGCAGTCAAGAAATCCGGAGTAGTCTGTCTAGCCTCACAGTGGTAACCCATATCAATAAAGTATTGACGTGCATCTCCAGTCTTTCCAGAAAAGATCATTCTACCCTTGTATAGAACAAGTACGCGATCGAAGCATTCTTGATAGATGGACTCGGCGGTCTGGTACATAGTGACAATGTTCGCCATGCCAGTCTGCCTCGACATATCCTTGAGTAAACGGCAGAAAGCCAAAGCTGATGAAGAATCCAGACCACGAGATGGGTTGTCGAAACAAGCGACTGCTGGATTTGTCGTCAAGACCTCAGCCAAAGAAACACGCTTGCGCTCGCCACCAGAAACACCTCTGACGAAAGAGTTTCCGACAATTGTCTTGATGGTGTGAGAGATGCCAAATTTCTCGAGAAGCTTCGTTCGCATGTTATCCTTAAAGTCTGCTTTGGATGTCCCATCCTTCGCCGGCTTCCTCAACTCCAGGGCATAGTCTATTGTGTTTCCGACTGATAGCTTGGGGAAGTGGTTGTCTTCCTCGTTGTTGTAAACGATCTCCGATTTGTACAGCTTCCTCGCCTCAGCTGAAGAGATGGTCGAATATTGGACATCTCCCTCAACTCCGACAAAGGCTTCGATATCGCTAGCAATAGCTCGTAATGTAGTCGAACATCCAGCTCCAGGTGTTCCGAGTACTAGCAGAGTCTCTCCAGGATTGACGACACCAGAAACATCCTGGATGAGATTGAGGACGTTCTTCCTTCGGTTGCCAGCGAATAATTTGACAGCTTGGTAGGGTAATGTGATAATGTTCTCCAGTACTTGAGCGAAATCTGTTACTGTGTTTTCTTCCGCTGCTACACCTGTGACCGTAATGTTTTCGAACACGACACCGAGGCGACGGCCATCGGGTCGGTAGACTGGAAGATCATTGATCTGTGCAGAGCATTAGCCCATCGCCTCCAAGGTTCAGTTCTATTCACATACCTCTTTTTCAGCCATGATTGGAAGCCTGAGCGTAACACACTCCTAGAAATGGCTTTGAAGATGGCGAAAACGTGGAAGAACAGTTTTGTCCCCCATCCAGCAGGGGGACATCCATCCTATATATCCCAAACCCAACACGACCGATTACTAGATGTTTCCGCATCATTATCAAGCACAGGTCCACCCCCCGTTGCAAGCGTACGCGGTGCTGAGTTGAAAGCCGAGTCGATATCGAGACTTCGAAGCCTGTGATTGGCCACACCACCGAGCGGTCTCGGAAGCGTCCAAGCTTTTCTTGACAGCTCGGATGCAACGACCAATCAGAAGAGCTAGGCCGACCTTTTTCATTCCCGAAGGCAATTCCGCGACGATTCTGCCCACGATCTCGCCGAGAGTGATGTTAACATCTCTGTGACAGATTCGCCATGTGCCGTAGGGGTCCGTGTCAGGGACGGCAATCGTTCTTCGATGCTTCGGGAAGAAATGTGTCAAGAAAAGATGATGCAGAAGACGAGAGACGTCACACAAAGGACGGGTATACGGAACATCGACAAAGAGGCAGGCCGTGGTAAAGAATGAATATCTCGGATCAAGAGCAAGAAACGATGGTAAAAACAGAAAAACATTTGGTATCATTCTTTCCCAAACAAACGAACAGCGCGTCATATCCTGAGTCCATCTTTTTGGTGATGGACGACAAAATAAGAAAAAAGAAAAATTGACCAGGATTATACATTAATGAAACCACGATCCATCCATCCATCTTTCCTTCCTTTCCTCTGAAACCACATCTGATTATATCCCGGTCCCTCTGTTCTGTTGGTGTCCTATCTTCGTTATATCCCTCAGTCGTTCAATCCAAACAACTTCCTCAAACCTGAGAACTTCTTCTTCTTGGTCGCAGTGCTGGCCACGGTTCCCCCGTTGGCCATGCGGTTCAGATCGTTGCCGCTCATGCTGCGTCTGTTCATGTCCGGCCGCATAGTCTTCTTCATCGCAGGCACGCCATCGCTAGTAGTGGGCCTGGGTTCTGCAGCGGCATCATCATTAGGCGTGGCAGGCAAAGGCCAGTTCTGGGGTGTATTGCGGCGCTGGAGTTTAGGTTGTTTGGCCGGACTGCGGAGAGTTGGGGTGAGCGGATGTTGAGAGTCGACTGGAGAAGTCGGCACCACGGAGGAGCTGTTTCGGCGGAGGACGCTGCCGAGGAAGCCTTTTCGGCGAGTGGGGGTAAGAGGCACTTCCTGTCTAGGTGCACTGGGGCTTGCTGGGACTGGTGGTGGTTGAGGTACCCCTGGTTCACGACCACCGTTCATGGCTGCAACGTTGCGTTTGGCAATCTCCATGGCTGCGTCGATGTCAGATTGACTAGGGATAGCAGGCTTGGTGCTGGCTCTCCCAGCAATAGCCTTCTTTGTACCAGTGCGAGCTTCGTCTTCAGAGTCGGACAGATCGGTGGAATCTGAATCTTGGCCTCTACGCTTGGGTATGCCTCGGACTGGCGCGAGGTCGGACGGCATCTGCTTGGGAGGGCCGACAGGAGAGTCTTCCTCATCAGAGTCGGCAAAGCGACTGCGGAAGCCACCTCGAGGAGCATCGTCTTCATCGTCACTGTCCGCAAATCGAGATCTGAAACCGCCCGAGCTTTTCTTTGGTGCTGGCGCAGGTGCAGGCTTCGATTTGCCAAAGCCGGACATACCGAATCCGGACGAGGTTTTGGCATCACGCGAGGCTCGGTTGTTCTTTCCACGCATGGTGGGTGTGTTATCGACAGGTGCTCCTCGTAAGGACTGTCTGATCTGTTCACCATTGTTGCGACCCATGAACGAACCCGTGGGAGAAAGCGAGCGCAGACTGAATCTGCCACTTCCAGCTTTGGCGGGCGAGGCCACTTGTCTGCCACGTTCAGCAGGCGGCGGCGGCGGCCCAGCATCCACAGAACCAGAGCGCATTGAGCGCTTCATCGTGTACTTGCCAACTGAGTCAACAGTCGAGACGGAACCACGGCGCTTGTTCTTCTTGAAGCTGGACTCGGAGTCCGAATCGTAGGCAGGAAGGGGAGCAACAACTGGCTTAGTAGGTTTCTGTGCGGGCTGCAATTTGGCTGCGGCTGCGGCTGCGGAACCGGCTCCAGGTATGTTAGCTGGGGCAGGAGGGCCTGAAACTCTCTTAGAGACAGGCTTGGAGCCTGCGTCACCACGCATAGAAGTTCTCATAGAACCACCGTCGGAGCGGGCAGATCCTCCAGCACGCATGGAAGTGCGCATGTGCGTTTCGTTGGAGGAAGAAGAAGAAGGTGCTGCCTGCGGAGGAGGACCACGCATTGATTTGCGCATATGAGTCTCGCCAGATGTGCGCTCAGACTCTCCGGAGTCGCGCATTGACTTACGCAATGCAGGCGCACGCGGTTGCTCTTCTTCCTCAGGCTCGAAGGGATCGTCGCGAGGGGAGACGGGTGCAGGTGCGAATGTCGTAGGATTTGTTATATCCAATTGATCAACCGACTGCTGCTTCTTCTTAGGCTTGGGTGCAGACTCGACAACAGGGACGGTAATCGCAGCCTCCGCTTCGGCTTCGAGCTCCAGCTTCTTCTTCCTGCTCAGACTGCTCCAGTATGCGGTCGCCGAGTTCCAGTCGGTATTGTCGTTCATGAGCTGCTCCTCGGTAAGTGTAGATGCTTCGGGCATGGCTCTCGAAGGTGGAAGCGCGACAGCCGGACTGACTGGAGGGCTGGGGATCACAGCTGCAGGCTTAGTGACAGGGCTTTCGACGATCGCGTCAAGCGAAGCGAAACCACCGTGACCGAGTTCAGAGAGATCCTCTTCAGCATCGGCAAAGTCCTCACTCACGTCAGAGTCAGACTCGTAAATGGGTTGCAGTATCGGCGAATGACCGTCAACTGAAGTCTGTGCTGGCTGCAAAGTCACATCTTCATCTTCATCGCTAGAGTCGTTCTCAGACATCAGAGCTTCATCGCGGATGGCTTGTCTGGAAGGTCCTGCAGTCTTCGACTCTTCCCACTCATCCCAAGCTCCAGGCATGCTGTTGCGCTGCTTAAGTACAGGTCTTTGCACAGTGACTGCTTCCAGGGAAGGTTCTGGCTCCTCTTCGACTCCTGGCGTGGGAGGTTGAATGGCGACATCAGGTACAGCGAGTTCAATGGGATTTGCCTCAGGAGCCTCTACATGATGATTCGAGGGTTCTGCTGCCAGACTGGAAGATGTCTTCTCGTCGCTGGCGAGTGCTTTTTCGGCTTGGAATGGCTGTGCTTGCAAGTCACCTTCGTCTTCTGAGTAGGCCGAGTCAGACATGTCGGCCGATGTTTCTTTGCTTGTGACTTGTGAAGGCATTGGTTCGCTTGAGACAGGTGCCTGAGTTTCGGCCTGCTTGCCCTTTTGAGCGTAATGCTGAGCGAGCACGGCGCCCACGAGTTCATCGTTGGAAGCTTCGCGATGGTCTGGCAAGGTGCTTGCACTGTTAGTCATACTAGAGGACACAGTCTCGGTAACCTTTTCGGGCACTTCTGCTTGCTGCTGCTTGCGACCTCTGACACTGCTGAAGGATGGAAGCGCTGATCGAGGCTTCATGATCTCATTGATGTCATCGTTTGCCCACGATCCTGAGAGCTCCCTTCTTCCATTAGGGTCGGCAGCCGGTGGGACTGGAACACTACCATCTTCGCTGATGCGAACACTCTTCTTCCTCTTTGTTTGCTTGATGCCATCTTGTGAAGTCATGGACATGGTGTCAGATGTATCGCTAGGGGGAGCTCTAGGGCCACCATTGATGCCGACATTGGGCGAAATGTTTCTAACAGATGAAGCCGGAGACTGTCTAAGGGCCGATTTCATGGGTGAGATGGACCGAGGAGGGGGCTGATGTCTGACACTTAGAGGTGTCGCAAGTGACGAGCCTTCAACGAAATGGGCATGGACATTGCGCGAAGGGCTCGAAGAACTTGCACGCTGGCCGTTGCCTCTCGGGACGTCTAGACTGACGGCCCTCGGGCGGGTGCCTCCAGGAGCGACATATGCCTGTACTGGACCTTCAGATGTTGTGACAGTAGCCGGAGTGTCACGAAGCGACTTCATGAAGTTGTGCTTCTTTGGAGCCGGCTTGGGAGTGGACTGGGGCGTAGACTGAACTTCGGCAGTGGCTTCAGCTTCGGGGTCCTCGCGAACAACAGATGGTTGTTTGTGCAGAATACCTCCAGCAGCGCGAGGGGAACTTGGACTAGCGGAAGAGACGGTGCTTGGAGAAGGATTTACAGGAGTTAGGGAAGCACCATCAGAAGCCCGAGTGGCCACAGGAGGCACGACGGTCGTTCTCTTCTTCTTTTTCGGAGTGGTATCTGCCTGTGAAAGTTGCGATTGGGCCTGAACAGGCTCAGGTGGTGCAGTGCGCACAGCGGAACCTGTCGGAGCCGTGTTCATGGTGCCATTTGCCAGACGAGCGCCCTCGGTAACGGGTTTCTTGTTCTTTTTGACGGGCGCATTTGCGGCATTCTGCACGTCCTGTTGTATTTTCTTGGCTGCCGGGGATGAAAAGTCCAGGGCTGATTGAGGCCTTGCTGGGACGGGGTTTCCGCGAGGAGTTCCATTGCTGACCTTGGGCGAGGTGAACCATCCTACACTCGAATTTGGGCGGGGTGGAGGAGAAATGGCACGAGCAGGACTCATTGGGCGTGAGTAGTTGACGCCGTTGCTATCCTCTCTTTTCAGCTCAGGCATTCTGGGCAAATTCAGTTGCCTTCCGCTTCTGTCAACACTAGTATTGCGCTGAGCGCTTCTTGGGGTACTCGGACTCGGTAAGCTGATGCGGTTTGGGACGTCGAGACTAGCAGCTCTTCGCTGTGTCTTGACCAGGTTCTTTGGGATAGCGGGTACGGGAGGAGCGTCGGGCGCAGGCGATACGGCGTCTTGTCGCCTGCCGCCAGGAGAAGGGGATCGGAAGGTTCGATCCGACATGGACGAATTACTAGTCTGTCTGACCATGCTGTTTCTAGGATTGCCGCCCATGATAGCACCACTCCCTGTCGAGGACTGGGAACCTCTCCTGACCATGCGCTTGGTCTGGATGGATCCGATAGGTTCTGGTGAGGAAGTCTGGGATCGAAGGGCAGCTGCTGCGGCGGCGGATGATAGGGAAGCGGTCGACGGAGACTTGTTAAGAAAAGCGGCGCTCGCTGCTATCGCGGCCGAAGAACTGGGGGGAGGGCCTCGTGGTTGCGGCTGCACTTGTTGTGAGTACTTGTTACGACGATACATGTTGCATGTCGACGGAACTGACCGGCTGCGAGCTCGCGCGCTTGCGATTAAATAAAGGCATCTTGACGGCGGAGCGTCTATCGCTCAATTGATGTCTCTAGGAATGGCTTGATCGAAATTGTGCGTCTTGAGACGGAGTTGCGACTTTGTTCCAATGGCCACAGATTCCAGCGCGTCACAAACCAAACATGACGTGGGGAAGCCTTTTGATTGGAAGTCAGGTAAAAACTTGGACAAGGCTGCAAGCGCTGTGCAAGTCGTAAAACTGGCTATCCTGGCGCACAAGAATACTCGTAATGGATAGCGACTCGAAGATGCT
Source organism: Aureobasidium lini (assembly GCA_022813425.1). Lineage (NCBI taxonomy): Eukaryota > Fungi > Ascomycota > Dothideomycetes > Dothideales > Saccotheciaceae > Aureobasidium > Aureobasidium lini. The sequence continues at coordinate 51,063 of JAKLML010000056.1, read as the reverse complement.
AAGGAGCGAGGAGGAAAAGCGAAGACTCAACTCGACCGTTCCAACATGCCTCCTCGACATCTCCCACAAGCTTTCGCAACTTCCAGCCCATGACGATCCCGCGCGAGTGTGGATCTGATGATGGTCCGTGCGTTGTGTACCGCGAATGGGATTGAGATGCGACAACGACCTTTTGTTACCGTCCACTGCGACTCCCCGTTTAGCTGATGGAAGTGGCGCTTGGAGGAATGTTGTGTCTTGCAATTCCCTTGATTACTGTCACAACTCTGCCACAGTGTTCAATCTTGTTCGCCATACCGCGACTGCGCATCGCAGTCTTATTGTTCTGCTCGGTCCAATGGTTTGTTCAAGCATTCGTCATGCAGATCTATCTGCTCTTGGCCGAAATTCGAAGCCTCCGCGCATGGATTTGTCAAGGCCGAAATTTGATCCTAAAACATACAAAGAAACAGCAAGAGACATCAGAAGTTATTCTCGAGCGAGAGTTCTTTGTAGAGACAACGTTCGGTAGGAAGGCAGCCTTCAACATTGTTGCATCCCAAAACCGATGGGTTGGAACTTGGTTGCTGATCAGTCCGTTGATCCGTCTTCATACGCCGCTCCTACCAGGTTGATCTCCATGAGTCCCTCCGAGGAAGTCCTAATACGCTGATGAAGAGTAATCAAGATACCATACATAGATCAGTGGGGTTCCTGGGACAACGACGCGACTCAAGACCTCTTTCGCTGTGTTCTTTCCGGATGTGGTCGCTGGATTCAACTACAGTATATGAAGGCCTCCCAAGATGAACAATAACTCATGTAGGCACCAGACCCTCAAACCACCCATGGGTAGCAATAGACATACGCCAAATCTGCGACCATATCCTTGGTAGATACGCTCAGCACGCTCACATGTTGATCCGCAACCTCGGCAAAGCTGCGGACCCTGTTGACTCCTCTCTGACGTGACATGCATCTCCATATTCTATCAAATACTCATCTCCAACCTTCAGCCATTCATACAACCTGGATTTAAGCACAGGTGCTGCTAATATGTCATCACTTGAGCCTCTTCCTTTGCCCAAAGGCATCGAAGAATCATACATTGATTGCAGCGACTCCTGTGGCCTGGTATTCCATGTCATTTCTGCTGGCCAAAAGGACAGGCCCTTGATTCTCTTGACGCATGGTTTTCCAGAACTCGCCTACTCATGGCGAAAAATCATGCCGGCACTGGCAGCCAAGGGCTACTATGTCGTTGCACCAGACCAACGCGGATATGGCAGGACCACAGGTTGGGATACACGACCATTTGATCAAGTCGACTTGAACCAATTCACCATGACGAACCTTGTGAGGGATCTTGTATGCTTGGTCTACGCACTAGGCTACAAGGAAGTGCATTGTCATATCGGACACGATTTTGGTGCAGTTTCCAGTGCCATGACGCCTCTGATGCGACCTGATATGTTCAAGAGCTGTATCCAGATGTCGCATCCTCATCATGCGCCTCCAACTCCGACCCTTGGTGTAAAGGTTTCAGGGAAACCCATCACGAATTCAGGATCTACCTCGGAGGTCAAACCAGATATACAAGCCGAACTTGCGAAACTTGATCCTCCTAGGAAGCACTACAAATGGTACAATTCGACCTCGGGTGCTGCCAATGACTGGGAAACGCCATCGCAAGGACTGCACAAATTCCTGCGAGGATACTGGCACCTCAAATCTTCTGACTGGCCAGGCAATGACCCGACACCTCTAGAGTCATGGTCAGCTGCAGAACTGGGAAAGATGCCAAACTATTACATCATGCCAAAAGACACCAGTATGCCAGAGACAGTGGCCAGCATGATGAAGGGCGAGGATGACACAGCAACGACGAGATGGTTATCCGACTCGGACCTCGACGTCTACGTCAAGGAATGGCAGCGTATTGGCTTTCAGGGCGGATTAAATTGGTACAGAGCGCAGACAAGCTCATCAAAAGCACAAAAAGCGGACATGCTGTTGTTTGCAGGCAAGAAGATTGAGGTGCCTTGTGCTTTCATTAGCGGCGAACAGGATTGGGGCAATTATCAGCAGCCTGGTGCTCTAGACGGCTACAAGGAGAGTTGTGCGGACTTCCGAGGTAGCACGTTCATCCCACATGCGGGACACTGGGTACAGCAAGAACAGCCTGAGAAGATTATCGAGGCGGTGTGCAAGTTTCTTAATGGACTGTAGGATTGTAGATTGATAGAGGTCATCGGGTCTTGATGTGCATAAATATGCATGAGCGTTTTTGCGACTCGGGATAAATGACAATGATGGGTGCACGTGCCAAACGTCGACTTCGCTGCCTTTCCATGAACGAACAAAGAAAGATTGATAAACCGTCGTCTTTGGTCAGCTTCTCACCGACGACAAGAATTTCTTTGCAACACAAGCTCTCGACTCTCCCGACAGCTTCCACAGCTTCGTCTTCTCTTTCTTGTCGAGAGAATCGAAGAACAGAGCGACTTTCTCAAGGCGACGTCAGGGTCTTCTTTCCCCTCCAAGGCGGATAGCGAAAGTTCGGCCAGACCCCGCCTAAATCCTTCCTCTTTCTTCAGTCATCGACCACATCACCATCCTCCATCTTGGCTGTGCAACCACGACGCTTTCAACTCTCGCACTCTTCTACCCTTTCGATATTGATAAACCCCTCATTCGGCGACGATGGATTCGATGCGCAGTCTTAACACATCGCTGCCGCGCACCTCGCCTCGTCGCACCCAACAGCCCCCCGAAGAACTCCTGTCTGCCTTCAAAGCCGCCGCTCTCTCCGTCACAAATCTATACAAAAATGCTGCATCCGAGCAGGCAAGATCAAGAGCTGCTGGCTACCAAGATGCACTGGACGATCTGCTGTCCTTCCTCGACAAGGAAAATCTTGGCCTCGGTGACGGTGAAGGTTGGAGAGTGAGGCAATGGGCAACTGAACGCTTCGACGGGGGTGTCTCTGGAGGTCGCGAAAGTGAAGATGAGGAAGAGGAACAAGAAGAGCCAGTCCGCAGTTCTAGCCCAGAGGTTGCGAGGAAACCGACCGTCCCGCAAGAACAACTACAACCTCAACCTCAACCTCAACCTCAACCAGAGCCCGTCATCATCAACTCTGAACCTGTTCAGCAACAACAGCAGCAGCCACAAATTCTGCGCTCAGACATTACAGTCCCTCAATCAGACACTTTCTCATTTCGCTCCTCAATGGCATACCCCCCTCCACACCACGACCGAGAAGTCGACATGGACGGCACAAACAGCATACCCTCCGACTCTCCAAACTCAACAACCTCCAACACAAACAACCCAGTCCGACTCGAAGTTCACCCTAGACGAAGAAACAATCACAATCACAACCGCTCAAATAATTCAAACTCCAACAGAATAGCCTCTGTGAACCTAGGTTCCCTTGGCTCAGGAGCCGGCTCCAAGCGCAAAAACTTGGGCGACTTTTTCGACATCTCCGGCTTATCATTTGGCAATAATGGAAGAGATGGTTCTGATCGTGGAGGAAAGAGGGGAAGACATATCTAAGAGCTTTTCTTCCCTGGATTGATTCTGCGTTTTTCCTCTTTCTGCCACTGCACTGCGTCGCATCATACAACATACCCCCAAATACCCATTAGTTCTTGTTAGATCATTATTCTTTTCCTTTGTCTGCGATCTTCGGGGAGATCAAGGAAGTAATGAATTACGAGATTTCCCTTTTGTCCTTTTTTTTTTTTTTTTGTCATGCTGGTTCAGGCTTCACATTCCGCCTTTTTCTGAATCTCATGTCTTCTGGTTTCTTGCATAACAGCGTGCGGCATATGAGATGGCTGACTGTTTTCTTTTCTTAATGCATACCGAATGTGGTACTTTTCTTGTCAGCATGGAGGAATGACCCTGCTGCATGGTTGATGTTTCTGATTTTGATATATACAATGTTCAGTTCCGTGATCGATATCCTACTTCAGAAAATACAACACGAGAAGTTTGTCTTCGTCATCTGTATCTTTCTTGCCGTCTCTTCCCGTGTTGAGCTGCAGTGGTGCCTGAATGACATGTTTCTTTGCATGTGCATATAAGGCTGCTGACAGCTTTGTCTTCAACCCGAGTTTTTGCAGTTCTTCGTATGCAGGTCCCCATGAGGATGTTGCAAGTAGCCGTGATCTTACATCTCCACCTTCCACTATCGTACACCACCTGGTCTCATCAAAGTTCTGCTAGTATACAATCTTTCTCGAACTCTGTTCCTAACCTTTCCCACCTGCTTCCTCACGTCGAGACCAGAGAGTTGGAAAAAGGCAAGTTTACATAAACGCCCTCCACAAACCCAAACCAACCAACATACCACTTAACCCAGTGATTCCCAATCGTCGTGCAGCCATCGTAAGTCTAGAACCAGATTTCATGATTTCCGCTTCTCTGGTGCGTAATTCTCTGTGACCGGACCAGTATGTATATGCTCCCAATGTGCCGAATGCCGTGGCTCCTAGACCACCAAGAAAGATCAGTAAAAGGTAGCTCTTTGGAAGTACAGAGCAGGAATATTCTACCCATTACTCTACAACTCAAACAATCATAATCCGCTTGTTCTTTGGCGAGGACTTTTTTCAGAGGCAAGGGTGCGGTGTCTTGGGATGCTAGTTTGTTGTAGATTTCTTGGTGTTTGGGGTCGTTGGGTGGAGATGACATTGTTGTGTGTTGATGAGGTGTGGGAATGGGCGTTTGGAATCGACGTTAATGGTGGATTATCGAATGTCGGATGGCTGACTTGATTGATAATGTGGTATGGATGGCTTTGATGGATTGCATGGCTCGGCTTGTGAGAGATTGAAGACGCCGGATCAGGGACCGAGAGATGCTAGACTCGAAAAGGAAAGGTCGGAAACAGAATAGACAGGACGAGACACGAGGCCTTGTGGGTCTTCTTGGCTGCATCCTCCACTCTCCGTCGACAAACTCCCCTGGGCCCTGTCTGCTCCGTCCTTTGCGCAACACATCGGATCTTCAACGACAAGGGCCAGCACTAATAACAACCTTGTATTAACCTCAACAGCAGTCACTCGTTTTTTGCTGTTTCTTCTCACTCTCGCTTTCTCTTCCCTCTTTGCAGCTGCGCAGGTCGTGTGTGTTTTATACTTCGTTCATACTCTCTTACGACTTCGCTCACCCTTCCCCTCTCTCTCGCGCCGGCCGTTGAAAAGTGGTCGATTTCGCGATAACAAAGGCTATCCACCCCTCGCCATCTGTGTGAACCCGTCGCCTTGTTACACGACCAGCCTCCTTGATTAATTACTACTTCTGCTACAAGGCACAAAGGGAACAAAGCAACTCTTCCTTGTTCAGGGCCTTGTCGTTCTTGTTCCCCCGAGATTGCGACGCCGCCGCCGCCTCCTTCACTCTCCCAAATCCACACACAACAAAGAGCTTTGAGCTCGACAACCCTCGTGGCTATGGATTCTTCCTCTTTCTCGAATGGTGCGGATTTGTGTTTCCCTTCTGGACCTGTTGGTCAACAACATGATGCATCATACTGACATTCTATTATCAGTGCATCCTCATGTGGAAAAGGCATTGCACAACCTGTTTAAACGTAACTGCGTCGACTGTCCTGGAACAACACCTTCTTGCCCGTCATGTTCGGGAGGCAAAGTCTGCTCACTAGTACCTCAATCTTGCGACACTTGCGCATACACGACTTGCGTCACATCAAATGATGGCAGCCCTCACCACTCCGGCCCCAATGTTGGCGCCATCGCTGGAGGAGTCATCGGTGGTATCATCGTCGTTGGTGTATTGGTATTCTTCTTCTACTGGAAAGTGATCCGACCGCGCCGCATCAAGTTGGAAGATCAATGGGAAGAGGAGGATCAAGCCGAAGACCGCAAATCCGCCTTCAACATGCAACGCTCCGAACGCGCTTCAGTACACACTGTGCACTCCGTCGCCAACAGTATTCTCAGCCGCGCTTCCAACTTCATCCCCATCGCCTATATCCCTGGCGTTATGAACAGAGATGGCAGAGAAGAACACGTTCCCCCGGTCCCGCCAATTCCTGCCGCCCACGGCCCTCCTGTCAGCGGTGGCTCTTCAAACGGAGAAGCCCTCTTCTTCCGCCCTCAAGACCTCCGCGATTCCACATACTCGGATACTTCCTCCCTCGACAACCGCAGCACCTTCTTCGGCCGCCCCAGTATCACTCCCTCGCTCGCCCGCAGCAGTATTGCAACCTACCGCGACGATGCAGTCATCAACCCAATGCCCGCGCAAACCGTCCTTCGCGGAAAAGCAAACGTCGTCAGCGTAAAGAGTGGAAACAGCGGAACACCTACCTCTACACCCCCCAACAGCACCCCGGCCGAAGAAATTGCGAATCCACTCAACCGCAGTGCCAGCGGCAGGAAATTGAATATTGTCATGCCTGCCTCTAGCGACTCCGTCAGATTAGGATCCTCAGGCTCTGACTCCTCACAACAGACACTCAGCAGTGCAAGTTACGGTAAACCCACCCTCCTCACTGTGGGCGGGAAACCAAAACCCAAAGGCAGATTCCCTGTTTCTCCCGACTCCTCCGCCACAGCAAGCCCAGCACAAACGAAACCGAATGTATCATCACCACTCGCGTCTTCAGAAGCAACGACACCGGATGCGGAATACGACGCTTCCCCCTTCGCCGACTCTGCTTCCATCTCTTCACCACCTCAGAACCCTAAGCGCACGCCCGGTGGTCTTTCAGCTGTGATTGAGGAAACAGCGTCGAGTAGGGGCAGTTTGCCGAAGGGAAAATTCAGACAGAGTCAGCACATGCAGCCTAGAGGGCAGAGTCCCTTTGGTGATGAGCATGAAGCTTGATGATTGAGCCTCTACACTGCATCTTCCTTTTGCTTCTTCACTTCTTCACGACCCACCGCTTATTTCCGATTCTTCCGACTTTTCCGACTTGTTCATGTCCTCCTATACTCTGCACCTCTCACCAACATCACCTCGACGACACTTCTACTCTTCCTCACGTCACACTCTACCACGACAATCGAAACCTCTTTGCTACCTTTCTTTTCTTTTTTTTCCCCTCGATTCATGGTCCCGGCGCATGCGAACTTCATCATCTTTACTCTTGCGCTGGACGTTCTTGTAGATGGACTTTTTCTTCTCTCTTCTTTTCTTTAAAATTGGGTGGCGGCTTTTGCACTTTTGCACTTTTGCACTTTTGCACTTTTGTTGCTCTGCTTCTATGCTTCCTTCTAGCGTAGTGTTTCTTCTTGGTTCTTTTCGATATGCAGATATGCAGATGACTATCCACCTTTTTCGAAAACTTTCACTTTTTGTATTCTTTCGTTGTTTGCGGTTTCCTCGTGATCATGGTTCCTTCTATGCTTCTTGTGATATGATTATTCTCGTGTTGTGTTCTTCTTTTTGGTGAAAAGCTTGGAATATCCATCTACTTTTAGCGAAGTATCTACTTTTCCCCATCCTCTCTGTCTTCTCTCTCCTTCTTCTCACTTCTTCTCACTTTTCGTTCTTGGATGCCTTTCAAGTTATTTCGACACCCGGGTTTGTGATGTTGAGGGTGAAGGATTGAGGTGGATGAGTGGATATCCAACCTTCATTCCCGTATTGGTTTACAGAAACTTTTAATCCAACTTCCCTTATCCTCCACTGTCTATTTTTGTTTTCTCTCATCGCTGTTTGTGCATCTATATCTTTGCCAAATCCTGCGATTTCAGGTTTCCGGATTATCAAGCGGAGGGAAGGGAAGGTTGACCATGGAGGTGGTAGAGATGGTCGTAATGCCATCGTCTCTGCTCTTCCTGACGTGGATGCGGTGGTGGTGGTGCTAGTGGTCGCTGAGATGTTCTCAGTGCTGAAGAAGATTGGCGCTTGTAAAGTACCAGAAACTCTCTTCAACACTGCGGCTAGAGCTGGATATTTTCCCACATTTCCCTGCCCTTGCCTCTCTCCTATGGAATATTTGTCTTCCCAGAAGTATGCACTAGCGGAATCGAGTACGATTGCTAATTTTCTGTCGAAACTTTTGTTGCTTGGGTTGAGGAAGTGGGTTGGGAGGGAAGAGATTGTGGAGATCAAGGAGGATAGAGAAGGGGGTTGGAAGATGTGGATGTGGGAGAGAGCGGTATGGGTGAGCTCTTGGGCTTTTGTGAAGGTTATGGATGGATGTAGTTGTTGGATTCGATGGAGGATTATTTGGCTGAGGCGGGGGATTGAGATTGGTGAGGTTGCTAGGAGAGCCATTGCTGTTGGTTGGGTGGATTGTTGCGGATGTGGTCCTGGGTTTGGTTGTGGGTCTTTCAGATGTTCGAGTCGTTCTTTCTGGAGTACTGTTGCCTCTGGATCTATTTCACCATTTGAAGTTTGGTCCTCTGAGGTCTCCGTTTGCTCGATCATCTCTTGGCCCCCTGTTTCTCTTGTGTCGTCTTTCGTGGAATCTTCCGCTGAAGCATGATGCTGCTCATCATGATCCGTCAAGTCTTCAAGAACCAACTGGGCAATGATCCAGTACAACAGCTCCGTCTTTCCAGATTTTGGTACCGGACTTGTGATTTCGATGATGGGAGGTGCGGGTACCGACGATAGATTCGTAGGGTCAAATCGTGGTGTGTTGGTTGCGAGAAGCCTGTCTAGAGCAGGAATGCCGAGTTTTGAGTTCGCTGATGGGTCTTGCAAGAGTCGAAGAGTTGTCAGGAGCTTTTTGAGAGCACGAGGTTAGTACATGTAAATCATGGAGGATGAAGTGAAGTTGTATTGTCGTAAAGGCGTTCAGGCATGATAATCATCTTCTCTCTTTTTTTCTTCATGGATTTGTTTCTTACGCCTGCGAGTGACTAGACAATTGGAAAGAATGAAAACAGAAATCGTGGTGGTGAACAAGAAACAAAAAAGAAATATCACAAAACTCACCTCATCCAACCTCTGACTCCGCACCATCCCCAGCTCCCTCGTTCCCAAATCCTCAGCCATTGCTCGCTACTTCCTCCCTCTTCTACCACACTCTCCTCAACTCCCTATCAAATTCCACTCCACCCTTCTAACCTCTCTTGACGCCTTTTGCTCTTCTCAAAGAATGCCCCCCTCAATCTCACCCTTCCACCCAGCCGACCTGGAAGCAAAAACAAAAATCCTCCCCTCCGGCAAACTCCGCAAACCCGAAAACCAACACCAACTAAACAAGTGCAAATTGCAAGAATTGGTGCAATTCGATTGTGAAGTAAAGGGGCACAAGAAGCATAAGAATGGGATCGTGGTTTGTGCGCCTATTGTGAGGGTGTTTAGGAGGTGAGTTTTCTGTTTGATGGAGAAGGCGGGAAAGCTGGGGGATAAAAGCTGGGAGTTCGGAAGATGGGTTGTTTGTGAGTTGATGCTGACTTTTGATGGGTGGGTGGTAGATGTAAGGATGGATTGACTGTTGAGACGACGGCTTGGGAGACGGAGAATTGAGTGTTGATGGTTTGGGTCTGATGGCGTTGGTGGGAAGTGGATAGGGCATGGAGGTCGACAGGCGTCACTGGGAGTTTTTCTTTTTGTTTTCTTTTTTCTTTCTCCGCTCGGCGCTCAAGGCTGGCTAGAATGGAAGGAGCATATCACGTTCCAATCATGAAGGTCGACGAAGCAAATGCACTCAAGCTACTGGCTGATACAAGACGAACACAAGAGATTGACTGCAAGCAAGAAAGTGTGTCGTTTTGGGGGTATCTTATTGACTGCCTTACGAGTTTTGATGCCATTCCCAGACCCAGCTAAAAACTCCATTGACCGACCGCAGAAGTAATAGAAGAACGCCTCGCTAAAGATGTGGGTTTTTGTTCCGGATCAGATATACACAGCACCCCTCCCTCTACGCCAGTGATTACGGTCATGGTTGACCATCAAGCCACCACCTTCCCGTATCAAATCGGCCGTGCTGCTGACTCTTTCACCACTGTCCATGCACCCTTCCAATCTGAGATCACCATCTGCGTCCTTTTGCGTTGGAACCTTGTCCTCGTCATCCAGTAGGTCGGAGATTGTGTCTTGCCATAGCTTGTCCTTTGCTTTGTCGACTGGAGCCTGGCGTGAGCGGGCCTTGTTGGCGGCAGTAAGTTTACGCAGAGCATGTTCGGCTTGTACGCCTTCGTCGGTTGCGCGTTCGCGGATTCTTCTTGGATCTTGTTCTCGTTCAGTGAACACAGCAGTGCCTTGCCATGCGTGACGACTTGGTAGCGGTGGGAAATGTGAAGGTATGTATCCGTATTGCTGCGTGGCTGGTGTCGCCAACTCTCGTCCTAACATGGGTGCCAGGTTTGGCGGTGGGGCTTCTGACGGCCGTGGAGGAGGAATGGTAGGGTTTGAAATGTCGTTGGGTAGGCGCAATTGTAGATGGGGTTCCAGGTGATGTGATTCCAGGCCGGCTTCTGCGAGTGCGAGGATAAAGTCTTGCGGGATTGCTGTCGTCCGGCGTGAGGTTGTCATTGAATGCTTGACGGTTGTGAGGAAGTTCATCATGTCTGGTTGCCTCGGATCAGCCACTTGCGCCTGGTGTGAATGTCAGAGGATGCGCCTCACATTCTTCAACCTCTGCACGAAACATTTCCAGAGCTGAGGGCTTGACACTTTCATAGCCGACTATGGTCAAGGCGGTGCAGATGGAGCGCAACAGCTGGGCCTGGATGAAAGCCTCATCTTGCGCCGCGGGCTCTGTGTCGGCCGGCAGTTGCTGTATGTGACTGAGATGATGTGTGCGCTTTGTTTTTGAGCCGGCTCTTCTTCTTTTGAGTGGATTTGACGGTACTGATGACATGTTTTGTCTTGTGGTGGTCTTTGGAGATGATGTAGCCTTGCGACCAGAGACAAACTGGCTCGGATCTTGCCGTTTCAGCCATCCCGCCTTGGCCAGGGCCGTAGCCCTGTTGTCGTATCCTCTCATGATTTCGACTATGTTTGTAGACAAAGTAATAGAAGACGGATGAGTTGAGAAGCAAAGACAAGTTGTTGAGTTCCGTGTTTGAGCTTGTGTGAGAGTTGTGTTGGTCGTCGCTGTGTCGAAACAATCTTGAATGTTTTGGCTGTCACATGTCAGGGTCCCTCTCTGCACTCTGCATCAACGCCGTGTTGGAAAGTCACTTTAGGAGAGATGAGAGAGAAGACTTCGGCTCACTTGATCTTGAACATTACTCCAGTTAGGTATATTTCAGTCACAGTGCGCACAAGAACCAACAGACCGGTGAAGCACGCCCTCTGAATCTGGTCGCCGTGTCTCTAGAAGAATGCCACCAGATGCGCAAAGAACTCCTACCATCAACCAGCTGCTTACTATACTTCTCACTGGCTCTATTTGTCGCCTTGCTTTTGCTTACTGCTAATTTTCACTTTGTCACATTGAATTCCCAAAAAGATGCATCGTGTGCCGTCGGATCAATGGTGCAAGAGTCTGCAATGAGGACCATTTTTCGCAAAACCGGCATATCTCGGCAACGTCGTATCCAGATCCTCTGAGGCTCAGACAAAGCACCAAGCATATTATTTCAAACAATCTCTAACATCTCTCAATACCACAAATAGTGGTGCTGATGATTTATCGTCTCGGATGTTTCTAAAAATCGTGTATGGGTGATGACCCTGGTTTCTTGGTATGCGAAGCGGGAGGAGAATGACGTAGCGCTATCGCACGATCTCGCTGCGCGATAAAGTGGCAGGAGGCGCCAGGATTAAGCGATCGCTTGCAGACGTGCAGAAGGAGGCAGGTCCTTGTTCACCGACATCTCGTCTCTTCTATCGTCTGTTATCGTCGCGTGACAACTCGTTGCATCCTCCCCTTCCAGGAAACATTCTCGTCTTCGACCTGTTGCCTGGACTCGATCTTTGAACCTCGAGTATCTCAACGAGCGACTCGCTCTTTCAAGTCGACTCGCGACTCTCATATACACATATCAAACATGACGCGCCGCATGGTCTATGGCATCGGCCTTTGGGTCTTCCTAGCTGGTATACTGTCGCCAGTTCTGTGCTCTCTGACCCTCGCTAATGCATTCACAGCCGTCGCCCTAACCTTCACCTCCATGGCCCTGCCCTCCTGGATCTCCTACACCTCACCCACAACCTCTTCTCAAAAACCCATCCACGTATCTTACGGTCTGCACCGTCGCTGCTCCTCCCTCTCCGGCTCCTGCACACCCTTCCCAGTCTATGAAGACTGCCATGGCGAAGACAGATACTTCTGCTCCATGTGGAGAAGTGTGGGCTTCTTGATGAACTTCTCAGTCGTCCTGGAATTGGCTACCTTTGTGGCTTTTGCGGTTGTGTTGTTGGGAGGTAGGAGCAACAGAGAGGGTGGATGGAAGATGTGTGTTAGTATGCTTGGTGTCGTCATGGTGTGCCAGATCGCGGCTATGGCCATTGTGGTATGTGGAATTGCGATACGATATGACATGCTGGTGAGAGATATGCTGACTACAGTGCGATGTAGGCCTTCCTCTTCGACCACGACAATCGCTTCTTTGTTGGCTGGAAGTTGGATAAGAGTTGGATTCTCTGCACGGTTTCTTGGGTCGTGCTGTTGTTCGACATCATCGGCATCAGTGTTGCTGCTAAGATGATGCCAGCCGAGGACGACTACGAACCTATTCCCGACAGAAGATGAGAATACACAACAAGCCATCAGTGCGATCTTCGCTCGCAAGCACATAGATATTGTTTCTCGATCACCGACTTTACGACTACACATGGATATACACTTGTTTCTCATTTTTGTCCCTGCACTTTTCGTCGTCAGCGTCTCTTCTATTAGCGACTTCCCAAATTAATCCTTCTCCTCTTATAACTCTCCCGTCAAGAACTGCGCCCTCCCTAACCCAAAACTCCAATCTTCCTTGGTGTTAGCACTACAACTAACCACCAAATCCGTCTTTGGCACTCCACATTCATTTTCCAATCTTTCCGCCAATGCTGCATAAATAGCTTGCTTTTTCTCCGCATCTCTTCCTTGTTGAAAGATTTGAATGAGGATCAGCTTGTCGGTGCGCGGGATGGAGAGACCGGTGTCTTCGAAGATTAATTCGTAGGGTTCGTGTTGGGTTATCACCTTTGAGCGAGGAAGTTAGTTGAGCTGCTTGAGATGAAGTGGAGAAGGGTTAGGACGATGATAGCAGAGGGGAGAGAAGGTAGAAAGGACGGAGGAGGAATAAGCATACTTGATAGCGATCTCTAGGCGGTGCTGCGAATTTATCCAACATGATCTCTTGAACCACATCAGCGAGTTTTTTGATCTCTTCGGGCGTGCGGACGCCTTTGATCATGTCGATTTTCACAAGAGGCATGGTGTGTGTGTTTCTTCTAGTCTCGAATTAATTGATATGAGATGATGGCTTAGACGAGTTGGGTGATATCGACAGCTGGAGGTTTATATATGAGCGGAAGCCGATGTTGATATGTACCTATAGTTTATATACACTGTTGCTATTAGCCGCACTACCCGCACCGTGATGGTTTGACGATGATGATGTTTATTGAAGGGCCTCGTCATAGCCTCATAGGTGGTGATATCGTCCGGGGCAGCGGTATCGGGAAACTTTATCGCGAGTTTGCCGAGATAGGCAAGGTTGCGGGAGCAGGCAAGCTACTTTCCCGAGGTACGGATACATGCTGCGATAAGGGCTATCGGTCATCTTTGCCGTGTATTGACACCTTTGCCTAGAGAGTAGTAGTACTGCTCCATCCTCCAGTAAGGTTTGACACAAAGGGCGTGGATGTTACGCTTCAACTTGCTTACTTGGGACTACGTGTTCTGTGTAACAGCTCCACCACTTCTTGGACTTCTTAACATTCACTACATCTAGCCTTCCATAGCTATATCACCTCCACTTCTCCGTCCTCTGTTCTTCCTGTTGACAACAATCGCTAGCCATGTTTCTCATATACCTTGTCCCATTACTATCCCTCATCTACTTCCTCTACACCCGCCTCACCTCCCCTCTAGCCAAACTCCCCGGCCCACTCTACACACTCTTCACCCCCCTCTACCTAATCTACAACGAATTCACCGGCAACCGCCGCCTCTACATTCATTACCTCCACACGACCCACGGCCCCATCGTCCGCCTCGGACCCAATGAAATTTCCTTTGCGAGCTATGAAGCCATGAAGGAAATCTACACCTCGGGCGGCAGTGGCTTTGACAGAACGGAATTCTATGAACTGTTTATGCAGTTTGGGACGAAGACGCTGTTTTCCATGCCGCCGAGGGGGGAGCATAGCAAGAGGAAGAGGATTCTTGCTGATAGATATGCGAATACGAATGTTATGAGACCGGAGACTATCGAGGCGTTGACTGTGAGGGCGAAGCGATGTCTTCAGAATTGTTTGGCTGAGGATGGGGGTGATGCTGATGTTTATGTGAGTTGTAAAGAAGTGTTTGACGAGAGAGCTGTGCTGATCTTGGTGATAGGTGCATTTGCATTGTTTTGCTCTGGATGGAGCGAGTCAGCATTTATTCGCTCCCAATGGCACGAATTCACTATCTGACCCTGAGGATTTGAAGATCATGGAGGAAATGTCTTATGCAGACAGCCTGCGAGGTGAGCTCGATTCACCACCCCGTCTAGTTACAGTCTGGATGCTGATATAATCTAGCACCGTATCTGGAATACTACGCACCTGGACTAGCGGCCTTCTTCGACAAGTTCAACTCCAAGCGCTCAAGATCTGTCCCTCTAGCCAACGACTTCGTCCTCGGAGCAGCGAAAAAATCAAACCCGGCATCCTACTCGCTGATAACAAAACTGCATTCCAAAGCTTCTGATCTGGAAGAACTTTCCGCACCGGCAGAATGCATGGATCATCTAGCCGCCGGCATCGACACCACAGGTGATGGATTATGTTTCCTCATGCATGAACTCTCCCTGCCTCATAACATGCATATCCAACAAAAGCTGCGGGAAGAAATCAACAGCAGCGAAGGCAAGAGCTTTGATCAACTACCTTATCTGGATGCGGTGGTGAAAGAGGGATTGAGAGTCTTCCCACCCATCCCCATGAGTTTTCCTCGCTATACTCCGGACTCTGGAACCACTTTGGATGGCTACTATATCCCCGGTCATGTGATTGTTTCTTGCCAGCCTTGGACTTTGCACAAAGATCCCACTGTCTTTCCTTCGCCGGAGCAGTTCAATCCGCAACGATGGCTTGAGGAAAAGGGGGAACTTGAACGTAACCGTATGTTCTTTGCTTTCTCGCAAGGTGCAAGAGGATGTATTGGGAAACATCTTGCTTTGGCTGAGATGAAGATTCTGTTGCGAGAGGTTTATGGAACATATCAAACGAAGCTGGGTAAGGAGAAGGCGGACATGCGATTGGATGATCAGATCATTTCTAGCAGACCCAAGGGTCAGAAATGTCGATTGGCTTTCGAGAAGGTTGTATAAGATAGCCTTTGCAATAAATCTGTGTTCGTTTCTTTCTATGTCTGGAAGCTCATGCCTTTTCCAGAGCGTAGACTGTGTACTTTACTCCGGCAACCTCGACATTCGTATCTTGTCTCCAGCTCTTGGTGTCGAAAACTCCCTCCCCCAACTCCTTGATCGAAGGCAATTTTTCACCAACAGCATACTTTTCCACCCACTTATCACCTTCTTTCTGCTCTCTCAACGCATCAAACTGCCCTTCCCCTCTCTTCCTCAACACTTGGTAATACTCTCCCACCTTTCCCACAAACGTAATGCCATTATCATCCTTACTCCTCAGAATCCAGGCTGGCTCGTTGGAAGAAGGAACATCAATGCCTCCCCAGACTTCTTCGTATGCTTGCACTTCATCGTTGTTGTCGGGGTTTGGCATGGAGCCCTTTTCTAATGCGTCACCATTGGGCAAGTCTTCGAATTCTCCAATGTCGTCGTGGGCTTCGGTGTTTTGGGAGCAGATTTCTTTTGCCCACTGGCATTTTACTTGGTTCTCTCTTAGCCTTTGTTCCATCTCTCTACGTCGTTTAGTGAGGGTAGAGGGAAATCCTTACGTGGTGACTCGGAGAGAATTGTGCGTTTTCCGGCCATGGCCCAATCGATGCTGCCATCGGATTTCAAGATGCGGAGGTCGACAAAGTAGTTGCCGACGTCGAGGACGAGGGTTGAGGTCGGCTCGGAGGGCTCACCAGGCACCCAGCGGAGGGACTTGCGGTAGGAAAGTTGGACGACCATTGTGCTGTTTGATGAGGAAGAGCGAAGAAGACAAGAGATCGAGATGTATACTACAAGCACTTACCGGGGCAGAGAAGATTATAAAAGAAGTCAACCTCCACTCAACTCTTACACATGCCCTTCTCAGCTTAAAGACATCAACACGCGACACACGTTCAACGCGACATCAAGGTGCTAGCGTGAGATCCGAGGTATATCTCGCCGGGGTCACCAATTCCCCACACCACGCCGACATCGCCAAGAATCTCCTCAACTTTCCCCTTTCGGCCTCCGATAGCCCTACCCTTGCACAAGTCTCTTTCCAGACATCACAGTCATCCTTCAGGCAAAAAAGCTAGCTTGCAGAGTGCAGAAGAGAAACCCACTCTCAAATCTGACAGCATACATTGACAAACCAAACAACTTATCAGAATGCGGCGTAGACCACCTTGATTTTCCTACCCCCGCCCACTGCAGAAAAGTCACAGCTCGACAGACACCTGCCTAAAATGGCCGAGAGGGATTCTGAAGTGCTTGAAGCTTCGACATCGATATCAGCCACACCTGCATCTTCTCCTGCAAAACAAGCTCCGGCGACTCGCGCAGCACAGCACAAAAGATCTTGGAGTGGGTGTGCGAGGTGTAAAAAACGGAGGCAGAAATGTGATGAGAATAGACCAGAGTGTGGGAGGTGCAAAGCTGCTAATGTGGAATGTGTTTATGAGGTCAAGTTGAGATGGGGTGGAAGAGCGTTTGGTCAATCGAGGTTTGGAGCGTGCATTTCTGATACTACGACGGCTTCGAAAGACAAGGTCAAGAAACTTGGTAAGAATGCTTCGAGAATGTTGGGATGATCTTCGGAACTGATGATGGTATAGGTAGTGTGGATAAGGGATTCATTTACACTGTCAACAGCTTCCAAGTTCAACCTCAGCCTCCGAGGGTCACTGCTCCTCCAGCTCCTGTAGCAGAGGAATCGATACCTTTTGAGCAGTTTCTCGAAGAGCCGAACTTGCAGGACTTACCACCACTTGATCTGGACCTGGACAATTCTTTGACCTTGATTCCTGCAACCTCACCTGATGGTATACAACTAGACGACTACGACATCGACTTCTTCCCATTATTCACACCAGTCGACCCATTCGTCAATCTTGGAACACTAGACCGCTCCCTACTGGACCACTTCATCAACGGAACCTCACACGTCATCTCCTGCCACTCCAAAGTCCAAGAAGACGTCTGTCGAGTAATCGTCCCAGCAGCATTACAAAGTCCTACCCTCTTCTACGCCACAGCAGCTCTATCAGCCATTCACCACAAATCACGACAGGGCTTCGACAGCAACACCCTCCGTCAAGATCCCCTAATCTCTCGCCTCCTAACCAATAGTCTCTTCGGTCTTCAAAGTGATCTCCTGGAAAAAGACGTCAACAAAAGCAGTGTCCTCCTCGCCACCATCCGCACACTCTTCCTCTGCGAAGTCCACGCCGGGGGCGACAGACCCGGAACCTGGCGCGCTCATTTCGAAGGCGCAAAAGCTTTGATGCTGGATATAGAGTCCTGGCAAGGCTACTCTTCAAAACAACGAGACAGCACGAGATACTTTTTGAAACGCTGGTACAACATGACCGAATCTTTTGTGGCGCTCACGACCGACGGTCTCGCTTCTGGCCAATTGGCGAGATTCGGCCACCCACGCACCCTCGACGGCGATGAAGAGGAAAAAGTCTATCTCGACGAATACGCAGGTTTCGCCACAGATCTGACACCTATATTCCGCGAAATAGGCGCGGCGGCTTGGGAACGACGGAATGAAATTCAACCCACCATCCTCGAAGAAGGAGATTTAGACGAGGAAGCTGCGTCACTTGCAACTTGCATCTGGACACGATTGGACGAAGCCAAAATCGCACCACCGAGATTTCGCCCTGGAGTCGAGGAACAGCTGTCGTCACGCCAAAAAGCGGATTTCTTGCGCTGTAATGAGATTTGGCACCATATGGCATTGATCTACATATACCGCCGCATTTCCAACCATTCTGCTTCTTCACCGCCAGTGCAGAGCTCCGTACGCACGATCCTCACTTGTATAGAGAGTTTGACCGCTACTCCTGGCTTGACTCCTCTAGTGGTAATGACGACGCCTTTGTTTGCCGCTGGGTGTGAAGCCCAAGGGGAAGATAGGGATAGAGTGAGAATGTTGCTTCAGAATATGTTTGAGTTGCTGCATATTCCTAATATCCATCGGAGTTTGGAAGTGTTGGAGAGTTTTTGGGCTAGTACGGAGAATGGGGAAGCGCATGATTGGGACAGCTTCATGCATGATCAGAATTGGGATTTCTTGCCTTATTGAAGCACTTTGATGTTGGCAAGGACTGGACTACAAACGCGGGATTTGCATTGCAGCAAGGCTCCACTATAGGAGTTTTGGTCGCGTTCAGATTCAGCCTTGACACTCGCCAACTGGACTTTCATCAACGACACGAGGAGTCTCAGAAACCTCGAATTGCATGGACGTTTTCAAATCTCCGGCCAAACCCTTGATGCTCTAGAGTGACTTCCTCCACTCATCGCAGATATTGGAACATCATCGGGATAGCCACAAGTCGACACACCTCGAAACATCTCGAATGCCTCACGACTCTCCACTACACACCATCCCTCAAAGCGAACATCAGACAAACGCCGCTTTCTCCCATACAACTGCTTCGGATCATGACCATCACTCACGAACCCAGCACGAATATGTGCAAAAAAAGACACGGTCACATCTCAAGCCCGCGCAACAAACCCAGCACCCCAATCGACACCAGCGGCATTTATCGCCTCTCCTCCTCACCAACGAGCAATCATCCCGAACACGTGGTTCACTCATTACCATCGTCATCACACCTTCCTCGCTATCCTCAAATCCTTCGCGCAAAAAGCTTATACGACATCTCGGACATCCTTCTCCTCACATTCGTGTCTACGAGATACAGCATTGCACTTTTTTATCCGAACATCTCTCCATATGCATGCCATTATTGATGTGAAGATTGAGAAGATTGGGAATGAGGGATGCATATGATGAACAAAATAATTGGACATTGTGGCTAGAACAGATCAAATGTGGGATTTTGCACTGCAGTGTTGAAGTAGAATTTCACCCAATGGTTTTCAACACCAGGACTTGTGAGAAGTAGTGGGATGGCAAGGGAAGGGAAGACATATTTCGAGGAAGAAGAAAGATGATAGAAGAGGAATTGTAGAGAAAGAGCCTCGGAGATGTGGAGGGGAAGGAGTTCTGAATAGAGGCACGCTCGCAAGGGACAATGGAAGAGCTGCGATGATTATTAACATGTCAAATGGGGCACAGGAAGTAGTAGGAGTAGCTTCTATCATGTGTGTATTATTCTGTTCATTGTGTGAATCGTTGTTGTGAACACCTCCTGGAAACCCTTCCAACTCAAGGAAAAACAAAAAGGGAGAATTCGCTGTGCTTCGTCAATCTTCGTTCATGCCATCATTGCCAACTTCTTCCATCCATGCTGGTATCTTTCCTCTGTCATTCTTCTTGCATCATCTGTATCTTGCGTATGCAATCTCTCAACTTCATCCTCATCATACTTTCCCATCGTCTTCCTTCCAAGCAAGATCTCACTCAGAATCACTCCCCAAACTATCCATCCCCCTTCTATATCCAGCCATAACATCCCTCCCCTTGCTCTTCTTCTTCTCTCCACTCCTTCCCTCACCACCCCTAACCCTCTCGTATCTTCCACTTCTATCCGAGCTCGCAGCCTCACTATCCGCATAAGTATATCTACTGCTCCTGTGCTGTTTTGACGGAGATGCGGAATTGTTTCTCGAACTCGATTGTCTGCGCTCTGATCTGCGCTGATCTCTGCGTTGTTCTGGTGTGGATTGTTGCTGGGGAGATGCTTGAGCAAGAGGGCGGTAAGCATCGTAGTAACTGCTGTTTGTGCGGTTGGTGGTTGTAGCTGTGTAGGAAGTACCGGTGTATTGGGTGGAGATTTCGTCGGGGGCGCCGCTGAAGGAGTAATCGCGTTGTCTTGGAGGTTGCGACTTCTTGGGACTGCTGGAGCGACTGCGACTGGCCCCTCTCTTTGAACTCCTGACCACTTTCTCAGGCGAGGAGGCGACCTTGGGACTGGACGGGATCTTGGGAGTGGACGGATTCTTTGCAGAGGGAGAGGCTTGTTCTCTGGCCAGGGCGGCTGCAGCGCGTTCGGCTTCCTTGCGCCATTTTCTTTCCATACGAGCAGCATCTTCTGCAGCTCTCTTCTCTGCCTTTTCGCGCTTGCGGTCCGAGGAGGATAGGATGGGCGCGGCGGAAGAGGCTTCTGTCATTGTTTCGCTGCGGTCGGAGAAGTCGTAGGTAGTGCCATCTGCCGACCTGTTCATGCCACCAACACGAGCGGGCTTCTCATGCTTGTAGTCGCGGAGGTCACGATCGCGGTAACGGCGAGAGTGGTCGGTAGTAGCGGAAGGAGCATGACCACCACGGATTTGCATCTTAGCAGGGCGCTTTTCGTTGCGAGAGATGGAAGTCATGGCATCGCTGCGATCGCCGCCGGTGTATTGGGTGAAAGAGTCGGAATAGTAGACTGAGTGACTGCCGCCAAAGCCTCTGACAGCCATGATACCTTTTCTGCCTTTTTCGTCGTAGCCAACAACGGATTTGGCAGCGATCCTGTCGCCTTTGCTGGGTGGCATGATGGTGGAGCGGGCAGAGTAGATGGTATTGCCGTTGGCGTCTTTCTTGCGCAAGACGGTCGATTTGTAGTCATCCCAGTCGCCTTGTTGCCAGTGGAAGCCGCCATTCTTGGCGTGGAAGAAGAACCAGATGGAGGCGACGACGACAGCAGCGCCGATGATGGCGAAGAGGGAGAAGTAGATCTTGTTGTTCACTTTGGAAGGGTCGAGACAGCCGGCGCAGGGCGTGAGGGTTCCGGTGGCTGCGCGGGCGACGTGAGAGACGACGACGGGAGCCATGATTGATTCAACTCGTTGAGCCGAAGCTCGCGTCCAGCGTCAAGCTCTGGAATGTGAGATGGTCGTAAAGATGGTTATCCAAAACGCGGGGATGTGGATGGTCGACGGTATCGATAAATGATTGCAACGGTGTGCGGATGGTCCAAAGTTGGAGAAAGACGTTGTGGTTCAAAAGTCCATCAGAAGGTGGATGCAAGGCGCAAAGAGGAAGAAACAAACGGTCAAGTTCTGTATATCCTGATTCGCGATGGCTGGTAAATTGAAATGGCTGGGAAGTGGTTGGACGCGCCTTCCTTTGTCGATCAACACCAACTTCCCCACGGCAACCACGCGCGACTTTTCCAGGGTCCTGTCAGTCAAGAAACCTTCATTTTCGACACTTCCCTATTACAGAGTTTTGTTTAATTCTTTTTCATCATTTGTTCTTTCACGTAAACTAAAAAATCCCGTCATCTCTTTTCGTCCCTTGCGCCCTGCAGGGTATCAACATTTAAACACGCGCATTCGTCTTACTGACTCCTTCATAAGACCCATCTTACATACGCGAGACAGGGTTCAAGCCCAACAGACGCATACCGTTGTACAGGACCTGGCGAGCACACTCGTAAAGTGCAGCGCGAGCCTTCTTGACCTCGGGCTCGGCCTTCATGACATTCAATTGCTCGTAAGAACTGCTCAACATATGTGACATCTTGAACAGATATGTGAGGACAGTAACGGGCTCTTGAGTCTTGATGGTGTTTGTGAAGGTGTCAGGCCATTGTGCGAGGGAGCGGATGACGTCCACAGCGTGCTTCTCTGTCAACAGCGACCAGTCGGCAGTTGCGAGCTCTTCGGCCGTGAACTCTGTCTTGCGGGCAATCGAGCAGAGACGGGCGTGTGCGTATTGGAGGTAAGGTCCAGTGTCTCCCTCGAATGAAGTCATACGGTTGATGTCGAATTCGTAGTTGTTGATGCGCTTGCCGCTCATGTCTTGAACCATGACGGCCGAGATACCGAGAGTGTCGGCGGTTTGCTCGGGGTTCTCGACCTGGACGTACTTGCCCTCGTTGCTTCGCATGACATCGTGCATCTTCTCACCAACATCACGGAGGATGTCGTCAAGGAACTTGGCAGTACCCTTGCGAGTGGACATGCCCAAAACCATACCGAAGTTGATGTGCTGGCACTTGCTGGCAACCTCTGCGTACTCGTCACCCATGACCTCGAGAATCTTGAAGAGTTGAGCCAAGTGCAAATCTTGTTGCGAGGCGACAACGTAGATCATCTTGTCGAAGTGGTACTTTTGGTGACGCTCAACGGCTGCACCGATATCACGAGTGAGGTAAAGGGTTGTGCCGTCACGCTTCTTGACCAGAGCCTTGCCGAGCTTCTTCTGGTACTTTGTCAAGTCAACAAGAACAGCACCTTCGCTCTGCTCACTGATCTTCTTCCCCTCAAGAACCTTGGCAGCCGTCTCCATGCTTTCGTTCTTGACCTGCGACTCACCGGAGTAGTCGTCGTAGGTGATGTTGAGACGGGCATATGTCTGCTTGTACTTGACAATGGAAAGATCACGGAAACGAGCCCAGATACCCAGAGCATCCTTCTCGCCATCGGCCATGCGCTTGAAGTAGTCGCGGGCTTGTTGGTCGATACCAGTCTTCTCGATGCGCTCAATCTCGGCCTGTTGCTCAACAACCGACTCGTTCTTGCCCTCGAGCTCGACAATCTTTGCCTTGAGAGCCTTCATTTGCTCGGCCTCGTCGTGTGCAATAGCGCTGACCTTGACGTAAACCTCGTACAGGTGACCGATAGGGTTGGCCTCCAGAGCCTCGTCGCTTCCGAACTTCTCGAAACCGATAGCCAGAACACCGTACTGCTTACCCCAGTCACCGAGGTAGTTCATGCGAGTAACATCCCAACCAGCAGCCTCGTACAGGTTGCCCAAGAAACCTCCAATGATGGTTGAGCGCAAGTGACCGGCGTGGAAAGGCTTGGCAATGTTGGGAGATGAGAACTCGACAATCATCTTCTTTCTCTCCGAGCTGGGATCCTTGGGGTCCTTGAGACCGAGGTTGGGGTTGAAGCCGTACTTGGTGGTGTTTTTGAGGATTGAAGGGAGGACGAGCTTGGCGAGAGGGTCGGGCTTGAAGAAGAAACGGACAAATGTCTTTTCGGCGACGGGAGGGAGGAGGAGAGGTGACTCGGGGAACTGCATTTCGTGTCAGTGTCGCGTGTGGGCAGGCTGTGAACAGACGGCATTACCTTGTCCTTGATCTCGACGGCAAGAGCGTCAGGCTTCTTGCCCTTGATGCGCAGAGCAGGTACGGGCAACATCAAGTCACCATATTCCAGAACTTGAGTCCATTGCAGCAGAGGGTAGATTTGCTCGGCAGCGACACCGGTGATGGGTGCCAACAGCTCGGCGATGTGAGAACGGTAGATGTCGACCTGGTTGTAGGTGGGGAAGGTAGCAATCTTCTCAAGCTGAGGCACGGAAGACAGGCCCAGAGTCTTGAGTGACGAAGTGAGATCCTCCATGGTGACGCCTTTGTGATTTAAGGATTTGGGTATTGAGAAGGTCTGGGAATGCGATCGGATCTGGTGCGAAATAGACCGGCTGAATTGGCGAGGGATGTTAGAAGGGAAATGACCAAAGAAAGATGCAGCTCTTTTGATTTGAACTGCGCGCATTCACCACTTGATCAAAAAGATGAAGATGAGTCGAAAACACTTTTTTGGTTGGAAAACAGTCAAAGCCCACCACCGACACCTTCGCTCCTTCCGGCCCCCGCCCAATCTCTTGGCGTCATGACTCATGGGTCCATACCAAAATTTCTGTCCAAAAGGGAAGGAACCATCAAAGGACGATGAAAGAGGAGGTATTCAAGACATTAGATTCATAACTACTCATTCGTAGCTTCTTAATTCGTCCCATCCGTGCCCATATCGGCCAACAGTAAACTCTCCATCCCACTGACCCAGCCAAGCTTCTCTCGATTGTCGTCACATACTCTTGCATACTCGAGCAATAGTCTGAAGACGTAGATCTGCATGTCCTCTCTTCTAAGAACAGTCTCAGTCCATTGCTTGCCTTCGAGCGCAATCTTCTTGGCTGCTGCATCGCGGCCACCCAAGAAATAATGCATAATGCCGTAGACATCCACAAATGTGTTGTCCATGGGCACGAAATGCTTCCATGCCATCATTCTGGAGTCATGCCATTCATCATAAATAGTAGCCTTGATTGGAAGAGATGTCGATCCGAGGAATCCTCGGTAGCGTCCAGAGAAAGAATTGCCATCAATATCCGGCAAATATTTATAGTCGTATTGTTCACCCATGGGCATAGGTGGCTTGACTTCGTAGAATGCATCATCGTAGTCGCAGAAAGGCGGTCGAGTATCAGGGAAACAGAGAAGATGGACAAATGCCGCGTCGGCTGATCCATCAACCCACTTTGCCAAAGACCCAGGCGGTAAGTCGTATTGTCCAGGTTCCGGAAGCTCGAAGTTGGGCTGTTTGCCCGTTTCTTCAGCATGAGCAATACTGGTTCTGTTCATCATTGAGACAAATCTATGACGCTGGAAGCGCGCCCAGTTCGTGTCCTTGTTACGACCACCCGAGGCAGCGCCACGCCAGATTATCTTGTTCTTCTTCTTGTCCCATTCAGCACCATGTTGCTCTCCTCCAGAGTAAAATGGGTCGTCCGTCCAGTACATAGCTGGCGGTAGCAAAATCTCGTTGTTCATGGGTAGCTTTGAGCCTCCGAACAGGGGCATGAGTTTTCGAGAGTTTGATATCGAGATCGGCTCCACGAATGTACCGTGAAGACCTTGGAGTTGAGGATGTTCACATGGTTGCTTTACGTACGTCCAATTAGCAACATAGCCTTCATAGCTCTTCTCTGGGTAAGAATTGTTCAAAGGCGGGAAAACTGTGTAATCGACTTCTGCCTTGTATGAGCGAGCAGGAGAGTCGGGGTGGCAGCCGATAACGGCACGGTCCCAGTACGGACCACCCTCCCATTGAGGATCAAAAGGAGGCACCTCTTCATCTTTGCCGACAGAAGTCTTGCCGAACTTGCGCACGACTTCGGAAGCAGGAACAATGCGGCGAGACTTCTTCTCTGCAGTCATGTACTCGTCTATTGTTTCCCATGGTACAATGACGCGCGATTCGTCCATGACGTTGATAGGTATGTCCATGTCGGGTAGATGTTGGGCGATTGTGCCAATCAAGTTCTCCCAGAGGTCCAGCCAGACACGAGGCTCGTCACTAAGCTGTGAAGTGTTGCCATTGCGAACGCTGATGCGATGGAAGATATCGCCTGCTTGCTGACGAATTGTCAGAGCAGGGATAGCCCAGAAGGGATTCAGATCGTGGTATACGCGGTCGAAGAAATCTTCGATGACGAGAGCATTGTTCTCTTGTGCAAAGTGGAACCAAACGTCAAAACCTGGTGGTGGCCGTCTTCCTCTGCGATCCTCGTATGCGCGCACTGCATCAGCTAGGGTATGCGACTGCTTCTGCAAAAGTGCATCTTGTTGGCGATCCGCCTCTTCAATCAAATCATCGATGGGATGGTGTGGTCGGCCTTTTGTTGGAGGCTTCAAAGAGACGGTCTCAGGAATATGAATGGCGTCGGCATTGGTGTATAAGAATACGGTGAGAACGAGAAGGATGGCGGCCAACAGCAGGAGCTGGGTGAAACGTCCACTGATTCGAGGAGCCGTCAACATGGCGAGGGCGCTCTCCACTGACGCTGCTGTTGACCGGGAACAATGGTGCCTATGAAAGCATATAGGAATGACGTGACTGCGTCGTCGATTATGATCTTAGGGCGATATTCCTCCAGGGCTTGTCGGTTCACTGCGAGTCTGCGACAAACAATAGCTAAGTTAGGTGGTGAGAAGTAGCAAACGTTGACTAGGAAGGCGCGATGGATGCCGCCGCAATTTTGTACGAACGCGCCTCTTCGCTTCCAGACCGCCAAGGACACATATCGCCAGGTATAAGCATAATAATATCAGGCAATACCCACTTCTGAACCAAACCTGATTATGAGAACTTCGATCCGAGATTCCAATTGGATTGCATCAGCGATGATGTTGTTCGTCAATGCAAGGATTACACCGTGACTTGACTCAAGTTGGGAGCTTGCTGTCGCGGGCGCGCGAGAGGTTTCGGCTTCTTCGAGATGTCCCGGCTTGGCAAGCCTCTATCATTCTCGCCCTTGCCACTTGTTGAAGCCTTCCTTTAATCCCTTCGTGTGCAATTCGTTATCTGCGTCTTCCTCCTGGTAGCAGTCTTCGAGTTATTGAGGGTACAAAAACGGCTTTTTCGCCCTGCCACAATTGTATACCGGGAGTGAGTTACTGAATAAGACTCTGACCGCGGCCGATTAATCTTCAAGCAGCAGTCATGTTCGTCTTTACACGGGGCAAACGCTTTATAGCTACGATCCCATGTCTCTTCGGACCTGTGTCTTCTGCTCGCTTTCCACGTCAAAGCATGTCATCTACAACATGCAAAGCTGCCAAAAAAGAAACTTCCAACAAGACTTTGGAGCAGCGACTTGCGGGATACCTAGAAGCACGGAAAGAGTACCGCCGAATGTACTACCAAACACACAAGAAGGCCATCTTGGAAAAACAGAAAAAGCGGATAGACGAGAATCCGGACCTGTTCAGGAAGCGTACCAAACAGTATTACCAGAATCATAAGGAGGAGCTATGTGCATATCAGAAAGTCCGTCGCCAAACGATCACGGAGACTCAACAAACCGTCTATCTTGCCAGAAGAGAAGCCAGAAGAGAAGCCAGAACCCAGGAATTTGCCGAGAGGCTAGCTATGGTCTTTGCTGGGAGAGAAGCTCGAGCAAAAGAGCGTGCTGAAAGGCGACAGCTCAGCCAAGAAGAGATTAATCGACGCTTGATTGAGCGTCGTGAACAGGCCCGGGCATACCGTACGGATCCTGCTTTTCGTCGAAAAGAGTCCGACAGAGAGCGTGCTCGACGGAAAATCGATCCTGCCTACGCGCGACGTATAGCTATGCGTGACTGGGTGGTGAGACTTTGCTCCAATGTATCTGCCTTCACGTGGAAGACGCACTTTCCGATCATCTACTCTGAGAGGGTCACGAAAACATGCAGTGCATGTGGTTCGACACGATTACAAGGATTAAAACTGTGTAAGTTCCATTCTCGTAGAGTCACCACCGAGCCGGGATCGTATTCCACGACCATTTCGGTGTTCATGCCCATCAAAGTATAGCAACCTTACTTTCTCTTAGACGAGGGCGTCTAGGTTCAAGTTTTGTTGAGATGAGTGTGGTCAGAAGAGGCGCTCGTGACAATATGTCAACCAGGATTTCCTGACAAAAACATCGCTAATAGTAGCTTCTTCTAGGGTGGAAAGACCGAAGTTCGTCTGATCCAGAATTGTACCAATGCCATTCTTGTTACGCTGCGGATGTAAGCCAGGCTATGCCTCTAGATCATGAGAACCACATCTTAACCACGGAAAAACACCGCGACCTTGAACGACCACACTCTCAATCTTACGGCGGCATAACCAGATACACTAGCTTACGCTATACGACTGGCTCACTAGCTCACTGATTGGCTGGAGATTTAGTACTTCGAGAGTCGCTGTCTTGTCGAGCGAACACCGTCAAAATAACTGACAGTTGATATTGATTTCGCCTACGATGACTTCGATGTGCATTCTTCAAATCAGACTGTTGCTGATTGCACAGCGTGCACCAAGGCCGAATCACCTATTCGATTGTGCTCGGTTTGAACATGCAGCACTTGCGGTAAGATGAATGCCGGATTAATTGATTGACGCGTCGTCTACAGCACTACGCGAGACAGACCGTCGAGTCATCGAGTTGTCAAGAGTCACGTCCAATACGGCCAAAACCGACTCAAAGGACCGCTTTCCTCTACCTATACAACAGATAAAGCGTCAAGCACTGCTTAGGGCTTATAGGAAGAGTTCACAAACTCTATTGGACGACAGACAGCTTCATGATATTCAGTCATCGGGTGCAGCTCGCGCCGATGTAGTTCACCTTCGCAAATTCTTGTTCTTCCATCTCCCTCATCGCATAGCGAAAAGACTGCCAATTTTGGGTGCTACAACAAGATAAGTCTCATTCAACGCATCTTCGAACATGGCCAACACAATTACTACAAGACGCGTAACTTGGGCCGTTCCACTTACTCAGCAGCCTGTGATCCACGTTCCACACCACGCCGGGTTGCACCACCGACCGACACCAGAATTCAGCAGTCGTGATGTTCAGAAACCATCAGAGGACCGTCGCTCTGCAGCAGACAGCCTGCGCAATAACTTTCGACGTGTCCCTCCCACAATGCCATCAAAACAGCCAGGCGTCCGTAGAGATGATGCAATGAATGACAACGACCACACCGCAACGCCCTCTCATCAAGAAGACGATACTACTTCCGCATCATTAAAGCAGGCAGACGATGATAGAGACAGTGCGATTGACGCCACTGATCAACACTTCAGATCTCCGCAACAACAAGACGGCACTAACACCGAAGGAAATCAAGCACCCCCACGATACTCTCAACGTAAAGAAGAAGAACGCACCAACTACGAGCACAGCTGCAACGAGCGTCGCGACAATGAAAACTTGGTACTCCAACACGACGAATATCTCTTCGACCCGAATAACTTCCTCTGGGCTGCCGCTTGCAAATTCGCAGATGTTCTTGAGAGCAGAGAGCCCGAGATTACCTCCGATTACTATTTCTCAACCAGCGATGTTCCGGTATGTCTTTTCATCAATATTGATCTCAGTATTATTGAAGATGCCGAGTACCTGGCCAAATGTCTGGTCATGCCACTGATCAAATTCTTTCGTCGCGCCAGTTCCTTCAGGTTCGCGATCTTTGTGCCTCGCCATCATGTCGAGGGACGAAAGGAGGTCCCGAAACACTTGAGCTACGTCTTTGGCACTCTGGGGGAGCTCGGCAGATCACCCAACCTCGAGGGCGCAAGCACAGACATGGAAAAGAAGTTCGTCATCAGAGAGGTGCGTACCATGCGTCGTCGCTCACGCATGGACCACGTTCAGATTCACGCGGACAGTTTGGAAAAGGGCTTTTTCATCGCGAAAGTCGATGGGAAGGATTTGAATGAGGAGCCTTTGGAAAGCTGCAGGCTGCTGCAAGACGTACAAGGATCGAAGCCTACTGAGCGTATTGCCATTCCGCCTCGTCCCAGGGCCAATGACGTTGGCGCTGCTTGGGTGGTGAAAAAGAAAGGTGGTGTTTGTAACCCTAAACCGACCGCTTGTGACTCGCAAGTCGTCGTGATAAGAGCTAGTGTTGTATCTACGCAGGAAAGAAAACACTCGAATCCGGATCCCACAGATGACAAGCGCGGGCTTGCATTGACATCTATCTTGATCCTGACGTGCCTCCCCTGTGCTCTGAGCACGTTGGATACCCAGGCTTGCGCAATGTAGAAGGCATTGTCGATAGCATCGTAGCCTGAGCAGAGTCTCTTGAGTGATTGCACAGCCAGACCGACGGCGGGGTTCTGGCGGCGAACCACTGCCTTGTAGGTAGCCCATGGAAGATCGCCCTGACTCTTGTGAGCACCCCAGCCCTGAGATGTCGATAACACGATTTTGATAGCGGTATTGATGGCTGTGTTGCAATTTTCGAAAACGTTCTCGTCCATCGCTTCTTCGATCTCCGTCAGGGTGACTTTTGCGTGAGTACTTGATACAGGTCATTTCAGCAGTCGGCGTGACTGTTCGTTCTCCAAAGCAGGCGACGATAAATTGACGGAAAGAGTCACCCTCCATCATTCTTAATACCAATCGAAGGCTCTTCATATCGTGCTTGTCAAGGTGTGTGATGATTCGCACTCTCAGTCCTTTAGGAAGCTGGTCCATTATGCAGAGTCCTGTGAGTCTAATGAATGGTCAGTCTGAACGTGTCATCAAGGCTGAACACGTACTTCGAGCACAACCCTACGAAACAGCTCAAGGTGTACGCGTAAGAGTTTCTGCATTGCCGGGTGTGTTGGTGTCGAGGGGTGTGCGGATAAGTCTAAAATGATCGCGAGAAAGACGAGGACGAGGAGGAGGAGGAGTTGTCGTAAGATGTTTGTTGAGAAAGGGGCTGGAAGTAAAGGCGAAATGAATTATTTCGGACTTCAACATTTCGCTTTCACACAGCCCTCGGCAAAAGGTACTTCCTAGCTTCTCCAAACAGACCCCCATTCGCAAACTCAGTATCACCACCGCTGATATTGACGAATTTACCCTCTATAAAATCCTCTGGTTTCAGCAAGACCTGTTGGTGGAACTGGAGCTCAAAAGACATCTCTTTGTTTCCCGCGATAACAAAGAGTAGCTTTTTCCTACGCGATCACCTCGGCGCCCACAGAAATGTCTCCTGGTACCGAATCATCGACATGATGCACTATTGCATCTTTCTGGATCGTCTGGATGTGAGCGAGCTGCGTGCAGATGGTAGTGTGGAGGTTGCGGCTATCTCGGCCGTCAACATGCCCAACATCTTCGCCGCCATCCACAACGAGCTTCTCCGCCTCGAAGCTCTACGCAGATAAACAGCCACCCAAAGCGCACAGTTGAATCCAGTTGGGGGAAGGATTTGAAAAGAGAGAGAGACGACAGATCACTCTTTTTGGAGAGGACGGTGGTAGTGACAAGCAATGTGCATTCAGACACATTACCTTAATGGAATTTCATAGAAGGAAAGTGGGACATATGCTTAAGTTAGAGATGGGACTGGATGGATATCTAGTCTAACTTATCTAGTCGAATCCATATCTAAGGGCCCCCGTATCCATATTCACAATATCTAGTTAATATCCATTGGACATTAGATATCTAGTTAGACTAGATATCTAGTCATATCTAGTTATATCTATTGGATATTACTGCATTAGGTAACAAACATTTCCAACTTTTTTAAACTACCTCTTAAGCATTTAACATCTAATTATTAAACGCGTTATAATTTAGGTAGTAAGTTAAATATTAGCCTAGTTGAAATTTAGAACAACCGTAGTTCGAATTACGGTAGAGTTCTTCTATCTTGCATCGGGTTATAGGGTCCTTAGTAGTCACCTTACCTAATTAAGCCCGCTAAGACACTAGACTAGATATCTAGTAGATATCTATCTAGTCCTAGCTCTATGCTTAAGTCTATAGTAGTCTAGTAACATAATCGAATGCATCTCTTAGTAAAAAGACTCTTAGTAGACAGCTTTCCTATTCTTGTTTTGCTTCCTATGCTTTCTAGGATTAAGGTGTAAGACGGGAAATCAATGGAAGAAAACAAGTTGACCTAAGTCAACGTTACGCTAGAGGACACTCGTAATACTAAAGAAACGAAGGCATTAAGAATCAAGGACATCTAACTCAAAGCAAACGGCGAATATGACAAAGAAAAAGGGATTCCTGAAGCTCAAAGTGCCCCGAAAGCAGGCAACGCGAACGAAAACAAAGAAGTCGTGTCATAAATGCCGTAACGAGACAAAGCAAGAGAGTAACGGGAAAGCACTTTGTAAGACGAGGCTTGGAGCGCTCAGTAGATCGTTGAGTGGGTTTACGATGGGACATGATGCTAGCGTGAGAAAGCAGATTGTTCGCCAGAGCCAATGGAACCCATAATTTCGTCTACCTGAAGGCCAATAATTACATGCGTATCTGCCATCTTTTGCGTACGAATAATCTGAGTGAGCCTGTGAGGCACCGGCACCACCGTCGATGCGGGCGGCAAGCTCGTCAAGATGCCGAGTCAACCTACTGTGATCGTTGTGACGGGCTGGCAGCTGCGAAGGTCAGAAGAAAGACTCTCAGCAGGTGAACGCTGGTGGTGCATCAGGGCGCTGAGGTTAATGGTATAGGACAAAGATCTGGCGACGCGGAGATCGACGAGTCGACGAGTCAAAGTTGGATTAGCGGTAAGCTTGATGACCACGAGCTAGATTTGAGCGTGAGATGAGTGGTGTAAGTCGTTGATTCGCGGCTGGAGAGTAGGAGTTTGAGGTCTGAGTCGCGTAGGAGAGACTCACGGTTTGCTGATGGTGAGAGAAAAGACTCGTCTGCCCAATGACGATGAACAAGAGGTTTCCAGCAGCCAGCTTCCGCAGCCTGCTCAGTTATTGCCCGTGACAAGAAGGATTATCGCAATCTCATGAGCGTGACGAGACAGCAACCCAGTCGTCACCACACGAGCTCTGGACTTTGAGTACGATAGTCCACAAGGCTGTGGCTGATCTCGGTAGATTATCTCGAGGTCCGCAGAGGATGCCAGACTTGCCAGTTCATGGAACAAAGTCAATCTTCCAAGAGTGAATAGGTTCGACCACGGTATCGACCGCCATTGAGGAGAGCATATACTCAGTGTCTGGCATCTTGGTATACAACCAATTGGAGAGGCGTGGCGGTGAATCCATTCGTAATACTCAAACACATAGTTCTCTTCTTCCCAGAAGCGATTTTCCTTGCACTCTCTGAGGCGGACACAGATCGCAAGCTGCTGCGTTCTTTGCGATAGGGCAGCAAAGAAACTGGCTACTCCGTCTTGTTCTTTCGTCATGAACTCATTCAGGGCCCAGATATGGAATGTGATTGTCTTCAGTGCCGGTCCAAATACAGGATCTAGCACCAATAGGCGAAGAGGTTCCAGTTGTCGTGCATTGTCCAGGTAGATGTCTCGGTGTGAGAAGAGCTGTTTGAGAACTTGACGGTGAATTGCTTTCTCGACTCTGCGGCAGGTGAGGCGGAATCTCTTGAGCCAGTAAGTGTGTAGATGCGATGCGACAATCGGTAGCAAGTCGTCGGGAAGACCCAGTAGATTGAAAGACATGGTGAATAGAAGGCACTGGATTTCTCGACTCGTCAAGATTATTTGTCGAGAGAAAGGGCAAGGACAGCGCGCTTGCAAGTATCTTCTGCGAAGTCGATGAGTCAGCGATCATTTCTACCATGCAGTCATTTCGACCAGCTGAGCAAGTTTGAGCAGCTTACTGAGGATCTCCAACACCCATCATTCCGAAAGCAGATCTCAACAAGAGTCTATGCTGATGGTCGTCGAAGGCGGTATGGTTTTATGTAGTGACACACAACTTAGGGTCCCATGAGTGACCTTGTGCTATTTGGACGCGTCTCGAACAAGACCAAAGCAAAAAGAGGTAGAAAGTCATGCCTCCAGGCGACAGTGACAGTGGAAAAAGAGTACGAGACATTCATGGTATCAAGATCACCAGCGGCGATGACCTGAAGGATGCTTGCCATTGGTGGCTAAGGGTTTTGAACAGGTGTAGCAGATTTTCATTCTGTCAGAAGGCAGAAACCCTCAGTAGAGGCTCGAAAAGAGGCAAAAATTACCAACGGCGAACTGAGGGGCACTCAAGACAAGCACCTTCTCAATGTTGATGCGTCCTGGCCCGTGCTGCATTTCGCCTTTCATCAGGCGTTCCAGGACCTTTACCCTTCCCTCCAGCACACCATCCCTATCCCTCACCACCATCACTTCCTCCTCCAACTCCTTAACCCTCTCCTGCAACTCCCTCTTCTCCACCTTCAACTCCTCGACTTCCATCTGGAGTCCCTCACAGATACCCTCCAGGTACTCCCCATCCGAAGCACACCTCTCCACTCTCTTCTTCATCTCCTTGAGCTGGAGCGCATGACTGTTGGCTCTGAGTTCCAGCTTTCTTGTCTCGACAGATTGGTCGTTCATGCCATCCTCCACAACTCTCATGGTTTGCTGCAGGCGGAGCTTGCGATCCTTGTTGGTGTGGCGTTGCTCGCGGAAGTTTCTGGCCGTATGAGCTTCATGGACCTCGTTGAGGTGAGTTTGATGGGCGAGAGAGACCTCGAGGGCTGTAACGCGAGAGAGGAGGTCGGCAATCTCGGGGGTAGTGGTGAGAGGAGTGGGAGAGTCGTGCATGGCGACGGAAGGGGTGGTGATGTCTTGCTGCAGGATTTGAGAGTGCGCAGAGGCGACGCGGATGGCGTGGTCGGCCTTGAGGAGCTCGACAGGGGTCAGAGCGGTTTTGTTGATGTCGTCCATCGCGTTGATAGAATTGGTGCTGTGGGAAGAGATTTGACACAAAGCGAAATTGAATTTGAGGGTTGCGAGGACGAAAGCCGCGGTGGAAACCTGGGGTGTGAAGGTGTTGTGAAAGTGATGGAAAATGGGAGCATCTCACTTACCAGACGTGTTGCGGATACGTTTGTCAAAGTGCAGCAACTCACCACATCGACCTGCCATGTCCACTGAGAGGTCATGGCTCTGCCTCTCTTTGGACAACCTAAGTAAACACAATACGATCTTGCATTTTGATAAGCATATTCTGGACACTGGTCGGCACGGGGGATCAAGTTACGGGGAGGATGGGAGTTTTTGCATGGTATGTCCAAGAAGTGATTTGAGATTCTATGTGGGTATTAAATCAAGCACCAGTCTATTATATGAACGCCTCGCTGTCCCAGCAAGGGAAAAAAAGAAAAGATGAAACGAAAGCTTTTACTCAGCCTTCTTGGATGCCTTGGTCCTCAGCTTCATGAGTGCGAACACAAGAGCGTAACCGGAAAGAGCAAAGATGACACAGATGGCAGCATCTCTCCAGCCGTAGTAGTAGTCTTTCAAGTTGAGAGTAGCGAGGTAGTCGCTGCCACGGGTGTATTGGCACACATGGCAGTCGGCAGTGGCATCAGGGTTGATGAGGTTTGATGCGGCACCCATGCCTTGAAGGTAGTTACCGAGGTACTGGGCGCAGGTCTGACCTGAAGGAGGGTTGAAGATAGCGAATTCAGACTGTTTGCAGTGAACCTCCTGATCGAAGGTGGTGAAGACAAGAAGCGAGCCCATGAGGTAGTTGAAAGGGTTGAGGTAGTACAGCCAGTAACGCCAGAAAGGCTGCATCTGATTGTAGGGTACCAAGACACCACAGAAAGAGACGAGAGTTCCGATAATGAGAGGGTTGACAAGAGAGGCAAAGACAGCGTTGGGTGCGTATGCAGCAACGAACTGACCGATACCGGTGTAGATGAATTGGTAGACCAACATGACAAAGAAGACCGAACCAGCAGACGACGACTCTGAGGGGAAGCCGACAGTGTAGTAGAAGCAGACGAAGTAAAAGGTAGCACAGAGAACCAGGTAGGGGATCTCAGAAACGATGAGACCGGTGGTGAAGGCTTTCCAGTCGTACATTTTCGACTTCTTCTCACGAGTTTCGTAAACGTCACGACGCTCGATGAACAGAGGCTGCAATTGTGCGATGACTCCGGGAGCAACAAAGATATAGTTGAAAATAGCGAAGAGGTTGAGCTGAAGGTCAGCGACTCCGTTGCCGATCATCCAGAAGGTGAAACCCATGAACAAAGCAGTACCGATGTGCAGCATGATTTTGTTCATGATGTAGTCGGTGTTGCGGTAGATTGAGATGTTCATGCGGTTGCTGACGAGTCTAGTCTGAGTCCAAAGAGAAGTGGCGAATTCGTAGCCGTCGTCCCTGGTGCCTGGGGGCTTACCGGCGGCGTCTTGGATCATGGCATCGAGCTCTTCGTGCATCTTCTTGTTCTCAGGAGAGTCGAGCCAGACCTGGTGCCAGTCCTTACCCTTGGAGAGGGAACCAGAGCAGACATCAATCATGTGCTCAGCAGGGTTGCTGGAAGGAGGGCAGGCAGCATCGTGACGGCCGAAGTATTCCTTGATGGTGTTGGCACCGTCACCGATGTCGCCGAAATACACAGTCTTGCCACCACGAGTGAGGAGAAGGAGGGTGTCGAACTCGGCGAAGAGTTGAGCAGAAGGCTGATGAATAGTGACGAGGACAGCTTGACCAACATCGGCGAGCTTGCGGAGGAAACGCACGGTGTTGAAAGCAGCCTGACCATCAAGGCCGGAAGTAGGCTCGTCGAGGAAGATCAGAATCGAAGGCTTAGACACGAGCTCAACACCAATGGTGACACGCTTTCTTTGTTCAATGGACAAACCAGCACCAGGCTTGCCGATAAGAGTGTGCTCGATGTCGTGCAACTCAAGGAGGTCAATGATCGTGTCGACGTAAGCAAGCTTTTCCGAATCAGGAGTATCACGGCTTTGACGAAGGAGAGCAGAGAACTCAAGAGCCTCTCTGACAGTGGTCAATGGCTCGTGAACATCAAGTTGCTCACAGTAACCGGCGGAACGTTGGAAAGAAACTGAGAGAGGGCGACCGTCGACGAGAATCTCACCCTTGATCGTACCGTCAGTCTTGCGCTGGGCCAGAACATCGAGAAGGGTGGTCTTTCCGGCACCAGAACTACCCATGAGGGCACCGAGCATACCGGGCTTGACATAACCGTGAATATTATCGAGAAGGACTCTGTCACCGGAAGGAGTCTTGACAGTGTAGGTCAAATTTCTCCAGGTGAAGATACTGGTGTTGCGGACAAGCTGGTCGTTGTTCTCAGATTCAGACTTGGGCTTCTCGTTCTCGCCTGCAGGGACCTGGGTATCGGCACTCGAGATGGAGGCTTGAGACTTCTCTGCGGGGTTCTCCTCATCATTGGGGGTCTTGTTCATGACGCCCTTGGCGAGGTGAGCCTTCTCACGGGGAACCAGGAGGAAACCATTGGAGTTACCGTTCTCGTCCCAGCGCATGGTGAAGAAGATGGTCATGCCAACAAAGAGAAACCACCAAGCGAAGAGGATACCAACGTTGCGCCAGATGTGAGTGGGGCTGTACGAGAGGCTGCTGAGGTACTGCTCTCCGGTCACCGAGGTGGCACCAGGAAGAGCACCACGCACACCAGCACAAGCTTGGTAGGCAGAGTCGGCATACCCAGGACCGTTAGGGACGAGGTTGTTGTTGACACAAGGAATAGTGCGACCCTTGAACTCGTTACCAAGCAGAGACTCGAAAGCGTAAGACATCGGGTTGATCCAGTAAATCCAGACGAACCAAGGGTGCATTTCAGGCTTAGGGATCTGGTAACCGATGTAGGTAATCAAAGCACTGATCGTGAAACCTGAGACCTTGGAGGCAGCGTCGAATGTGGGGAAAGCGGCACCGATAGCTCTGAAGAGGGCAGTCATGACTAACGTCGAAAGATAAATAACGAACCAGTAGGTGAAGAAGGCAGCAGCTGTCACCTTCAGACCGACCATAAAGTACAGCACGACGGAGAAGACACTGATCTGGAAGACGAGGACAGGAAGATCGCAAGCGATTTGAGCGATACAGAAGGCGGCAGGGTTATAGAAGGCAAATGCCTTGTGCTTCGACAAGATGGGACGGCCAGAGAAAGAGTCTGTGACTTCGGACATGGCGAGAAGAGCGTTGAACAAGAGGGACAAGAAGAGAGCACCGCCCTTGATAAAGAGACCAGAGGAGTTATTGGGGGCGTTGTAGAAGAGGGAACCAGAAACCAGAGCCTGTACAAGGGTAGAGCCCTGCTTGATGAGGAAGGTGGCCTTGTCACCCCACAGAATCTCGTATTGTCTGATGATACAGGCCTTAACTTGCGACTGGAAGCCAACAGTGTTCGGACTATGACTAGGAATGCCCTTGGCCTTATCCTCGTGCGTCGCCCTCTGGAAGTCGGCAGTCCACTCCTTTGCGCGTGAGCTTTCCGGGAAATCCAGCTCTTTGTCCATCTTGGCTCTAATTGAGGACTTCTCGTAGCGCTCGCGAATGGCCACGGGGGTCCTAGGGAACTGAGCCTGGAAGCCGTCCTTGATTTTGCGCTCAGTGGGGACGGTGACACCAGTCAGGAAGTCGGCAACATTGGCAGCGTCGTCGCAAATAAATCCGAGTTTCTCCATGAAGGGGCGAGCTTGAGCGCGAGGGCCGTAGTAAATCTGCTTGCCCTCATCCAGGACCAAAACTTTGTCGAAGAGGTCGTAGATGCCGTTTCCGGCCTGGTAGAGAGTGACGATAGTAGCCAAGCCGTTTTTATCGGTCAAGGCGCGCAGAGCACGGGTGTACTCCAGAGCAGTCGAGGCGTCCAAACCACGGGTCGAGTTGTCCCAGCAGTAAACACTGGCCATTGTTGCAAGGGTCTCGATAATGGAGACACGCTTGCGCTCACCACCACTGACACCACGAACGTACTCGTTTCCGACTTTGGTATCAGCTGTGTGGCCAATTCCCATCGATCTGAGGAGGAAATCCTTGTACTCGGTACGGAATTGCTCTCTGGTCTCGGTGCCTTCGGGCAGGTTGTTGGGGACCTTCAGGCGTGTGGCGAAATCCATAGTGCGGCCGACTGTGAGCGTGGGGAAGAAAAGCTCGTCTTCGGTGTTCATGGCGATTTGACCTCTGTATTGCTGGGCCTCCTTAGGGTCCATGGTACCGAATCTGATGTCACCATCGATTTCTGCGTAACCTGCTCTCCTGTTTGAGAGCATTTTCAACAATGTCGTGCAACCAGCTCCAGGGCGACCAAGGACAAGAAGCATCTCTCCAGGCTTTACACATCCTGAGCTGTTGTCGATGATTGTCCTGAGCGGAGCAGGATGGCGACCTTCCTTGATGTGTTGAGGAATGTTGAACTGACTCAAGAAGTTCTCGTTGTAAGCAGCATCTGCACCAACACCCTTGACTGTGAGATTGTTCCAGGTGACTCCGAGCTTGCGTCCAGTGGCAGGGTCGTTCTCGGCATATCTCTTGACTTCAGGCATCAAGGCCCAGTCTTCGGCTTTGCTGATGTGTTCGTCGTCCTTGGGCTCTTCGTAGTCTGAGAAGCCAGAGCGACCAGATACGGTTCGTGAAATGCGACGCATAAGGTCATCACCGTAGCCTTGGTTGAGCGAAGGCACCCATGCTACTTGGCTTGTAGTAGCCATTGTGTGGAAAATGGAAGCGTAAGCAGTAGTGACAAGTCGTTGTGCCTATGTACAAGAACGTAATTATTCACGGACGCTCTGCCGGGATGCGTCCCAATTTTGAGCGTGAAGAAGGTCGAAAAAACAAAGACGGTTTGAGAATGGCTCAGAAAATTGCAAGGCGCGATGCTTGGATCATATATACAAACGCCTCGTAGGATTAGATCCAACAGCAATCGGAGACGGTGTTTTTTCAGTCAAGTTTAGAACACTAATCTCGAATCAGACTCGGATGGCGGAAACTTGTGCCTTCCCTGCCAATCATATCGCTGCATTTCACCCAGGGATCGAGCAAAAAGTCAAAGCGTCGCCTAGAACTTCTTCGAGGAGATGACGAGTGGGGCGGATTCGGGGGCTTGAGGTCCCTTCTCTGCCGAAACTCTCAACAGTAAAACGACAATACCTCTCGTTCAGCTCGGATTTTGATAAAACCTGCCCTGATGCCGACTGACTCATCAAGCTTCTATGGATCGTGGAAAGAACGAACATCCGGGGTCGTATCTTCTCTATCGATTCTAATGCCTCTTGCATCTTGATAGGATGCTCGGCAACGGACCAACTGGATCGCGACGCGTCTTTTCCTTTGTTGCTCCGAGGTGTCCTAACTCATTGGTAACAGACTTTGGTTATGATCTAAAATGCTTTCACAGCTTACGAAAGGCATATCACAAAAATCAATAGCTGTTCTGTCGTAATTCCGATGCAGAAGTTCCAACCGATGCATCTCTGCCTTTGTCCATGTTGGTGGAAGCGGGCACGGTCGCACATCAAGAATAACCTTATTTTTCTTCTTTCGCGCCTTGGTGCCTTACTGCGTGCCTGACCACCATCAGAGCAAAATCTCTACGCTTTCCGTCGCATCCCGAAAGTTAAGACTGCCATGATGGTGTGAGCAAGACGATGGGAACATTTCGAGAACCAACCCCCGGAATGTGTCATTGTTGCTTAGGCAGCAACCCTGCAGGAACGGAAGACGGACGAACCGCGTCCCCAGCTCCGAGACGGTCGATACATCGTCCCATGTTGGAAAAATCGGTCCACTGTCAGCATCAGTAAGTCTCACAAACATAATCCTGATCACAAGACAATTCTGGTCTCATGGTCTTCACTGAAGACACACATATATCTACTACTTGATCCAATTGATGTTGATCAATCCTGGTCTCTCCATCACGCACCTGAACAACAATGCCTTCACAACAACTCAACACTCTCAAAGACATACCGGACCTATCCGGAAAGGTCATTCTCATCACAGGGGGTAAGTTTGAAGCCCACAGCATATTTTACAAGTGTTCTAACAACATCCAGGTACTTCCGGCGTGGGCGCAGAAACAGTAAAACAACTCGCAGTTCACAATCCAAGCAAGATCTTCTTCACCGGCCGGAACACAAAGGCCGCGAACACTCTTATCGAGTCAACAAAACTTCTCAATCCACATGTACAAGTCAGGTCCATATTTTGCGACCTTTCCGATTTGAGTTCTGTCCGCCAAGCAAGTAACAGAATCGCTGCAAAGGCAACCAGGATCGATCTCTTCTTTTGCAATGCCGGAGTGATGGCACTCCCACCTGGTCTTAGCAAAGATGGCTACGAACAACAATTCGCCACCAACCATCTCGGCCATGCACTTTTGATCGACCTTCTCATGCCAGTACTGCAGGACACGGCGTCGTTGCCAGGCTCCGACGTCCGCATCATCATTACATCTTCACAGGCAGCCACCATGGGATTGACGCCGAAGGGTGGCATCAACTTCCGTGCGCTGAGAACAGAACAGAAGATGTTTGGTGGACGTTGGCTTCGCTACGGCCAGTCAAAGCTAGCGAATATCTTGTACGCCAAGGCTTTGCAGAAGCAGTATCCTTGTATCACCACTGTGTCCATACACCCAGGTATTGGTTACACAGGCTTGCAAGGCAACCTCAAGTTGTTCGATCGTTTCATCATGTGGATCACCACAATCGGCAAGCGAGGTTCTGTTGAGCAACTCTCATGGAACGGGCTTTGGGCCGCCACAGCACCGAAAGGAGTAGCAAAGGGCCAGGTGCAAGGGGGAGAGTACTACGAGCCCATTGGCATCAAGCCAAGAGCTATCGACTACCAGACCAACACAGCATTGGAGGACGAGCTATGGGACTGGACGCAAGAAGAGTTGGAAGCTTGGGAATTGAAAGCAGGCCTCAAGGTACGACATTCTTTCTCTTCATCTTCTTAGATAGTCTTCACCTTTTACGACCTTTATGTATTACGTACTTACGATTGAAATGTATCAGTAGTCGAGTTTGTTATCTGCTTTCTTTGGACCGACCACTGTGATCAATCGAGTTGCTTCCGCCGCTTCTGGTATTTCGGGAGAGGAAACTCCGCGCCCGCCGATGAGGCAGAGAGTTTTCAGTCCTGGTTATGTTGACTCGGACATGATCCTGACATAATGCAGAGAGCTTTGGGTTGTCATGAGGTCATGAGAGTAGTAAGGGAAGGTTGACTGGGGGGAGGTGACCTGGTCGGCGACCTCTGGGGCTCTGCATCAAGTCGTCCCAGCGGCGCGGAATTGTCTCTTCAAAGCCGGTCTCCTTCCCACCCGGATAGAGATGTGAGTCCATTTTGTTAAAACACCCAGATGGTGTATCTTTGACTGTATTGCATGCAATCCCGGTGGATAACTTTTTCTCTACTAGTTTCTGATGTTCAATGCGAATGAGCAGACGGGGTAACCTTGTGCTTGCTTCACGATGGACCAAACCGGCCGAGCATAATGATGATTGAAAGCACTTAACCACGCCATCTCTTCTCAGACCAATTTACAAGCTGACAGAATAAATCATCGCTTACCACTGCTTTCTGCAGTTATGTTCCTCAACGAATCTTTGGCGTATTCATTTGGTTTTGAGATTCGCGAGGATAGCGGCAGGGTTGCCCTGCATTCGCAGATCAACGGAAGTGGAATCTGCATCGATCCGACAGCTTCTTGACAGACGTTTGCCAAGAAAGCACGGATGCTGATCTTCTCGGGCTCGGGAAGTTTCTCCAAACAGTCTCCGATTGGCTGCACTTCCGTGAGCAAGCGGGACGTACAAGACCCTGGGGAAGGAACAATGGAGCGAAAGACGAGCGCAAGCTGTTCTGATTCGAGGTGTCCAAGTCTTGTCACTTGTCGACTTGTAGTGAACAAGATACCGGTTGGTGTGTCTGGTCGCGAGATCGAAAGTGAACATTGTACAAGGACGAGCCGAGGCTCAAGCTGCAGCATGCTGTGTCAGATGAGGGGATCGCAAGCGACCTCGACCAGCTCGCCCATCTAGGTCGCTCTTTCCTATCTCTCTCAGCACAACACGTGGGACTTTTCAAGATGACTTCCAAGCTCCCAGAATTCAAGCACACTGCTGTAGAGGATCTCAATGGTATCCACTCACGACTCTACGACACATTCCACTCGCAGAAGACGAAGCCTTTGGGCTGGCGCGTAACGCAACTCCGCAAGCTATGGTGGGCTATCAAGGACCGCGAACAACAGTTGGGCGAAGCTCTTCAGCGCGACTTGGGAAGACCCTTCTATGAGGCTTATCTCACCGAGATCGGCTGGGTCTTGAACGACATCATCTTCACAATCAACAACATCGAGAAATGGGCAAAGGAGGAAAGCGCCAGCGATGTGCCTCTCACCTTCATGGCTATGCGACCTCGTGTCCGCAAGGAGCCATTGGGCGTGGTCTTGGTTCTCGGGTGAGTGCTACTGGGCCATAATGATGTGTAGTATACTGATGTCAGAATAGAGCCTTCAACTTCCCCGTCCAACTCTCGCTCGGCCCTGTTATCGGAGCCATCGCTGCTGGTTGTACCGTCGTTCTTAAGCCATCGGAAAGCTCGCCGTATACTGCCGCCCTCCTGCAAGAAGCTATGGAAGCCTCCCTCGACCCCTCGGCCTTCGTCTGCGTCCAAGGCGCCATCCCCGAGAGTAGCGCTTTGCTAGAGTGCAAGTGGGACAAGATTTTCTACACTGGCTCTGGCACCGTCGGAAAGATCATTGCGAAGAAGGGAGCGGAGACATTGACCCCAGTCACACTCGAGCTCGGAGGTCGCAACCCGGCCATCATCACAAAGAATGCAGACCCTCGTCTTGCTGCTAGACGTTTGCTCTGGGCTAAGGGTCTCAACGCAGGTCAAGTCTGCGTCAGTCAGAACTATATTTTGGTCGACAAAGATGTCCTGCCTTTCTTTGTCAAGGAGCTCAAGACTGCCATCAAGGAATTCTACCCAGACGGTCCCAAGGAAAGCAAGGACTTCGGTCGTATTGTCAACTCACGTCAGTTCGACCGCCTGAAGAAGATGCTCGACTCTAGTGAGGGCGAGATTTTGTACGGTGGAGAGATGGATGCCGAGACGAACTATATTGCTCCCACCATCATTCGTGTTTCATCTACCTCAGACTCTCTCGTCGTGGATGAGTCGTTTGGTCCCTTCATTCCTCTTCTTGCTGTCGACAACCTCGATGAAGCTATCCGTCTCGCCAACGAAGTCCACAGCACACCCCTTGGCTTGTACGCTTTCGGCAGCAAAGCTGACACAAACCGCATTCTCTCCGAGACTCGCAGCGGTGGCGCAAGTATCAACGACGGCTTTACCCACGCCTCCCTCCCTACAGTCGAGTTTGGCGGTGTCGGTGACAGTGGTGCTGGTTGTTACCGTGGCAAGGCATCTTTCGACTGCTTCACACACCGTCGTGTCGTCACCAACACACCTGCTTGGGTTGAGAGCTTGTTGTCCGTCAGATACCCACCTTACAAGGGCAAGCTTGCCCAGCTGAAGAGAATGAACGACTTTGCTCCCAACTTTGATCGTGAAGGTAAGATCGTGACGCTAGGATTTGTCGCAAGAATCTTGGCTCTGGGCGGAGCAAGCGTTGGACAGGGTGTCAAGAGATGGCTCATCTTCGCCGTTTTGGCCCTCGGTGTGAGATATGGACAAATTCTTGGTCTACAGGAAAGGTTGAAGAGAACTTGAGAAGATTTTGAGGCACACAATGCGACAGAAAAGTCTAAGGTTGAACAGTACCGATTTGATGAATGCAGGTGAACTTGAACAGATTGCCCATTCAAGCAAATATTGACATGATAATTACTACTTGTCAAGTCTGGGGATCTTTGAGAAGAAATAATTGGATGAGTAGTCAAGTTACAGAGTTTCCACAAATGTGCATTCGTCGCAATCAGGGACGTTACTCGAGGAGAGTTCTTGCACCGTCTTCGAAAGCAAAATAGAAGGTGTGAGCGAATCTCAAGTGCTACAAATACACTGTTTGTGAATCTAGGTTGTTGCCTTACGCAAACCCCCGACTCAGGCACAGATAGGACTCTGCAAGCTCGTGGCTGCTCACTGGATATGAGTTGTGTCTCCATAAAGACCGCCCCCAGTACACGGTCTCCCATCGAGCAAAGTGATCCGGTCCATGAA
Organism: Aureobasidium lini; assembly: GCA_022813425.1. Taxonomy (NCBI): domain Eukaryota; kingdom Fungi; phylum Ascomycota; class Dothideomycetes; order Dothideales; family Saccotheciaceae; genus Aureobasidium; species Aureobasidium lini. The sequence goes on along the minus strand of JAKLML010000056.1, from coordinate 6,571 downwards.
GCATCGCCAAAGAAGGCCCTCACCGACATCCAAATTCGCAAGTAATGGCTATAACCCCGTGAATGAGATATCAAGGGGAAGTATGAGCGTCGGGGACCCGAGCACCTCCTTCTCCGTGATCGATAACCGTGGAGCGTCGGACATTCTTGCACAGCATCCGCTGTATGGTAGTTGGACTGAGCAGGCATGAAGCCAGCATTGATCTCTCACGCTTGGCAGGGAGAGGAGATATTATGGTGAGAACAAAGTTGTCTGGACGTTCGAATTTAAGGTCGTCAGTGACGGTCGCTTGGCTAGAGATAGGGAGATGCGCATGCTTTCAGGTTGTCTGGTATTGTGATAGAAAAGGTCAGTCACATATTCGGATCGCATGATTTCTTTTGTGCTCTCAACAGCAAGAACGCAAGCACTGGAAAAGCTATCATTTGTTGTGTGAAATAGGGAGTACAATTAACACCAGTTCGGAATTCGTGAGCTATATAGGCTCGAATTCTCACAGATTTGGATGACCTCCTTTGTCCCATCACGCTGATCTCAAGGCTGAAAACCGTGAAGGGAACTTTGTGGCATTCGTTCCGATGGAGAATTTGCTTCTGAATGCTTTTCACCGCAAGACAGGCGAGGACCAGGTCCATGAATCACCGCGAACCTCTCCAACCATCAGTGGTAAAGCAAGTGCAACGAGATATAGGCGCAAGCAAGCGCCTCACGAAGAGTGTAGCAGTAAATTACGAGTATCATAGACCTATGTTCCTTCCTTTTCTTCCTGTACAGCCTTTCAGATATTATTGCCAGACGCCGGCGTTTCTCTAGTCTTGCTGTGAATGGGAATGGAAGCTTTGACTTGCAACTCCTTAGACGTCTCTGTTTTGAGTCGGAAGGACACAACTGGAACGGGGAGAAGCGTTTATATTCCATCATGGAATGCAAAATCGAGATTAGAAGTCATCATCGACTGTGTCGTACTACTGAGGCAATGATAGGATAATGAACAAGGTCGCGCTACTCAATAAAAGTTATAACTACACTACTATGAGAACTTATGCATGCCATGAGTCTGTTGTTAAGTGATTTGACCAGAATTAGCGTTGGGTTATGCGGCTTGCAACGTGAAATCTGTAAATTAATACCAAATTTGCACGTCTATAAAAAGTGCCCACTGGGAGTCACTGTTATCACATCAAAACTACAACATCACCTTATAGTGATGCCGAAGACAAGACAGGCACGTGAGAGCAGTCTGCTGCGGTGAATTTATGCACATTCCGTGAGGAGATTCGCAAACAAGAACAACAGGTCCATGATGTTCTTGCCGAAGATGGTGTCTCCGGCGATCTAAGCATCTTCATCTAATAGATACACCAAGCTACCGAGGATGAAAGAGAGACGAAGATGAACTGTGTATCACTGACCTGTTTTCTTCCCTTGTTACTTCTCGAGGCTTGAGTAAAACATTAGCATAAAGTTCTCAACAGTACGGCACGCTCTCTCTTCACAATTACGTGAACTTATTCTTATATTCCAGTAAGGTAACATTCTCGTTTTGCATTCGATCATTGCGTGAAAATGCTTACTATAAAAAACTTACCATACGTGCAACATGGCATAGTCGGAGCGTTGGGACAAAGCATTTTCGGATCAAGGATGTACAGTCATATATAAAACACCAAACAAAAAAAATTACTGTAATCTCTGGACCATCAAGGTCAAGATTGTACTTGAACCGCCCACGTCGAAGACCGCGTCAAGAAGTTATATGGCGAATTGACCGATCGATTTGGTATTTGGTCGACTGCTCAGGACAAGCGAGTGGTCAGGTCCATGATGCTCATCGTCTTGTAAATCTGGAGCAAGATATAAGTTGAGCAGCAGAAGTCTGGAGAGGCATCTAGTAATAGAAGGAGTCACAGGCCTGCTCTCCTTCTTCCTCTCCTCACCTGTCATGGGTGAAATGAGATAGTTGTTGAGTCTGGACTCCGTGCATACACAGAAGTGCATCCGTTCTGTTGACGAGATCCGACTTATTGAGCATCCGGTATGTGGTCTTATACTGGTAGCATCGAACACTTTACCTTGGTACGAAATATTCCAACAAAGAAAGGAGAATTAACTCAGGTGGGTTGTCACCGATCGAGGCTTGGGACCACGACAGAGAAGAGAATAATAATAATGGTACTGATTTGGGAACATCGAGATCTATACTTTCTTCTGCATAAAGTTGGGTGGCATGAGTGGAATCTCTACAATATGCAATCTAGCCATACCACTGTAGCTTAGAGGACGTCGCGTTGTCCGTAGTCGGCGTCAGATACGACATGATCGCAACTCTCGGATGAGCAGAAGCAAGATGATCAGGTCAATGAGACTCAAATCTCTCCGGTTCCCTAACGCCAGTGTACAGTATCTGCTCTCTAGAGATGACGGATCGTCCTGCATCTACAGAAGCGAGACTTTTGATTGGTGTCGTTGACCCGTGTTCCCTTCTTTTCTGCTGCCGGCGATGGACGCAAAGGAGCAAGGTAGGACATGTTGACATTCGACGCCATAAACGGCATAGCTCAAACTTAGGATTCGCTTTTCAAACCTGGGTTCAGGCTGCTTTAGAATAGTGGGCAAGCGTTAGCGATAATCCTGGGGGTCATTTTGTAGGGACACTGCCGCAGTTGTCGGATGCACATGTCAATATGGACTATTGTGGTTCTGGGGGCGTCGTCTACTCCTACGCTTCTGCCACAAGATGTTCGTGCAAAATATAAATATCGCTTTTCCCTTGTTGTCCAATGGCCTTTTACAGCCACGAGAGACATCAACGACAACATCGCCTTGGACGGAACGCGAAACACCCTGATAGCAATTCATAATAGTAGGACACTCCTTTCCGGTTGTCGAAGCTCGTGTGCATGCGAAAAGAATGAGCAGGGCCATGAATCACCTGGTATTACACTATCAGTGATTTATAGTGTATATGATAATCACGTATTGAAGACGAAAAGAGGGATGAGATCGCGAGTATATCATAAGGTTCGTTGACCTTCTTATCTACTGCTGCCTCCGTGGTCGCTCTCAGTCATCTGACTCTGCTAATCTTCAGTCAGCTCGCTTGAGACCCCGATCGTTGAGACATCGTTATCTTCAGTATCGGCGTCATGGAAGGAAACAGAAAGTAATGTAGCATTTTTGAAGTGATGCTTCGAAGCCGCGTTTGTGCTGATAGAGTAAAGACGTATGGCGCAACAATCGATTCATTCGGCAGAATGAAAAAGTACATAGTTGTTCTGTCATCCACATGGGGTGAAGTTATGCTACTGGTTTCACTAATCTAACACGGGGAAGGCAGAGTCCCTGTATAAATGCTTCATGCGACTGGCTACCCTAGCAGCCTTCTTATACCATTGACTTCGAAGGCGGAATGGAGAGGACTTTCGACCGCGACTTCATCAAGTCGTCACTTGCTCGAACCCATATGGATCCTTGCTCTGAACTGAGGAAGTCAGGCAGCAAGGTAAGAGCAGCCATCAGGTCAATGGGTCTGCAACGATATCATCCATATACTGGCAGCTTATCAAAAAGCCTGGGCCGAGCGAGAGCGTACAAGGGCAGAGCAAGACTGATTGGCGTATCACTGACCTGGGTGTCCCGATTGGCAGACCTGCCCCTGCAGTCTACATCAAATGTGAACCTTGTGCTTCGCAGCTACGTTCGACAAATCACGCTCCTCTTCTAGATCTGGGTGTTCTTGAGTATGTACTTTTGTCAATCAGGAGTCAGAAGACCTCATATAGTATATCTTGCCCTTGAGTATCATGCGAATGTGATAGAGGAACTGATATAGCGTAGATCGCCAAATGACATGAATTATTATGACTATCATTACGTTTGCTAAATTTTACTCCTGCCATGCCTCGCAACCAAATTGTAGAGAAATGCAACGCAAGAACGCTTGGGAAAGACGGATTGCAACGCCTAAGACTCTCTCAGGACAGCTTGCAGCTTAGGTAAATCCTAGAGGAAGTAGTCCCAGCAGATTCCTTGAAGAACAATTCAACGACGAAGTCGCACTACTACTGGTCGAAACGAAGCTCGTAGTAGGTGCTCTGGATGTGACGCTGGTAGACGCTGAGGAACTGCTTACCAGTGAAGCTGCTATCGATGATCTCGATGTCGACGAACTCGAGGATGATGAGCTTGAAGAAGTTGATGACGAGCTCGGTGACACAGCTGTCGAAGTGGGCCTGGAGACCGACGAGCTCAATGTTTGTACAGGCGATGGAGTGGTAGTGGTTGTTGTCGTCGTAGGCGTGTACACAGTTGAGAACCTCGATACCGCTGACTTCGTGGCAGCAGTTGCACATCTAGGCTGCCAGAAAGCATTTCCACACCCTACCCAAGCACTTGCAACAGCATTGTATGGATTCGAACCCTTCTGCACCGCCGCAGCTGCAGTCGGAAGCCCCTGAACCACTGAGAAAGCTGTGCTTCGCGAAGTGGATCCAGTGGAAGAGATTACATCTACCACGCGACTTTGCAGAAGGACCAAGACCACTGCGCCAGGAAGATTTTGACCAGGAGTGGTGTTGGAGTTGAGATTGCTGACGAAAGTGCATTGCCCATTTACAAAGGAAGAAGCCAAGCAGTTTGCGCTATAGGAACAAGCATTGCTACAGGTTGCCAGACTGGTGTATCCGGATTGAGTAGTAATGTTACTGCTTGCTGGGTACGATTGATTGCACAAGATACCGTATTCTGAGCCTGAGTAATCCAGATGACTGAAGCCATTGAGGTTTGGACATGCAATGTTGGCTGGGAAGGCCACATTTGTGCCAGTATCAGCGCCTACGCTGGTGAAGGTGGAGAAATAGGTGCAGAGACTTGTTGTGACGACATAAGATGTTCCGACACAACTTGCCACATTTCGACAGGAGTTTACGCAAGATGCAAAGTCAGGCTGCGTGTTGGATGTGATCGGCACTCTCGAGATTGGCTCGCGATTCATGGCAAATCCATGCAAACCATGTTGAGGAAGGCCACGCTTTCGTGATGCAGCATTTGTGTTGCATTGAATTTGATAGCCATTGCCATTCTGATCAGTGTAGTAGGTACCGTCATCATCAGAACAAGTGAATACCGCTGACGACCTCGATACTGATCCTGTAAGGGCAGCAGAAGGTGTTGAAACTATTTGGGTGAACGAGTCACCTGTAGTAGATGACCTTGGCGATGGAGTCAAAGTGACACCAACAAACGCTGATCCCGGTATGGATGAGAACGATGCACTGATTTCCGAGGAGCTACCCGAGACGGCGGCAGAACTAGGAGAACTCGATGTCGTGGTCGTTGTAGTTACAGTTGTTGGACGAGGAGTCGGCGTCAGTGTGACTCCGACAAATCCAATGCCATCGGAAGATGAGTATGAGCTACTAATCGCACTTGACGAGCTTGATGAATCACTTAATGAAGTCCTAGCCGCATGAAACCCCCGCAATCGCGCGTCGCGACGCTCGATTGCGGCCCTCCGATTCGCCCGACGCCCCGGCGCACGGTCCGCCTCCGTTTCTTGCGTAGTACGTCTAATTGCGGCCGTTACCTATAATTGCGACGGTCGCCGTCCCTGCCCCCCTCTCCCCCCCTACGACGCACCGTCCGCGCCTTTTACGCTCTTATGTCGTCGCGGCGACGTTCCGACAATAAGTCTAGCGATTACGGTAGCGGCTTTACTTTATAGGTCGACGCGAGTCTAGTACGCATTCTAATAGTCGTCCCTTTAGCTATTTTACTAAGCTCCTCTACGTACTCCTTAAGTAGTTCTAGTAGCGGTCCTATCTCGTAGGTCGGCATTAGCCCTATACGCTTACCTAATACCTTCTTACACCCGTTACTATCCCCTACTAGCTCTAGTAACGATAATCTCTATAGGTATAACATATCTCTAGATATAGATAGTAAGCTCGACTAGCTCCTAGACCCTAACTAGTATAGGTATAGAAGTAGTAACGAAGTCGTAGCATCTACCTTAGTTATACTAGACCCTACCTATTAGCCTATCTACTATAACAAAAGTAATACTAACGAGCTTAATAAAGACCCTTATCTAGATCCTAGCTAGCACGACGACTAGAGCGATAGCGATAACGGTGCCTCTAGCCCCTTCTCCTTAATGTTATAGGTTAGAAGTCGTGCTAAGATAAGTCTAGCTAGGGCCTAAGGTAGCACTCGATAATAGCCTCTCTTACGTTACCTCCTACTATTTTACGTACTTATATGTATCTAGTACTAGACCGCTATTAGTCCTAAAGTAGCTAGCATCGTACGCTACCTATAGAGATACTATAGGATAGCATCTACTACTATATGCCGCGCGCTTATTCCGCCTAGTACGTCTAGGAACCTACTACTATACGACCGCGTTCTACTACTAGAACCCTTTAGGACTCTAATAGACTGCCTAAAGCTACCTATAAAGGCGTTTTAGTGTTGCTTTCGCTCCCTAGCTAGTGTAGACCTATATAGCTTCCTTACTACCTACTATACCTCTATACGTCGATACTAGAATAGCTACTATAATAGCTATCTA